>CM059441.1:66735740-67134883 GCA_030390025.1 Squalus acanthias
GTGTTGTGAATTTTTGTTGTGAGTGTGTGTTATGTTGCGAGTGTTGTGTTGTGTTGTGAGTGTGTGTTGTGTTCTGAGTATTGTGAGTGTGTGTTGTGTTGTGAGTGAGTGTTGTGTTGTGAGTTTGTTGTGTTGTGAGTGTATGTTGTGTTCTGAGTATTGTGAGTGTGTGTTGTGTGTTGTGAGTGTGATTGTTGTGTTGTGAGCGTGTGTTGTGAGTGTGATTGTTGTGTTGTGAGTGTGTGTTGTGAGTGTGATTGTTGTGTTGTGTTGTGTGTTGTGAGTGTGATTGTTGTGTTGTGAGTGTGTGTTGTGTTGTGAGTGCGTGCTGTGAGTGTGATTGTTGTGTTGTGAGTGTGTGTTGTGAGTGTGATTGTTGTGTTGTGAGTGTGTGTTGTGAGTGTGGAGAGTGTGTTGTGAGTGTGTGTTGTGTTGTGAGTGCGTGTTGTGAGTGTGATTGTTGTGTTGTGAGTGTGTGTTGTGTTGTGAGTGTGGAGAGTGTGTTGTGAGTGCGTGTTGTGTTGTGGAGAGTTTTGTGAGTGTGTGTTGTGTTGTGAGTGTTGTGTTGTGAGTGTGTGTTGTGAATGTGATTGTTGTGTTGTGAGTGTGTTTTGTGTTGTGAGTGTCATTGTTGTGTTGTGAGTGTGGAGAGTGTGTTGTGTTGTGAGTGTGTGTTGTGTTGTGAGTGTGTGTTGTGAGTGTGGAGAGTGTGTTGTGTTGTGAGTGTGTGTTGTGTTGTGTGTGTGTTGCGTTGTGCTGTGAGTGTATGTTGTGTTGTGAGTGTGTCGTGTTGTGAGTGTGGTTCTGAGCTGTCAGTGCCTGTGTTGTGTTGTGAGTGAGTGAGTGTGGTTCTTTGCTGTCAATGCCTGTGTTGTGTTGTGAGTGAGTGTGGTCCTGAGCTGTCAGTGCCTGTGTTGTGTTGTGTTGTGAGTGAGTGTGGTTGTGAGCTGTCAGTGCCTGTGTTGTGTTGTGAGTGAGTGTGGTTGTGAGCTGTCAGTGCCTGTGTTGTGTTGTGAGTGAGTGTGGTTGTGAGCTGTCAGTGCCTGTGTTGTGTTGTGAGTGAGTGTGGTTCTGAGCTGTCAGTGCCTGTGTGGTGTTGTGTTGTGACTGAGTGTAGTTCTGAGCTGTCAGTGCCTGTGTTGTGTGTGAGTGTAGTTCTGTGCTGTCAGTGCCTGTGTTGTGTTGTGTTGTGACTGAGTGTCGTTCTGAGCTATCAGTGCCTCTGTTGTGTTGTGAGTGAGTGTGGTTCTGAGCTGTCAGTGCCTGTGTTGTGTTGTGAGTGTGTGTTGTGAGTTTGTGTTGAGTGTATGTTGTGTTGTGAGTGCATGAGTGTGTGTTGTGAGTGTGTGTGTGTTGTGATGTGAGTGTGTGAGCGTGTGTTGTGAGCTGTCAGTGCCTGTGTTGTGTGTGTGTGTGGTTCAGAGCTATCAGTGCCAGTGTTGCATTTGTGTGTGGTTGTGAGCTGTCACTGCCTGTGTTGTGTGTGGTTGTGAGCTGTCACTGCCTGTGTTGTGTGTGTGTTTGTGAGATGTCAGTGCCTGTGTTGTGTGCGTGGAGAGTGTGTGTGGTTCAGAGCTGACAGTGCCTGTGTTGTGTTGTGTGTGTGTAATTCTGAGCTGTCAGTGCCTGTGTTGTGTGTGTGTGTGTTTCTGAGCTGTCAGTGCCTGTGTTGTGTGTGCGGAGTGTGTGTGTGTTTCTGAGCTGTCAGTGACTGTGTTGTGATGTGTTGTGTTGTAAGTAAGTGTGTTTCTGAGCTGTCAGTACCTGTGTTGTGTGGAGTGTGTGTGGTTGTGAGCTGTCAGTGCCTGTGTTTTGTGTGTGTGTGTTTCTGAGCTGTCAGTGCCTGTGTTGTATGTGTGTGTCTGTTTCTGAGCTGTCAGTGCCTGTGTTGTGTGTGTGTGTAGTTCTGAGCGGTCAGTGCCTGTGTTGTGTGTGTGGTTCTGAGCTGTCAGTGCCTGTGTTGTGCGTGTATGTGTGGTTCTGATTTGTCAGTGCCTGTGTTGCGTATGTGTGTGTGTTTCTGAGCTGCCAGTGCCTGTGTTGTGTGCGTGTGTTTCTGAGCTGTCAGTGCCTATGTTGTGTGTCTGTGTGTGGTTCTGATTTGTCAGTGCCTGTGTTGAGTATGTGTGTGTGTTTCTGAGCTGCCAGTGCCTGTGTTGTGTGTGTGCATGTTCCTGAGCTGTCAGTGCCTGTGCTGTGTGTGGAGTGTGTGTGTGTGTTTCTGAGCGGTCAGTACCTGTGTTGTGTGTGTGTGTGTGTGATTCTGAGCTGTCAGTGCCTGTGTTGTGTGTGTGTGTGGTTCTGAGCTGTCATTGCTTGTGTTGTGTGTGTCTGTGTTATTTGTGTGTTTCTGAGCTGTCAGTGCTTGTGTTTTGTGTGTGTGTGTTTCTGAGCTGTCAGTGCCTGTATTGTGCATGTGTGATTCTGAGCTGTCAGTGTCTGTTGTGTGTGTGTGTGTGGTTCTGAGCTGTCAGTGCCTGTGTTGTGTGTGTGTGTGTGGTTCTGAGCTGTCAGTGCCTGTGTTTTGTGTGTGTGTGTGTGTGTGTGTGTGTTTCTGAGCCGTCAGTGCCTGTGTTGTGTGTGTGGAGTGTGTGTGTGGTTCTGAGCTGTCAGTGTCTGTGTTGTGTGTGTGTGTGGTTCTGAGCTGTCAGTGCCTGTGTTGTGTGTGTGTGTGGTTCTGAGCTGTCAGTGCCTGTGTTGTGTGTGTGTGTGTGTGTGTGGTTCTGAGCTGTCAGTGCCTGTGTTGTGTGTGTGTGTTTCTGAGCTGTCCGTGCTTGTGCTGTGTGTGCCTGTGTTGTGTGTGTGTGTGTGTGATTCTGAGCTGTCACTGCCTGTGTTGTGTGTGTGTGTGTGTGTGTTTCTGAGCTGTCAGTGCCTGTGCTGTGTGTGTGTGTGTGTTTCTGAGCCGTCAGTGCCTGTGTTTTGTGTGTGTGGGTGTGATTCTGAGCTGTCACTGCCTGTGTTGTGTGTGTGTGTGTGTGTGGTTCTGAGCTGTCAGTGCCTGTGTTGTGTGTGTGTGGTTCTGAGTTGTCATTGCTTGTGTTGTGTGTGCCTGTGTTGTGTGTGTGTGTGTGATTCTGCGCTGTCAGTGCCTGTGTTGTGTGTGTGTGGTTCTGAGTTGTCATTGCTTGTGTTGTGTGTGCCTGTGTTGTGTGTGTGTGTGTGTGTGGTTCTGAGCTGTCAGCGCCTGTGTTATGTGTGTGGAGTGTGTGTGTGGTTCTGAGCTGTCAGTGACTGTGTTGTGTGTGTGTGGTTCTGAGCTGCCATTGCTTGTGTTGTGTGTGCCTGTGTTGTGTGTGTGTGTGTTTCTGAGCTGTCAGTGCCTGTGTTTTGTGTGTGTGGTTCTGAGCTGTCAGTGCCTGTGTTGTGTGTGTGTGTGTGGTTCTGAGCTGCCATTGCCTGTATTTTGTGTGTGTGTGTGTGTGTGTGTGTGTTTCTGAGCTGTCAGTGCCTGTGCTGTGTGTGTGTGTGTTTCTGAGCTGTCAGTGTCTGTGTTTTGTGTGTGTGTGTGTGGTTCTGAGCTGTCAGTGCCTGTGTTGTGTGTGTGTGTGTTTCTGAGCTGTCATTGCTTGTGTTGTGTGTGCCTGTTTTGTGTGTGTGTGTGTGTTTCTGAGCTGTCAGTGCCTGTGTTGTGTGTGTGTGTGTGTGATTCTGAGCTGTCATTGCTTGTGTTGTGTGTGTGTATGTTTCTGAGCTGTCAGTGCCTGTGTTGTGTGTGTGTTTCTGAGCTGTCAGTGCCTGTGTTTTGTGTGGGTGTTTCTGAGCTGTCAGTGCCTGTGCTGTGTTTGTGTGCGTGTGTGTGTGTGTTTCTGAGCCGTCAGTGCCTGTGTTGTGAGTGTGATTGTGTTTCTGAGTTGTCAGTGCTTGTGTTTTGTGTGTGTGTGTGGTTCTGAGCTGCCAGTGCCTGTGTTGTGTGTGTGTGGTTCTGAGTTGTCATTGCTTGTGTTGTGTGTGCCTGTGTTGTGTGTGTGTGTGTGATTCTGCGCTGTCAGTGCCTGTGTTGTGTGTGTGTGGTTCTGAGTTGTCATTGCTTGTGTTGTGTGTGCCTGTGTTGTGTGTGTGTGTGTGTGGTTCTGAGCTGTCAGCGCCTGTGTTATGTGTGTGGAGTGTGTGTGTGGTTCTGAGCTGTCAGTGACTGTGTTGCGTGTGTGTGTGGTTCTGAGCTGTCATTGCTTGTGTTGTGTGTGCCTGTGTTGTGTGTGTGTGTGTTTCTGAGCTGTCAGTGCCTGTGTTTTGTGTGCGTGGTTCTGAGCTGTCAGTGCCTGTTGTTGAGAGTGGTTCTGAGCTGTCAGTGCCTGTGTTGTGTGTGTGTGTGTGTGTGGTTCTGAGCTGCCATTGCCTGTATTTTGTGTGTGTGTGTGTGTGTGTGTGTGGTTCTGAGCTGTCAGTGCCTATGTTTTGTGCGTGTGAGGGTGTTTCTGAGCTGTCAGTGCCTGTGCTGTGTGTGTGTGTGTGTTTCTGAGCTGTCAGTGTCTGTGTTTTGTGTGTGTGTGTGTGGTTCTGAGCTGTCAGTGCCTGTGTTGTGTGTGTGTGTGTGTGTTTCTGAGCTGTCATTGCTTGTGTTGTGTGTGCCTGTTTTGTGTGTGTGTGTGTGTGTTTCTGAGCTGTCAGTGCCTGTGTTGTGTGTGTGTGTGTGTGATTCTGAGCTGTCATTGCTTGTGTTGTGTGTGTGTATGTTTCTGAGCTGTCAGTGCCTGTGTTGTGTGTGTGTTTCTGAGCTGTCAGTGCCTGTGTTTTGTGTGGGTGTTTCTGAGCTGTCAGTGCCTGTGCTGTGTGTGTGTGCGTGTGTGTGTGTGGTTCTGAGCTGCCAGTGCCTGTGTTGTGTGTGTGTGGTTCTGAGCTGTCATTGCTTGTGTTGTGTGTCTGTGTGTTTTTCTGAGCTGTCAGTGCCTGTGTTTTGTGTGTGTGTATGTGTGTGTTTCTGAGCTGTCAGTACCTGTGTTGTGTGTGTGTGTGTAGTTCTGAGCTGTCAGTGCCTGTGTTGTGTGTGTGATTATGAGCTGTCAGTGTCTATGTTGGGTGTGTGTGGTTCTGAGGTGTCAGTGCCTTTGTTGTGTGTGCGTGTGTGTGGTTGTGAGCTGTCATTGCCTGGGTTGTGTATGTGTGTGTGTGTTTCTGAGCTGTCAGTGTAGTGTTGTGTATGTGTGTGTGTGATTCTGAGCTGTCACTGCCTGTGTTGTGTGTGTATGTGTGTGTGTGGTTCTGAGCTGTCAGTGCCTGTGTTGTGTGTGTGTGTGTGTGTGTGTGTGTGGTTCTGAGCTGTCAGTGCCTGTGTTGTGTGTGTGTGTGGTTCTGAGCTGTCCGTGCTTGTGCTGTGTGTGCCTGTGTTGTGTATGTGTGTGATTCTGAGCTGTCACTGCCTGTGTTGTGTGTGTATGTGTGTGAGATTCTGAGCTGTCAGTACCTGTGTTGTGTGTGTGTGGTTCTGAGTTGTCATTGCTTGTGTTGTGTGTGCCTGTGTTGTGTGTGTGTGTGTGATTCTGCGCTGTCAGTGCCTGTGTTGTGTATGTGTGGTTCTGAGTTGTCATTGCTTGTGTTGTGTGTGCCTGTGTTGTGTGTGTGTGTGTGGTTCTGAGCTGTCAGTGCCTGTGTTGTGTGTCTGTGTGTGGTTCTGATTTGTCAGTGCCTGTGTTGAGTATGTGTGTGTGTTTCTGAGCTGCCAGTGCCTGTGTTGTGTGTGTGTGTGTGTGTCTGAGCTGTCAGTGCCTGTGCTGTGTGTGTGTGTGTGTTTCTGAGCCGTCAGTGCCTGTGTTTTGTGTGTGTGGGTGTGATTCTGAGCTGTCACTGCCTGTGTTGTGTGTGTATGTGTGTGGTTCTGAGCTGTCAGTGCCTGTGTTGTGTGTGTGTGGTTCTGAGTTGTCATTGCTTGTGTTGTGTGTGCCTGTGTTGTGTGTGTGTGTGTGTGATTCTGCGTTGTCAGTGCCTGTGTTGTGTGTGTGTGGTTCTGTGTTGTCATTGCTTGTGTTGTGTGTGCCTGTGTTGTGTGTGTGTGTGTGTGGTTCTCAGCTGTCAGCGCCTGTGTTATGTGTGTGGAGTGTGTGTGTGGTTCTGAGCTGTCAGTGACTGTGTTGTGTGTGTGTGGTTCTGAGCTGTCATTGCTTGTGTTGTGTGTGCCTGTGTTGTGTGTGTGTGTGTTTCTGAGCTGTCAGTGCCTGTGTTTTGTGTGTGTGGTTCTGAGCTGTCAGTGCCTGTGTTGTGTGTGTGTGTGTGTGGTTCTGAGCTGCCATTGCCTGTATTTTGTGTGTGTGTGTGTGTGTGTGTGTGTGTGTGGTTCTGAGCTGTCAGTGCCTATGTTTTGTGCGTGTGAGGGTGTTTCGGAGCTGTCAGAGCCTGTGCTGTGTGTGTGTGTGTGTGTTTCTGAGCTGTCAGTGCCTGTGTTTTGTGTGTGTGTGTGTGTGTGTGTGTGTGGTTCTGAGCTGTCAGTACCTGTGTTGTGTGTGTGTGTGTTTCTGAGCTGTCATTGCTTGTGTTGTGTGTGCCTGTTTTGTGTGTGTGTGTGTGTGTTTCTGAGCTGTCAGTGCCTGTGTTGTGTGTGTGTGTGTGTGATTCTGAGCTGTCATTGCTTGTGTTGTGTGTGTGTATGTTTCTGAGCTGTCAGTGCCTGTGTTGTGTGTGTTTCTGAGCTGTCAGTGCCTGTGTTTTGTGTGGGTGTTTCTGAGCTGTCAGTGCCTGTGCTGTGTGCGTGTGTGTGTGTGTTTATGAGCCGTCAATGCCTGTGTTGTGTGTGTGATTGTGTTTCTGAGTTGTCAGTGCTTGTGTTTTGTGTGTGTGTGTGTTTCTGAGCTGCCAGTGCCTGTGTTGTGTGTGTGTGTGTTTTTCTGAGCTTTCAGTGCCTGTGTTTTGTGTGTGTGTATGTGTGTGTTTCTGAGCTGTCAGTGCCTGTGCTGTGTGTGTGTGTGTTTCTGAGCCATCAGTGCCTGTGTTGTGTGTGTGGATCTGAGCTGTCAGTGCCTGTGTTGTGTGTGTGTGTGTGTGTGTGTATGTGTGTGTGTAGTTCTGAGCTGTCAGTGCCTGTGTTGTGTGTGTGATTATGAGCTGTCAGTGTCTATGTTGGGTGTGTGTGGTTCTGAGCTGTCAGTGCCTGTGTTGTGTGTGCGTGTGTGTGCGGTTATGAGGTGTCAGTGCCTGTGTTGTGTGTGTTTCTGAGCTGTCAGTGCCTGTGTTGTGTATGTGTGTGTGTGTTTCTGAGCTGTCAGTACCTGTGTTGTGTGTCTGTGTGTGTGCGGTTATGAGGTGTCAGTGCCTGTGTTGTGTGTGTTTCTGAGCTGTCAGTGCCTGTGTTGTGTGTGTGTGTGTTTCTGAGCCGTCAGTGCCTGTGTTTTGTGTGTGTGGGTGTGATTCTGAGCTGTCACTGCCTGTGTTGTGTGTGTGTGTGTGTGGTTCTGAGCTGTCAGTACCTGTGTTGTGTGTGTGTGGTTCTGAGTTGTCATTGCTTGTGTTGTGTGTGCCTGTGTTGTGTGTGTGATTCTGCGCTGTCAGTGCCTGTGTTGTGTGTGTGTGGTTCTGAGTTGTCATTGCTTGTGTTGTGTGTGCCTGTGTTGTGTGTGTGTGTGTGGTTCTGAGCTGTCAGCGCCTGTGTTATGTGTGTGGAGTGTGTGTGTGGTTCTGAGCTGTCAGTGACTGTGTTGTGTGTGTGTGGTTCTGAGCTGTCATTGCTTGTGTTGTGTGTGCCTGTGTTGTGTGTGTGTGTGTTTCTGAGCTGTCAGTGCCTGTGTTTTGTGTGTGTGGTTCTGAGCTGTCAGTGCCTGTTGTGTGAGAGTGGTTCTGAGCTGTCAGTGCCTGTGTTGTGTGTGTGTGTGTGTGTGGTTCTGACCTGTCATTGCCTGTATTTTGTGTGTGTGTGTGTGTGTGGTTCTGAGCTGTCAGTGCCTATGTTTTGTGTGTGTGAGGGTGTTTCTGAGCTGTCAGTTCCTGTGCTGTGTGTGTGTGTGTGTGTGTGTGTGTGTGTTTCTCAGCTGTCAGTGCCTGTGTTTTTGTGTGTGTGTGTGTGTGTGGTTCTGAGCTGTCAGTGCCTGTGTTGTGTGTGTGTGTGGTTCTGAGCTGTCATTGCTTGTGTTGTGTGTGTGTGTTTCTGAGCAGTCAGTGCCTGTGTTTTGTGTGTGTGTGTGATTCTGAGCTGTCAGTGCCTGTGTTGTGTGAGTGTGGTTCTGAACTGTCAGTGCCTGTGATGTGTGTGTATGTGTGTGTGTTTCTGTGCTGTCAGTGCCTGTGCCGTGTGTGAGTGTGTGTTTGTGAGATGTCAGTTCCATTGTTGTGTTGAGTTGTGTGTGTGTGTGGTTCAGAGCTGTCAGTGCCTGTGTTGTGTGTGTGGAGTGTGTGTGCATGGTTCTGTGCTGTCAGTGCCTGTATTTTGTGTGTGTGTGTATGTTTCTGAGCTGTCAGTGCCTGTGCTGTGTGTGTGTGTGTTTCTGAGCCGTCAGTGCCTGTGTTGTGTGTGTGTGTGTGTGTGATTCTGAGCTGTCACTGCCTGTGTTGTGTGTGTGGTTCTGAGCTGTCGGTGCCTGTGTTGTGTGTGTGTGGTTCTGAGCTGTCATTGCTTGTGTTGTGTGTGCCTGTGTTTTGTGTGTGTGTTTCTGAGCTGTCAGTGCCTGTGTTTTGTGTGTGTGTGATTCTGAGCTGCCAGTGCCTGTGTTGTGTGTGCCTGTGTTGTGTGTGTGTGTGTGTTTCTGAGCTGTCATTGCTTGTGTTGTGCGTGCCTGTGTTGTGTGTGTGTGTGTTTCTGAGCTGTCATTGCTTGTGTTGTGTGTGCCTGTTTTGTGTGTGTGTGTGTTTCTGAGCTGTCAGTGCCTGTGTTGTGTGCGAGTGTGTGTGTGATTCTGAGCTGTCATTGCTTGTGTTGTGTGTGTGTGTGTTTCTGAGCTGTCAGTGCCTGTGTTGTGTGTGTGTGATTCTGAGCTGTCATTGCTTGTGTTGTGTGTGTGTGTGTTTCTGAGCTGTCAGTGCCTGTGTTGTGTGTGTGTGTTTCTGAGCCGTCAGTGCCTGTGTTGTGTGTGTGTGTGTTTCAGAGCTGTCAGTGCCTGTGTTTTGTTTGTGTGTGTGTGTGTGTGATTCTGAGCTGTTAGTGCCTGTGTTGTGTGTGTGTGTGTTTCTGAGCCGTCAGTGCTTGTGTTTTGTGTGTGTGTGTGGTTCTGAGCTGCCAGTGCCTGTGTTGTGTGTGTGTGGTTCTGAGCTGTCAGTGCCTGTGTTGTGTGTGTTTGTTGTGTGTGTGGTTGTGAGCTGTCATTGCCTGTGTTGTGTATGTGTGTGTGGTGTGTTTCTGAGCTGTCAGTGCCTGTGTTGTGTACGTGTGTGTGTTTCTGAGCTGTCAGTGCCTGTGTTGTGTGTGTGTGCGTAATTCTGAGCTGTCAGTGCCTGTGTTGTGTACGTGTGTGTGTTTCTGAGCTGTCAGTGCCTGTGTTGTGTGTGTGTGTGTGCGTAATTCTGAGCTGTCAGTGCCTGTATTGTGTGTGTGTATGTGTAGTTCTGAGCTGTCAGTGCCTGTATTGTGTGTGTGTGTGTGTAGTTCAGAGCTGTCAGTGCCTGTGCTGTGCCTGCGTTTGTGTGTGTGTAGTTGTGAGCTGTCAGTGCCTGTGTTTTGTGTGTGTGTGTGTTCCAGCTGTCAGTGCCTGTGCTGTGTATGTGTGTTTCTGAGCTGTCAGTGCCTGTGTTGCGTGTGTGTGTTTCTGAGCTTTCAGTGCCTGTATTTTGTGTGTGTGTGTGTGTTTCGAGCTGTCAGTGCCTGTGCTGTGTATGTGTGTTTCTGAGCTTTCAGTGCCTGTGTTTTGTGTGTGTGTGTGTGTGTGTGTGTCGAGCTGTCAGTGCCTGTGCTGTGTATGTGTGTTTCTGAGCTGTCAGCTCCTGTGCTGTGTGTATGTGGTTGTGAGCTATCATTGCCTGTGTTGTGTATGTGTGTGTTTCTGAGCTGTCGGTGCCTGTGCTGTGTGTGTGTGTTTCTGTGCTGTCAGTGCCTGTGTTGTGTGTGTGTGTGTGTGTTTCTGAGCTGTCAGTGCCTGAGTTGTGTGTCTGTGTTTCTGAGCTGTCAGTGCCTCTGTTGTGTATGTGTGGTTCTGAGCGGTCAGTGCCTGTGCTGTGTGTGTGTTTCTGAGCTGTCAGTGCCTGTGCTATGTGTTATGTGTGTGATTCTGAGCTGTCAGTGCCTGTGTTGTGTGTGTGTGTGTGTGTGTGTGTGTGGTTCTGAGCTGTCAGTGCCTGTGTTGTGTGTGTGTGCTTCTGAGCTGTCAGTGCCTGTGTTGTGTGTGTGTGTCTGTGTTTCTGCTGTCAGTGCCTGTGTTGTGTGTGTGTGTAGTTCTGAGCTGTCAGTGTATGTGTGGTTCTGAGCTGTCAGTACCTGTGTTGTGTGTGTCTGTGCTGTCAGTGCCTGTGTTATGTGTGTGTGTGTTTCTGAGCGGTCAGTGCCTGTGTTGTGTGTGTGTGTGGTTCTGAGCTGTCAGTGCCTGTGTTGTGTGTGTGGAGTGTGTGTGTGGTTCTGAGCTGTCATTGCCTGTGTTGTGTTGTGTGTGTGGTTCTGAGCTGTCAGTGCCTGTGTTGTGTGTGTGTTGTGAGCTGTCATTGCCTGTGTTGTGCATGTGTGAGTGTGGTTCTGAGCTGTCAGTGCCTGTGTTGTGTGTGTGTGTGTGTGTGTGTGTGGTTCTGAGCTGTCAGTGCCTGTGTTGTGATGTGTTGTGTTGTGAGTGAGTGTGTTTCTGAGCTGTCAGTGCCTGTGTTGTGTGTGTGTGTGTGTGTGGGGAGTGTGTGTGTTTCCGAGCTGTCAGTGCATGTGCTGTGTGTGTGTGTGTGTGTTTCTGAGCTGTCAGTGCCTGTGCTGTGTGTGTGTGTGTGTGGTTCTGAGCTGTCAGTGCCTGTGTTGTGATGTGTTGTGTTGTGAGTGAGTGTGGTTGTGAGCTGGCAGTGCCTCTGTTATGTGTCCGTATGTGTGTCTGTGTGTGTGTGTGTGTGTTTCTGAGCTGTCAGTGCCTGTGCTGTGTGTGTGTGTCATTATGAGCTGTCAGTGCCTGTGTTGTGTTTGTGTGTGTGATTCTGAGCTGTCAGTGCCTGTGTTTTGTGTGTGTGTGTGGTTCTGAGCTGTCAGTGTCTGTGTTGTGTGTGTCTGTGTTTCTGTGCTGTCGGGTCCTGTGTTGTGTGTGGTTCAGAGCTGTCAGTGCCTGTGTTTTGTGTGTGTGGTTCTGAGCTGTCAGTGCCTGTGTTGTGTGTGTGTGTTGTGAGCTGTCATTGCCTGTGTTGTGCATGTGTGAGTGTGGTTCTGAGCTGTCAGTGCCTGTGTTGTGTGTGTGTGTGTGGTTCTGAGCTGTCAGTGCCTGTGTTGTGATGTGTTGTGAGTGAGTGTGTTTCTGAGCTGTCAGTGCCTGTGTTGTGTGTGTGTGTGTGTGGGGGGGGAGTGTGTGTGTTTCTGAGCTGTCAGTGCCTGTGCTGTGTGTGTGTGTGTCTGTTTCTGAGCTGTCAGTGCCTGTGCTGTGTGTGTGTGTGATTATGAGCTGTCAGTGCCTGTGTTGTGTGTGGTGTGTGGTTCTGAGCTGTCAGTGTCTGTGTTGTGTGTGTCTGTGTTTCTGTGCTGTCGGGTCCTGTGTTGTGTGTGTTTCTGAGCTGTCAGTGCCTGTGTTGTGTGTGTGTGTGTGTTTCTGCGCTGTCAGTGCCTGTGCTGTGTGTGTGGTTCTGAGCTGTCAGTGCCTGTGTTGTGTGTGTGTGTTTGTGAGCTGTCAGTACCTGTGTTTTGTGTGTGTGGTTCTGAGCTGTCAGTGCCTGTGCTGTGTGTGTGTGGTTGTGAGTTGTCAGTGCCTGTGTTGTGTGTGTGTGTGTAGTTCTGAGCTGTCAGTGCCTGTGCTGTGTGTGTGTGTTTGTGAGCTGTCAGTACCAGTGTTATGTTGTGTTGTGAGTGAGTGTGGTTCTGAACTGTCAGTGCCTGTGTTATGTTTGTGGAGTGTATGTGCATGTGTGGTTCAGAGCTGTCATTGGCTGTGTTGTGTGTGTGGAGTGTGTGTAGTTCTGAGTTGTCAGTGCCTGTGTTCTGTGTGTGTGTGTGTGTGTGTAGTTCTGGGCTGTCAGTGCCTGTGTTGTGTGTGTGTGTGTGGTTCTGAGCTGTCAGTGCCTGTGTTGTGTGTGTCTGTGTTTCTGTGCTGTCAGTGCCTGTGTTGTGTGTGTGTGTTATGTGTGTGTGGTTGTGAGCTGTCAGTGCCTGTTGTGTGTGTGTGTGGTTGTGAGCTGTCATTGCCTGTGTTGTGTATGTGTGTGTGTGTTTCTGAGCTGTCAGTGCCTGTGTTGTGCACGTGTGTGTGTGTTTCTGAGCTGTCAGTGCCTGTGTTGTGTGTGTGTATATAGTTCTGAGCTGTCAGTGCCTGTGTTGTGCCTGTGTTGTGTGTGTGGTTGTGAGCTGTCAGTGCCTGTGCTATGTGTTATGTGTGTGATTCTGAGCTGTCAGTGCCTGTGTTGTGTGTGTGTGTGTGTGTGTGGTTCTGAGCTGTCAGTGCCTGTGTTGTGTGTGTGTGTCTGTGTTTCTGCTGTCAGTGCCTGTGTTGTGTGTGTGTGTGTGTTTCTGAGCTGTCAGTGCCTGTGTTGTGTGTGTGTGTAGTTCTGAGCTGTCAGTGTATGTGTGGTTCTGAGCTGTCAGTGCCTGTGTTGTGTGTGTCTGTGCTGTCAGTGCCTGTGTTATGTGTGTGTGTGTGTTTCTGAGCGGTCAGTGCCTGTGTTGTGTGTGTGTGTGGTTCTGAGCTGTCAGTGCCTGTGTTGTGTGTGTGGAGTGTGTGTGTGGTTCAGAGCTGTCAGTGCCTGTGTTGTGTTGTGTGTGTGGTTCTGAGCTGTCAGTGCCTGTGTTGTGTGTGTGTGTTGTGAGCTGTCATTGCCTGTGTTGTGCATGTGTGAGTGTGGTTCTGAGCTGTCAGTGCCTGTGTTGTGTGTGTGTGTGTGTGTGTGTGTGTGGTTCTGAGCTGTCAGTGCCTGTGTTGCAATGTGTTGTGTTGTGAGTGAGTGTGTTTCTGAGCTGTCAGTGCCTGTGTTGTGTGTCTGTGTGTGTGTGTGGGGAGTGTGTGTGTTTCTGAGCTGTCAGTGCCTGTGCGGTGTGTGTGTGTTTCTGAGCTGTCAGTGCCTGTGCGGTGTGTGTGTGTGTGGTTCTGAGCTGTCAGTGTCTGTGTTGTGTGTGTCTGTGTTTCTGTGCTGTCGGGTCCTGTGTTGTGTGTGTTTCTGAGCTGTCAGTGCCTGTGTTGTGTGTGTGTGTTTCTGTGCTGTCAGTGCCTGTGCTGTGTGTGTGGTTCTGAGCTGTCAGTGCCTGTGTTGTGTGTGTGTGTGTGTGTGTGTGGTTCAGAGCTGTCAGTGCCTGTGTTGTGTGTGTGGTTCTGAGCTGTCAGTGCCTGTGTTTTGTGTGTGTGTTTCTGAGCTGTCAGTGCCTGTGTTGTGTGTGTGTGTGTTGTGAGCTGTCATTGCCTGTGTTGTGCATGTGTGAGTGTGGTTCTGAGCTGTCAGTGCCTGTGTTGTGATGTGTTGTGTTGTGAGTGAGTGTGTTTCTGAGCTGTCAGTGCCTGTGTTGTGTGTGTGTGTGTGTGGGGAGTGTGTGTGTTTCTGAGCTGTCAGTGCCTGTGCTGTGTGTGTGTGTGTGTGTGTGTTTCTGAGCTGTCAGTGCCTGTGCTGTGTGTGTGTGTGGTTCTGAGCTGTCAGTGCCTGTGTTGTGATGTGTTGTGTTGTGAGTGAGTGTGGTTGTGAGCTGGCAGTGCCTCTGTTATGTGTCCGTATGTGTGTGTGTGTGTGTGTGTGTGTGTTTGTGTGTTTCTGAGCTGTCAGTGCCTGTGCTGTGTGTGTGTGTCATTATGAGCTGTCAGTGCCTGTGTTGTGTTTGTGTGTGTGATTCTGAGCTGTCAGTGCCTGTGTTTTGTGTGTGTCTGTGTTTCTGTGCTGTCGGGTCCTGTGTTGTGTGTGGTTCAGAGCTGTCAGTGCCTGTGTTTTGTGTGTGTGGTTCTGAGCTGTCAGTGCCTGTGTTGTGTGTGTGTGTTGTGAGCTGTCATTGCCTGTGTTGTGCATGTGTGAGTGTGGTTCTGAGCTGTCAGTGCCTGTGTTGTGTGTGTGTGTGTGTGTGTGGTTCTGAGCTGTCAGTGCCTGTGTTGTGATGTGTTGTGAGTGAGTGTGTTTCTGAGCTGTCAGTGCCTGTGTTGTGTGTGTGTGTGTGTGTGTGTGGGGAGTGTGTGTGTTTCTGAGCTGTCAGTGCCTGTGCTGTGTGTGTGTGTGTCTGTTTCTGAGCTGTCAGTGCCTGTGCTGTGTGTGTGTGTGATTATGAGCTGTCAGTGCCTGTGTTGTGTTTGTGTGTGTGATTCTGAGCTGTCAGTGCCTGTGTTGTGTGTGGTGTGTGGTTCTGAGCTGTCAGTGTCTGTGTTGTGTGTGTCTGTGTTTCTGTGCTGTCGGGTCCTGTGTTGTGTGTGTTTCTGAGCTGTCAGTGCCTGTGTTGTGTGTGTGTGTGTGTTTCTGCGCTGTCAGTGCCTGTGCTGTGTGTGTGGTTCTGAGCTGTCAGTGCCTGTGTTGTGTGTGTGTGTTTGTGAGCTGTCAGTACCTGTGTTTTGTGTGTGTGGTTCTGAGCTGTCAGTGCCTGTGCTGTGTGTGTGTGGTTGTGAGTTGTCAGTGCCTGTGTTGTGTGTGTGTGTGTAGTTCTGAGCTGTCAGTGCCTGTGCTGTGTGTGTGTGTTTGTGAGCTGTCAGTACCAGTGTTATGTTGTGTTGTGAGTGAGTGTGGTTCTGAACTGTCAGTGCCTGTGTTATGTTTGTGGAGTGTATGTGCATGTGTGGTTCAGAGCTGTCATTGGCTGTGTTGTGTGTGTGGAGTGTGTGTAGTTCTGAGTTGTCAGTGCCTGTGTTCTGTGTGTGTGTGTGTGTGTGTAGTTCTGGGCTGTCAGTGCCTGTGTTGTGTGTGTGTGTGTGGTTCTGAGCTGTCAGTGCCTGTGTTGTGTGTGTCTGTGTTTCTGTGCTGTCAGTGCCTGTGTTGTGTGTGTGTGTTATGTGTGTGTGGTTGTGAGCTGTCAGTGCCTGTTGTGTGTGTGTGTGGTTGTGAGCTGTCATTGCCTGTGTTGTGTATGTGTGTGTGTGTTTCTGAGCTGTCAGTGCCTGTGTTGTGCACGTGTGTGTGTGTTTCTGAGCTGTCAGTGCCTGTGTTGTGTGTGTGTATATAGTTCTGAGCTGTCAGTGCCTGTGTTGTGCCTGTGTTGTGTGTGTGGTTGTGAGCTGTCAGTGCCTGTGCTATGTGTTATGTGTGTGATTCTGAGCTGTCAGTGCCTGTGTTGTGTGTGTGTGTGTGTGTGTGGTTCTGAGCTGTCAGTGCCTGTGTTGTGTGTGTGTGTCTGTGTTTCTGCTGTCAGTGCCTGTGTTGTGTGTGTGTGTGTGTTTCTGAGCTGTCAGTGCCTGTGTTGTGTGTGTGTGTAGTTCTGAGCTGTCAGTGTATGTGTGGTTCTGAGCTGTCAGTGCCTGTGTTGTGTGTGTCTGTGCTGTCAGTGCCTGTGTTATGTGTGTGTGTGTGTTTCTGAGCGGTCAGTGCCTGTGTTGTGTGTGTGTGTGGTTCTGAGCTGTCAGTGCCTGTGTTGTGTGTGTGGAGTGTGTGTGTGGTTCAGAGCTGTCAGTGCCTGTGTTGTGTTGTGTGTGTGGTTCTGAGCTGTCAGTGCCTGTGTTGTGTGTGTGTGTTGTGAGCTGTCATTGCCTGTGTTGTGCATGTGTGAGTGTGGTTCTGAGCTGTCAGTGCCTGTGTTGTGTGTGTGTGTGTGTGTGTGTGTGGTTCTGAGCTGTCAGTGCCTGTGTTGCAATGTGTTGTGTTGTGAGTGAGTGTGTTTCTGAGCTGTCAGTGCCTGTGTTGTGTGTCTGTGTGTGTGTGTGGGGAGTGTGTGTGTTTCTGAGCTGTCAGTGCCTGTGCGGTGTGTGTGTGTTTCTGAGCTGTCAGTGCCTGTGCGGTGTGTGTGTGTGTGGTTCTGAGCTGTCAGTGTCTGTGTTGTGTGTGTCTGTGTTTCTGTGCTGTCGGGTCCTGTGTTGTGTGTGTTTCTGAGCTGTCAGTGCCTGTGTTGTGTGTGTGTGTTTCTGTGCTGTCAGTGCCTGTGCTGTGTGTGTGGTTCTGAGCTGTCAGTGCCTGTGTTGTGTGTGTGTGTGTGTGTGTGTGGTTCAGAGCTGTCAGTGCCTGTGTTGTGTGTGTGGTTCTGAGCTGTCAGTGCCTGTGTTTTGTGTGTGTGTTTCTGAGCTGTCAGTGCCTGTGTTGTGTGTGTGTGTGTTGTGAGCTGTCATTGCCTGTGTTGTGCATGTGTGAGTGTGGTTCTGAGCTGTCAGTGCCTGTGTTGTGATGTGTTGTGTTGTGAGTGAGTGTGTTTCTGAGCTGTCAGTGCCTGTGTTGTGTGTGTGTGTGTGTGGGGAGTGTGTGTGTTTCTGAGCTGTCAGTGCCTGTGCTGTGTGTGTGTGTGTGTGTGTGTTTCTGAGCTGTCAGTGCCTGTGCTGTGTGTGTGTGTGGTTCTGAGCTGTCAGTGCCTGTGTTGTGATGTGTTGTGTTGTGAGTGAGTGTGGTTGTGAGCTGGCAGTGCCTCTGTTATGTGTCCGTATGTGTGTGTGTGTGTGTGTGTGTGTGTTTGTGTGTTTCTGAGCTGTCAGTGCCTGTGCTGTGTGTGTGTGTCATTATGAGCTGTCAGTGCCTGTGTTGTGTTTGTGTGTGTGATTCTGAGCTGTCAGTGCCTGTGTTTTGTGTGTGTGTGTGGTTCTGAGCTGTCAGTGTCTGTGTTGTGTGTGTCTGTGTTTCTGTGCTGTCGGGTCCTGTGTTGTGTGTGGTTCAGAGCTGTCAGTGCCTGTGTTTTGTGTGTGTGGTTCTGAGCTGTCAGTGCCTGTGTTGTGTGTGTGTGTTGTGAGCTGTCATTGCCTGTGTTGTGCATGTGTGAGTGTGGTTCTGAGCTGTCAGTGCCTGTGTTGTGTGTGTGTGTGTGTGTGTGGTTCTGAGCTGTCAGTGCCTGTGTTGTGATGTGTTGTGAGTGAGTGTGTTTCTGAGCTGTCAGTGCCTGTGTTGTGTGTGTGTGTGTGTGTGTGGGGGGAGTGTGTGTGTTTCTGAGCTGTCAGTGCCTGTGCTGTGTGTGTGTGTGTCTGTTTCTGAGCTGTCAGTGCCTGTGCTGTGTGTGTGTGTGATTATGAGCTGTCAGTGCCTGTGTTGTGTTTGTGTGTGTGATTCTGAGCTGTCAGTGCCTGTGTTGTGTGTGGTGTGTGGTTCTGAGCTGTCAGTGTCTGTGTTGTGTGTGTGTGTGTGTTTCTGCGCTGTCAGTGCCTGTGCTGTGTGTGTGGTTCTGAGCTGTCAGTGCCTGTGTTGTGTGTGTGTGTTTGTGAGCTGTCAGTACCTGTGTTTTGTGTGTGTGGTTCTGAGCTGTCAGTGCCTGTGCTGTGTGTGTGTGGTTGTGAGTTGTCAGTGCCTGTGTTGTGTGTGTGTGTGTAGTTCTGAGCTGTCAGTGCCTGTGCTGTGTGTGTGTGTTTGTGAGCTGTCAGTACCAGTGTTATGTTGTGTTGTGAGTGAGTGTGGTTCTGAACTGTCAGTGCCTGTGTTATGTTTGTGGAGTGTATGTGCATGTGTGGTTCAGAGCTGTCATTGGCTGTGTTGTGTGTGTGGAGTGTGTGTAGTTCTGAGTTGTCAGTGCCTGTGTTCTGTGTGTGTGTGTGTGTGTGTAGTTCTGGGCTGTCAGTGCCTGTGTTGTGTGTGTGTGTGTGGTTCTGAGCTGTCAGTGCCTGTGTTGTGTGTGTCTGTGTTTCTGTGCTGTCAGTGCCTGTGTTGTGTGTGTGTGTTATGTGTGTGTGGTTGTGAGCTGTCAGTGCCTGTTGTGTGTGTGTGTGGTTGTGAGCTGTCATTGCCTGTGTTGTGTATGTGTGTGTGTGTTTCTGAGCTGTCAGTGCCTGTGTTGTGCACGTGTGTGTGTGTTTCTGAGCTGTCAGTGCCTGTGTTGTGTGTGTGTATATAGTTCTGAGCTGTCAGTGCCTGTGTTGTGCCTGTGTTGTGTGTGTGGTTGTGAGCTGTCAGTGCCTGTGCTATGTGTTATGTGTGTGATTCTGAGCTGTCAGTGCCTGTGTTGTGTGTGTGTGTGTGTATGTGGTTCTGAGCTGTCAGTGCCTGTGTTGTGTGTGTGTGTCTGTGTTTCTGCTGTCAGTGCCTGTGTTGTGTGTGTGTGTGTGTTTCTGAGCTGTCAGTGCCTGTGTTGTGTGTGTGTGTAGTTCTGAGCTGTCAGTGTATGTGTGGTTCTGAGCTGTCAGTGCCTGTGTTGTGTGTGTCTGTGCTGTCAGTGCCTGTGTTATGTGTGTGTGTGTGTTTCTGAGCGGTCAGTGCCTGTGTTGTGTGTGTGTGTGGTTCTGAGCTGTCAGTGCCTGTGTTGTGTGTGTGGAGTGTGTGTGTGGTTCAGAGCTGTCAGTGCCTGTGTTGTGTTGTGTGTGTGGTTCTGAGCTGTCAGTGCCTGTGTTGTGTGTGTGTGTTGTGAGCTGTCATTGCCTGTGTTGTGCATGTGTGAGTGTGGTTCTGAGCTGTCAGTGCCTGTGTTGTGTGTGTGTGTGTGTGTGTGGTTCTGAGCTGTCAGTGCCTGTGTTGCAATGTGTTGTGTTGTGAGTGAGTGTGTTTCTGAGCTGTCAGTGCCTGTGTTGTGTGTCTGTGTGTGTGTGTGGGGAGTGTGTGTGTTTCTGAGCTGTCAGTGCCTGTGCGGTGTGTGTGTGTTTCTGAGCTGTCAGTGCCTGTGCGGTGTGTGTGTGTGTGGTTCTGAGCTGTCAGTGTCTGTGTTGTGTGTGTCTGTGTTTCTGTGCTGTCGGGTCCTGTGTTGTGTGTGTTTCTGAGCTGTCAGTGCCTGTGTTGTGTGTGTGTGTTTCTGTGCTGTCAGTGCCTGTGCTGTGTGTGTGGTTCTGAGCTGTCAGTGCCTGTGTTGTGTGTGTGTGTGTGTGTGTGTGGTTCAGAGCTGTCAGTGCCTGTGTTGTGTGTGTGGTTCTGAGCTGTCAGTGCCTGTGTTTTGTGTGTGTGTTTCTGAGCTGTCAGTGCCTGTGTTGTGTGTGTGTATGTTGTGAGCTGTCATTGCCTGTGTTGTGCATGTGTGAGTGTGGTTCTGAGCTGTCAGTGCCTGTGTTGTGATGTGTTGTGTTGTGAGTGAGTGTGGTTGTGAGCTGGCAGTGCCTCTGTTATGTGTCCGTATGTGTGTGTGTGTGTGTGTGTGTTTGTGTGTTTCTGAGCTGTCAGTGCCTGTGCTGTGTGTGTGTGTCATTATGAGCTGTCAGTGCCTGTGTTGTGTTTGTGTGTGTGATTCTGAGCTGTCAGTGCCTGTGTTTTGTGTGTGTGTGTGGTTCTGAGCTGTCAGTGTCTGTGTTGTGTGTGTCTGTGTTTCTGTGCTGTCGGGTCCTGTGTTGTGTGTGGTTCAGAGCTGTCAGTGCCTGTGTTTTGTGTGTGTGGTTCTGAGCTGTCAGTGCCTGTGTTGTGTGTGTGTGTTGTGAGCTGTCATTGCCTGTGTTGTGCATGTGTGAGTGTGGTTCTGAGCTGTCAGTGCCTGTGTTGTGTGTGTGTGTGTGTGTGTGGTTCTGAGCTGTCAGTGCCTGTGTTGTGATGTGTTGTGAGTGAGTGTGTTTCTGAGCTGTCAGTGCCTGTGTTGTGTGTGTGTGTGTGTGTGTGGGGGGAGTGTGTGTGTTTCTGAGCTGTCAGTGCCTGTGCTGTGTGTGTGTGTGTCTGTTTCTGAGCTGTCAGTGCCTGTGCTGTGTGTGTGTGTGATTATGAGCTGTCAGTGCCTGTGTTGTGTTTGTGTGTGTGATTCTGAGCTGTCAGTGCCTGTGTTGTGTGTGGTGTGTGGTTCTGAGCTGTCAGTGTCTGTGTTGTGTGTGTCTGTGTTTCTGTGCTGTCGGGTCCTGTGTTGTGTGTGTTTCTGAGCTGTCAGTGCCTGTGTTGTGTGTGTGTGTGTGTTTCTGCGCTGTCAGTGCCTGTGCTGTGTGTGTGGTTCTGAGCTGTCAGTGCCTGTGTTGTGTGTGTGTGTTTGTGAGCTGTCAGTACCTGTGTTTTGTGTGTGTGGTTCTGAGCTGTCAGTGCCTGTGCTGTGTGTGTGTGGTTGTGAGTTGTCAGTGCCTGTGTTGTGTGTGTGTGTGTAGTTCTGAGCTGTCAGTGCCTGTGCTGTGTGTGTGTGTTTGTGAGCTGTCAGTACCAGTGTTATGTTGTGTTGTGAGTGAGTGTGGTTCTGAACTGTCAGTGCCTGTGTTATGTTTGTGGAGTGTATGTGCATGTGTGGTTCAGAGCTGTCATTGGCTGTGTTGTGTGTGTGGAGTGTGTGTAGTTCTGAGTTGTCAGTGCCTGTGTTCTGTGTGTGTGTGTGTGTGTGTAGTTCTGGGCTGTCAGTGCCTGTGTTGTGTGTGTGTGTGTGTGGTTCTGAGCTGTCAGTGCCTGTGTTGTGTGTGTCTGTGTTTCTGTGCTGTCAGTGCCTGTGTTGTGTGTGTGTGTTATGTGTGTGTGGTTGTGAGCTGTCAGTGCCTGTTGTGTGTGTGTGTGGTTGTGAGCTGTCATTGCCTGTGTTGTGTATGTGTGTGTGTGTTTCTGAGCTGTCAGTGCCTGTGTTGTGCACGTGTGTGTGTGTTTCTGAGCTGTCAGTGCCTGTGTTGTGTGTGTGTATATAGTTCTGAGCTGTCAGTGCCTGTGTTGTGCCTGTGTTGTGTGTGTGGTTGTGAGCTGTCAGTGCCTGTGCTATGTGTTATGTGTGTGATTCTGAGCTGTCAGTGCCTGTGTTGTGTGTGTGTGTGTGTGTGTGGTTCTGAGCTGTCAGTGCCTGTGTTGTGTGTGTGTGTCTGTGTTTCTGCTGTCAGTGCCTGTGTTGTGTGTGTGTGTGTGTTTCTGAGCTGTCAGTGCCTGTGTTGTGTGTGTGTGTAGTTCTGAGCTGTCAGTGTATGTGTGGTTCTGAGCTGTCAGTGCCTGTGTTGTGTGTGTCTGTGCTGTCAGTGCCTGTGTTATGTGTGTGTGTGTGTTTCTGAGCGGTCAGTGCCTGTGTTGTGTGTGTGTGTGGTTCTGAGCTGTCAGTGCCTGTGTTGTGTGTGTGGAGTGTGTGTGTGGTTCAGAGCTGTCAGTGCCTGTGTTGTGTTGTGTGTGTGGTTCTGAGCTGTCAGTGCCTGTGTTGTGTGTGTGTGTTGTGAGCTGTCATTGCCTGTGTTGTGCATGTGTGAGTGTGGTTCTGAGCTGTCAGTGCCTGTGTTGTGTGTGTGTGTGTGTGTGTGTGTGGTTCTGAGCTGTCAGTGCCTGTGTTGCAATGTGTTGTGTTGTGAGTGAGTGTGTTTCTGAGCTGTCAGTGCCTGTGTTGTGTGTCTGTGTGTGTGTGTGGGGAGTGTGTGTGTTTCTGAGCTGTCAGTGCCTGTGCGGTGTGTGTGTGTTTCTGAGCTGTCAGTGCCTGTGCGGTGTGTGTGTGTGTGGTTCTGAGCTGTCAGTGTCTGTGTTGTGTGTGTCTGTGTTTCTGTGCTGTCGGGTCCTGTGTTGTGTGTGTTTCTGAGCTGTCAGTGCCTGTGTTGTGTGTGTGTGTTTCTGTGCTGTCAGTGCCTGTGCTGTGTGTGTGGTTCTGAGCTGTCAGTGCCTGTGTTGTGTGTGTGTGTGTGTGTGTGTGGTTCAGAGCTGTCAGTGCCTGTGTTGTGTGTGTGGTTCTGAGCTGTCAGTGCCTGTGTTTTGTGTGTGTGTTTCTGAGCTGTCAGTGCCTGTGTTGTGTGTGTGTGTGTTGTGAGCTGTCATTGCCTGTGTTGTGCATGTGTGAGTGTGGTTCTGAGCTGTCAGTGCCTGTGTTGTGATGTGTTGTGTTGTGAGTGAGTGTGTTTCTGAGCTGTCAGTGCCTGTGTTGTGTGTGTGTGTGTGGGGAGTGTGTGTGTTTCTGAGCTGTCAGTGCCTGTGCTGTGTGTGTGTGTGTGTGTGTGTGTTTCTGAGCTGTCAGTGCCTGTGCTGTGTGTGTGTGTGGTTCTGAGCTGTCAGTGCCTGTGTTGTGATGTGTTGTGTTGTGAGTGAGTGTGGTTGTGAGCTGGCAGTGCCTCTGTTATGTGTCCGTATGTGTGTGTGTGTGTGTGTGTGTGTGTTTGTGTGTTTCTGAGCTGTCAGTGCCTGTGCTGTGTGTGTGTGTCATTATGAGCTGTCAGTGCCTGTGTTGTGTTTGTGTGTGTGATTCTGAGCTGTCAGTGCCTGTGTTTTGTGTGTGTGTGTGGTTCTGAGCTGTCAGTGTCTGTGTTGTGTGTGTCTGTGTTTCTGTGCTGTCGGGTCCTGTGTTGTGTGTGGTTCAGAGCTGTCAGTGCCTGTGTTTTGTGTGTGTGGTTCTGAGCTGTCAGTGCCTGTGTTGTGTGTGTGTGTTGTGAGCTGTCATTGCCTGTGTTGTGCATGTGTGAGTGTGGTTCTGAGCTGTCAGTGCCTGTGTTGTGTGTGTGTGTGTGTGTGTGGTTCTGAGCTGTCAGTGCCTGTGTTGTGATGTGTTGTGAGTGAGTGTGTTTCTGAGCTGTCAGTGCCTGTGTTGTGTGTGTGTGTGTGTGTGTGTGTGGGGAGTGTGTGTGTTTCTGAGCTGTCAGTGCCTGTGCTGTGTGTGTGTGTGTCTGTTTCTGAGCTGTCAGTGCCTGTGCTGTGTGTGTGTGTGATTATGAGCTGTCAGTGCCTGTGTTGTGTTTGTGTGTGTGATTCTGAGCTGTCAGTGCCTGTGTTGTGTGTGGTGTGTGGTTCTGAGCTGTCAGTGTCTGTGTTGTGTGTGTCTGTGTTTCTGTGCTGTCGGGTCCTGTGTTGTGTGTGTTTCTGAGCTGTCAGTGCCTGTGTTGTGTGTGTGTGTGTGTTTCTGCGCTGTCAGTGCCTGTGCTGTGTGTGTGGTTCTGAGCTGTCAGTGCCTGTGTTGTGTGTGTGTGTTTGTGAGCTGTCAGTACCTGTGTTTTGTGTGTGTGGTTCTGAGCTGTCAGTGCCTGTGCTGTGTGTGTGTGGTTGTGAGTTGTCAGTGCCTGTGTTGTGTGTGTGTGTGTAGTTCTGAGCTGTCAGTGCCTGTGCTGTGTGTGTGTGTTTGTGAGCTGTCAGTACCAGTGTTATGTTGTGTTGTGAGTGAGTGTGGTTCTGAACTGTCAGTGCCTGTGTTATGTTTGTGGAGTGTATGTGCATGTGTGGTTCAGAGCTGTCATTGGCTGTGTTGTGTGTGTGGAGTGTGTGTAGTTCTGAGTTGTCAGTGCCTGTGTTCTGTGTGTGTGTGTGTGTGTGTAGTTCTGGGCTGTCAGTGCCTGTGTTGTGTGTGTGTGTGTGGTTCTGAGCTGTCAGTGCCTGTGTTGTGTGTGTCTGTGTTTCTGTGCTGTCAGTGCCTGTGTTGTGTGTGTGTGTTATGTGTGTGTGGTTGTGAGCTGTCAGTGCCTGTTGTGTGTGTGTGTGGTTGTGAGCTGTCATTGCCTGTGTTGTGTATGTGTGTGTGTGTTTCTGAGCTGTCAGTGCCTGTGTTGTGCACGTGTGTGTGTGTTTCTGAGCTGTCAGTGCCTGTGCGGTGTGTGTGTGTTTCTGAGCTGTCAGTGCCTGTGCGGTGTGTGTGTGTGTGGTTCTGAGCTGTCAGTGTCTGTGTTGTGTGTGTCTGTGTTTCTGTGCTGTCGGGTCCTGTGTTGTGTGTGTTTCTGAGCTGTCAGTGCCTGTGTTGTGTGTGTGTGTTTCTGTGCTGTCAGTGCCTGTGCTGTGTGTGTGGTTCTGAGCTGTCAGTGCCTGTGTTGTGTGTGTGTGTGTGTGTGTGTGTGGTTCAGAGCTGTCAGTGCCTGTGTTGTGTGTGTGGTTCTGAGCTGTCAGTGCCTGTGTTTTGTGTGTGTGTTTCTGAGCTGTCAGTGCCTGTGTTGTGTGTGTGTGTGTTGTGAGCTGTCATTGCCTGTGTTGTGCATGTGTGAGTGTGGTTCTGAGCTGTCAGTGCCTGTGTTGTGATGTGTTGTGTTGTGAGTGAGTGTGTTTCTGAGCTGTCAGTGCCTGTGTTGTGTGTGTGTGTGTGTGGGGAGTGTGTGTGTTTCTGAGCTGTCAGTGCCTGTGCTGTGTGTGTGTGTGTGTGTGTGTGTTTCTGAGCTGTCAGTGCCTGTGCTGTGTGTGTGTGTGGTTCTGAGCTGTCAGTGCCTGTGTTGTGATGTGTTGTGTTGTGAGTGAGTGTGGTTGTGAGCTGGCAGTGCCTCTGTTATGTGTCCGTATGTGTGTGTGTGTGTGTGTGTGTGTGTGTTTGTGTGTTTCTGAGCTGTCAGTGCCTGTGCTGTGTGTGTGTGTCATTATGAGCTGTCAGTGCCTGTGTTGTGTTTGTGTGTGTGATTCTGAGCTGTCAGTGCCTGTGTTTTGTGTGTGTGTGTGGTTCTGAGCTGTCAGTGTCTGTGTTGTGTGTGTCTGTGTTTCTGTGCTGTCGGGTCCTGTGTTGTGTGTGGTTCAGAGCTGTCAGTGCCTGTGTTTTGTGTGTGTGGTTCTGAGCTGTCAGTGCCTGTGTTGTGTGTGTGTGTTGTGACCTGTCATTGCCTGTGTTGTGCATGTGTGAGTGTGGTTCTGAGCTGTCAGTGCCTGTGTTGTGTGTGTGTGTGTGTGTGTGGTTCTGAGCTGTCAGTGCCTGTGTTGTGATGTGTTGTGAGTGAGTGTGTTTCTGAGCTGTCAGTGCCTGTGTTGTGTGTGTGTGTGTGTGTGTGTGGGGAGTGTGTGTGTTTCTGAGCTGTCAGTGCCTGTGCTTTGTGTGTGTGTGTGTCTGTTTCTGAGCTGTCAGTGCCTGTGCTGTGTGTGTGTGTGATTATGAGCTGTCAGTGCCTGTGTTGTGTTTGTGTGTGTGATTCTGAGCTGTCAGTGCCTGTGTTGTGTGTGGTGTGTGGTTCTGAGCTGTCAGTGTCTGTGTTGTGTGTGTCTGTGTTTCTGTGCTGTCGGGTCCTGTGTTGTGTGTGTTTCTGAGCTGTCAGTGCCTGTGTTGTGTGTGTGTGTGTGTTTCTGCGCTGTCAGTGCCTGTGCTGTGTGTGTGGTTCTGAGCTGTCAGTGCCTGTGTTGTGTGTGTGTGTTTGTGAGCTGTCAGTACCTGTGTTTTGTGTGTGTGGTTCTGAGCTGTCAGTGCCTGTGTTGTGTGTGTCTGTGTTTCTGTGCTGTCAGTGCCTGTGTTGTGTGTGTGTGTTATGTGTGTGTGGTTGTGAGCTGTCAGTGCCTGTTGTGTGTGTGTGTGGTTGTGAGCTGTCATTGCCTGTGTTGTGTATGTGTGTGTGTGTTTCTGAGCTGTCAGTGCCTGTGTTGTGCACGTGTGTGTGTGTTTCTGAGCTGTCAGTGCCTGTGTTGTGTGTGTGTATATAGTTCTGAGCTGTCAGTGCCTGTGTTGTGCCTGTGTTGTGTGTGTGGTTGTGAGCTGTCAGTGCCTGTGCTATGTGTTAGATTCTGAGCTGTCAGTGCCTGTGTTGTGTGTGTGTGTGTGTGTATGGTTCTGAGCTGTCAGTGCCTGTGTTGTGTGTGTGTGTCTGTGTTTCTGCTGTCAGTGCCTGTGTTGTGTGTGTGTGTGTGTTTCTGAGCTGTCAGTGCCTGTGTTGTGTGTGTGTGTGTAGTTCTGAGCTGTCAGTGTATGTGTGGTTCTGAGCTGTCAGTGCCTGTGTTGTGTGTGTCTGTGCTGTCAGTGCCTGTGTTATGTGTGTGTGTGGTTCTGAGCTGTCAGTGCCTGTGTTGTGTGTGTGTGTGTGTGGTTCAGAGCTGTCAGTGCCTGTGTTGTGTGTGTGGAGTGTGTGTGTGGTTCAGAGCTGTCAGTGCCTGTGTTGTGTTGTGTGTGTGGTTCTGAGCTGTCAGTGCCTGTGTTGTGTGTGTGTGTTGTGAGCTGTCATTGCCTGTGTTGTGCATGTGTGAGTGTGGTTCTGAGCTGTCAGTGCCTGTGTTGTGTGTGTGTGTGTGTGTGTGTGTGGTTCTGAGCTGTCAGTGCCTGTGTTGCAATGTGTTGTGTTGTGAGTGAGTGTGTTTCTGAGCTGTCAGTGCCTGTGTTGTGTGTCTGTGTGTGTGTGTGGGGAGTGTGTGTGTTTCTGAGTTGTCAGTGCCTGTGCGGTGTGTGTGTGTTTCTGAGCTGTCAGTGCCTGTGTTGTGTGTGTGTGTGTGTGGTTCTGAGCTGTCAGTGTCTGTGTTGTGTGTGTCTGTGTTTCTGTGCTGTCGGGTCCTGTGTTGTGTGTGTTTCTGAGCTGTCAGTGCCTGTGTTGTGTGTGTGTGTTTCTGTGCTGTCAGTGCCTGTGCTGTGTGTGTGGTTCTGAGCTGTCAGTGCCTGTGTTGTGTGTGTGTGTGTGTGGTTCAGAGCTGTCAGTGCCTGTGTTGTGTGTGTGGTTCTGAGCTGTCAGTGCCTGTGTTTTGTGTGTGTGTTTCTGAGCTGTCAGTGCCTGTGTTGTGTGTGTGTGTTGTGAGCTGTCATTGCCTGTGTTGTGCATGTGTGAGTGTGGTTCTGAGCTGTCAGTGCCTGTGTTGTGATGTGTTGTGTTGTGAGTGAGTGTGTTTCTGAGCTGTCAGTGCCTGTGTTGTGTGTGTGTGTGTGTGGGGAGTGTGTGTGTTTCTGAGCTGTCAGTGCCTGTGCTGTGTGTGTGTGTGTGTGTGTGTTTCTGAGCTGTCAGTGCCTGTGCTGTGTGTGTGTGTGGTTCTGAGCTGTCAGTGCCTGTGTTGTGATGTGTTGTGTTGTGAGTGAGTGTGGTTGTGAGCTGGCAGTGCCTCTGTTATGTGTCCGTATGTGTGTGTGTGTGTTTCTGAGCTGTCAGTGCCTGTGTTGTGTGTGGTTCTGAGCTGTCAGTGCCTGTGTTGTGTGTGTGTTTCTGAGCTGTCAGTGCCTGTGTTGTGTGTGGTTCTGAGCTGTCAGTGTCTGTGTTGTGTGTGTCTGTGTTTCTGTGCTGTCGGGTCCTGTGTTGTGTGTGTTTCTGAGCTGTCAGTGCCTGTGTTGTGTGTGTGTGTGTTTCTGCGCTGTCAGTGCCTGTGCTGTGTGTGTGGTTCTGAGCTGTCAGTGCCTGTGCTGTGTGTGTGTGGTTGTGAGCTGTCATTGCCTGTGTTGTGTATGTGTGTGTGTGTTTCTGAGCTGTCAGTGCCTGTGTTGTGCACGTGTGTGTGTGTTTCTGAGCTGTCAGTGCCTGTGTTGTGTGTGTGTGTGTGTGTATGGAGTCTGTGTGTGATTATGAGCTGTCAGTGCCTCTGTTGTGTGTGTGTGTGTATGGAGTCTGTGTGTGATTATGAGCTGTCAGTGCCTGTGTTGTGCATGTGTGTTTCTGAGCTGTCAGTGTCTGTTGTGTATGTGTAGTTCTGAGCTGTCAGTGCCTGTGCTGTGTGTGTGTGGTTCTGAGCTGTCAGTGCCTCTGTTGTGTGTGTGTGTGTGTGTGTGTGTGGAGTGTGTGTGATCATGAGCTGCCAGTGTTGTGTGTGTGTGTGTAGTTCTGAGCTGTCAGTGCCTGTTGTTTAGTGTGTGTATGGTTCTGAGAAGTCAATGCCTGTGTTATGTGTGAGTGTGTTTTGGTGTGTGTTGTGAGTGTGTGTTGTGTTGTGTGTTGCGAGCGTATGTTGTGAGTGTTGTGAATTGTAAGTTTGTGGTGTTGTGTTTTGAGTGTGTGTTGTGAGTGTGACTTGTGTTGTGAGTGTGTGTTGTGAGTGTGACTGTTATGTTGAGTGTTGTGAGTTTGTGGTTGTGTGTGTGTTACGTTGTGAGTGTGTTACGTTGTGTGAGTGTTGTGTAGTTGTGTGTGTTTTGTGAGTTTGTGGTGTTGTGTTGTGTGTGTGTGATTGTTGTGTTGTGCTGTGTGTGTTGTGAGTGAGTGAGTGTGTGTGTATGTTGTGAGTGGAGAGAGGAGGGAAAGTGCCTACATTTCCCATGGTGCCACGCTGGCTGTGCAGGGCGCTCCGGCCAATGAAAGCGCGGGGTTGGCGGGCGCTGAGCGCGCGGCCGGGGCCTTTGTGCGGCTGCGAGGCGAGCAGCAACAACAAGCCGGAGAAGCGGCGGCCCGAGCCCGAGCCGGGAGCCCGGAGCCGAGCGCCAGCCTTCCCTCCCCTCCCCCACCCCAACAACCGTCAGCACAGCAACCAGGCGGAACCGGCACCGTCCCCTCGTCGCCAAGCAGTCGGCCGCCGACAATGGAGCGCCAGGCAGTTATAAAACCGCGGAGCTGAGGCGCAAAATATTCCCCCGTCCTCCCCAACACACCAGCAACCCCCCATTTTAAGCTGCAAGCTGCCTGGACATCCTCCTCCCACCCCCCCCCCCTCCCCTCACCTCACACCCCACCTCTTGGACTAATTTAGTGTGAATCCCCATCAAGCTGAGCCTCTCTGGGTTTGAGTATAATGGAACAAACTGCAGGTAGTGTTAACAGTTTTCTTTTATTTTAATGAGATTTTTTTTCTCCTTTCCCCCCTCCTCTTCGTCTCGCATTTCATTTTTAAAAAAAAAACTAATCATCTCCCCGCGATTTGAATTTGTCTTTCTCACTGGGATGAGGATGGAGAAGGAAAGGTACATAATGCTGAATTTAAAGGGGCCCTGGCAGCCATATTGCTGCTACTTGTCTCTTTCTTGCTGACTGACTGACTGAGGGCACAAAATGAAGTTGCATTTTTATCTCAAAAATCCTAGAATCTGAACTGTGTCTCAATGTACTTTTTTTTTATTCCTGGGGATCAGCATTTTTTTCTTCTTCCTTTCCCCTCATTTCCCCCTGCCCCCCCCATCCCCATCCCCAACATTCAGACATTAAGATTTCCATCTTGCTTTTTTTTTTAAGTGCAATTCTAATACAGTGCTGCAAATGTTGCCAGAATTGCTGGGAAAGCGAGAGAGAGAGAGTTATCATGCCTATGAGATTATTCAAATAAGTGCTTTTGGCAGGTGATGTTCCTGCCTCATTCACTTCTGTTGTTCATGTTTATCAACATGGATTTTGGAGATGACGATTAAAATGTAACAGTAACACTGTTGTCATTTGGAAAAAAAAGTAGTAAGGGGAGGGATATTTATGAACAGAAGCTAATGTTTGCTGATGCAGTTCATTGAGCTGAAAAGTATTATTTGTGAACTTGTGTGTGTCTGTAGCCTTTTCCTCAAAAAATCTGTTTATTTTCTTTTGCACACTTTTGCTTTTTGGAATTATACAGCACAGAAGGAGGCCATTCAGCCAGTAGTGCCTGTGTTGGCTCTTTTAAAGAGCTGTCCAATTAGTCCCCATAGCCCTGCATTTTTTTTCCTTTTCAAGTATTTATCCAATTCCCTTTTGAAAGTAACTATTGAATCTGTTTCCATCATCCTTTCAGGCAGTGTATTCCAGATCATCACAACTTGCTGCATTTATTTTTTAAAAGTCTCCTCATCTCCCCTCTAGTCATTTAGCCAATTACCTTAAATCTGTCTTCTGGTTACTGACACTCCTGCCAGTGGAAACAATTTCTCCCTATTTACTTTGTCAAAACCCCTCATAATTTCAAACAACTCTGTCAAATCTCCCCTTAACCTTTTCTGCTCTAAGAACAATCCCAGCTTCTCTCGTCTTTCTACATAACTAAAGTGCCTCATCCCTGGTGCCATTCTAGTAAATCTCCTCTGCACCCTCTCCAAGGCCCTGACATCCTTCCTAAAGTGCGGTGCCCAGAATTGGACACAATACTCCAGCTGAGGCCTAACAAGTGATTTATAAAGTTTCAGCATAACTTCCTTGCTTTTGTGCTTTATGCCTCTATTTATAAAGCCAAGGATCCCGTATGCTTTTTTCAACATCCTTCTCAGCTTGTCCTGTCACCTTCAAAGACTTGTGTATGTAAACCTCCAGGCACCCCCTTTAAAATTGTACCATTTAGTTTATAATGCCTCTCCTCATTCTTCTTTCCAAAATGTATCACTTTACACTTCTCTCTTCATCTGCCATGTGTCTGCCCATTTCACCAGTCTGTATGTCCTCCTGAAGTCTGCTTCTATCCTCCTCACTGTTAACTACATTTCCGAGTTTCGTATCATCTGCAAACTTTGAAATTATGCACTATATACTCAAGTCCAGGTCATTAACGTATGTCAAAAAGAGCAGCAATCCTAATACTGAGCCCTGGGGGACACCACTATATCCATTCCTCCAGTGTGAAAATCACCTATTCACCACAGCTCTCTGCTTTCTGTCAGTTAGCCAATTCTGTATCCACGCTGCCATTGCCCCTTTAATCCCATGGGCTTCAATTTTGTTAACATGCCTTGTTATGTGCTACTTTATCAAACACCTTTTTGAAAGTACACAACATCAACCCTCTTCATTACTTCATCAAAAAACTCAATCAAGTTTTTCAGACACGATTTGCTTTTAACACATCTGTGCTGGCTGTCATTTATTAATCGGTGTTTTTCCAAGTGACAATTAAGTTTGTCCCAGATTATTGTCTCTAAAAGTTCCCCCACCATCGATGTTAGTCTGACTGCCTGTAGTTACCTGGTTTTAACCTTTCCCTTTTTTTGAATAGAGGTGTAATATTTGCAACCCTCCAGTCCTCTTGCACCACCCCCCATATCTAAGGAGAATTGAAAGATTGTGGCTGGAGCCTCTGCTATTTCCACCCTTACTTCCCTCAGCAGCCTAGGATGTATCCCATCTGGACTGGGTGACTTTTCTACTTTGACCGCTGCCAACCTTTTAAGTACCTTCTCTTTGTTTATCATTTTATCCTAACCAATTTCCCTACTACCTCCTCCTTTACTGTAACATTGGCAACATACTCTTTTGTGATTATAGAAAAGTACTCATTCAGTATCTCAACCAGATGCATCCTAGGTTGCGGAGGGAAGTAAGTGTGGAAATAGCGAAGGCCCTTTGCCTCCACAAGAACATCTCCTTTTTTGGTCCCTAATCAGCCCCACCCTTCCTTTTGACTATCCTTTCACTATTTCATTTATGATTTTATAAAAGTTTTGTTGACTGATACTTTGCTCTGAATTGATCCATTAAAGGCTTTGTGATGTTGCATTAACAATTTGAATAATTCATGAGAGAATATATTGATGTAAATGATGTATAACGTTATTCAATCTGACTCCAGTTTTTCCTGGTGAGCTTGACAGTTGTATTAAGAAAATTTCTTGGCTTGAGGATAACTCTGATTGTGAGATATAAAATGTATCACTTCTTGATTTCCCCTTCAGGTGTTGTTTATCCTGATAGAAGCCATATTGGCCTAATTCTCACCAAAACAGGCGTGATGTAGGTAGCTCTACCACTGGCTGTCTCTGGCAAGCTTTGCAGATACTCCTGAGTACGTTGTTATTTAGTACACAAATGACGTCTTGCAGATGACATTGGAAACTGACACTTGTTATCTGGATTCGTACATGAGGAATGGCTATTTGGATGAGGTGCTAGAGGACTGCAGTTGCCTGTGGACCCGTACCCATGAAATGGCTTCCCCCCCCCCCCCCCACCATGAGAAAATGTTTAGGGAGGGGGAAAAAGCCTCTTGCAACATGGCCCTTTACCAAATACTGCATTGTTTAAAAACCTTAGTCAGCCTTTAGTGCTCACTGAAGCTTTTAAAACCATGCAGTTCAGGACTCCGAATGCAACAAAGTGGCAGCATTGGATAGTATGTGTTCTGAGAAGGTAAAAAGATAGCTTGTTACATAATATGAGACTGTGAGCACGTAAACTGGCTTCACAGAGAAGCATCACTGAATTGGATTGTTGCAGGATGATTAAAATTCATTAAAGAGTGGATACAAAGTGATTGCTGAAATTGATAGGAGCCTTTTCAATATTAGCTTGTCCAAAAAGGCATTATCCAAACCGGTGGAGCCTCAGTCATGTTTATCGCCTCCAGTTCAGGATGTCAGACGATTTCTTTCATGGCAAAGCAACAAATCATAGACGCTCTTTGTCCACCAAAGATTTGGAGGCTAAAAATAATTTGTTCACATTTTTGACAATACAAATTTTATTTTTCACGTAGTGCACTTCCACTATGCCAGTATGAGAAGCATGATGACTGGTTTACAGTCCCCATAACCAGACTGTCCTTTCTCACAACGTGTGAGAATTTTCAAATGGCTCCGATGACATTTTTAGAGAAGGCCCAATTTTTTGCTTTGTTTGTTTGTTTGAGAAAGTGATTTTGTTTCAGCCCAAGGGGAGGGATGCAGTCGGGGTTTGTTCTGTGTCTGGCTGTTCTACCTTCGATACTTTTAAAATGCTCTGGCTGAATAGGGCAGATGATGCAGAGAGAAAGGATGTGGGTTCATGCTCAGAAATCACGCAAGTCTCTGTTCTTGTTCCCTCCCTGTGGGGAGGGAGGGATGGAACGTGAGCAGCTGAGTCATTCTGTGCACCAACAAGCAGCTCGATAGCTTCGCACAAACCTGCAAGCAGGTTTCTTGTAAAGTCTTTTGGGCAGGGAAAATGCCGTGTGTTTGGGGGGGAGGGAAAGGGAGAAATTTCAGCACCAACATTTTCTGTTTAGAATAGGCAAACATTGCTAAAGAAGCACTTCTTCATTATAAAAGATTGTTGATCGCTCTTTTTTACTTGGTGACATGCAGTGCTTCCAACGCCTTAATTTCGTTCTTGGGTTCTTTTTTGCAGTTATCACCACAAATATGCAAGCATTGCTCGCTGAAGCAACCCATCAATTTGCAATATTATATAGTGATGTATAAATGCAAGTCTTTCTTTTCTTTTATGTTATTGAGTTTTTTTCATTCCCTCTCCCTCTTGAAGCCACCACCTCCTGTTCAAGTATTTGCTTGATGTCCGCACATATTCCAGCAGGGACTGTCATAATCAGTAGAGCAAGCCCTGCCTGCTGATTAATTTCTTTCTCTTTCTGCCCCCATCCACTTTGTAACCCCTGAAGCCAATTGTGCCACTACTGCCACTTTAGCCGAATTAAGCATCTCCATTTAGACCGCAGCCTACTTCTAATAATTCCAAGTTGCTTAAAAAAAAAAATTGGATCAGCCAATAACTTGAATTAACAACGTATGTGGGAATTAAAAATAAATGAATTATCGTATAGTTTAAATAAGGCAACTTTGAATTGAACAGACTGTCGAGTACAACCCGAGGACCTTACTGGTATCTGGGGATTAACATTACACTGCGTGGTGCATTAACCCATTAAGTCTGTTTAGATGTTTTTATTTGCCCAAATAAGATCAGTAGGGAATTCTCTACAAATGTCACCAGTGGAAAGGTAGTCGTGCGGTAGAAATATCATTCTTCGATTGAAATTTAATTGGTGTAAGTTGATATTTGTTTTCCGTTTTCTTCATTTTGCATTTATTTAAAAAAAGAGAGATAAAATAACAGGCACTTTGTGAGTTGATTTAAAATATATTCAGTGATGCAGTGTTTTTCCATGATTGTTGAGATGTCATTATGATGGGAGCTTTGCACTGCTGAGAAGTGACTGAAGGAATGACAGCGTGATATTTTTAAATTATGGAAGAAGTATTGGCAGTGTTTAGCTCATTATGAAAGGGCTAGAGTCTGGTATTTAAATTCTGAGTTATTGCATGTGTTGAAAATGCGTATGGAGGACTATCCATGGATCTGCAACACATGAGTCAAACCTCAAGATTTTATTTTTGAAGGGGGCATTTCAAAATTCCGAGAGGCCAATTTTCTTACAAGTCTGTGTTCTCAATGATAAATTGAAGCAGATTTATAAGCTTGATCATAGAATCATAGAATGGTTACAGCACAGAAGGAGGCCATTCAGCCCGTCGAACTCGTGACGGATGTACCACTTTTTCCAAACATGGACATTGATATTTAATTGTCCTCGAGCTGAGTAGTCAGTTGAATTCCAATGTAACATGTTCAGTGAGTCTGACGAAAGGACTCCACCCAGAGCATTTACCTGTCGTTTCTCAGTTGTTGATGGATATGCAGTGTATTTGCATATAGAAAGCAAGAAATGCTGGAATGTCTTTAATCTTGTACTTGGGGGGGAAATGTGTGCCAGTTGTAAGCAATACAGGCAGACACATGTGTTGTGAATTAAACAATTAGCCTGTCCTAAGCCTCCCCTCTGTTTTTTGGTTTTATATATTTGCAAGATTCAGCGTTTGTACAGTGGTGTAGGAAACCTCTGCTTTTTCAGCCACTTTGTTTTCCGTTTTCTTCATTTTAGCTATGAGGAAAGATTGGATAGACTGGAGTTGTTTTCTTTGGAACAGAGGAGGCTGAGGGAAGATTTAATTGAGGTGTATAAAATTATGAGGGACCTAGATAGAGTGGATAGGAAGGACCTACTTCCCTTAGCAGAGCGGTCAATAACCAGGGGACATAGATTTAAAGTAATTGGTAGAAGGATTAGAGGGGAGTTGAGGAGAACTATTTTCACCCAGAGGGTGGTGGGGGTCTGGAACTCACTGCCTGAAAGGGTGGTAGAGGCAGAAACCCTCATAGCATTTAAAAAGTACTTGGATATGCACTTGAAGTGCCGTAACCTGCAGGGCTACGGACCAAGAGCTGGAAAGTGGGATTAGGCCGGAGAGCTCTTTCAGCCGGCACAGACACGATGGGCCGAATGGCCGCCTCCTGTGCTGTAAACTTCTATGATTCTATGATTTGTTTGCTGTAATTTGAATGTTGGTGGTTGTCCCTTTTGATGCTTTATTAAGTTCTGCTGTTGCATATCACATGTATGCTCCTGAAGTCACGTCTCCCTTCCTGATCCTAGTGGTACAGCCTGCAGCTGATTGTGTGTCGGGGATTGGATTACTGGCTGCATCTTTGTTATGTAAGTGGTGCCGTAAAGTGTGTTGTTGCCGTGCTGTTTTTAGCTGTCATTTTAAAAATAGCAAAGCTTCTCAGCAGTCTCCTCCTGCATCTTATGCGCGCAGAATGAATAAATAGGCGTGTGGAGGAGGAGGGAAGAGGAAGTACACTGATTCCAACATCGGGTTGTCTAGAAACATTTCGAGCAGGCGTCAGCTCCTGCAGTTTATTGGCAGGGATTTGCAGGAAATGTTCAACAGTGACTGCAACCGGAATCCCATCACCTTAAATCAGAAAGTACCTTGGATAAATCCTGGTAGCTGCATTTGCATTTTATTTTGGTTTCATATTTGATTATCAGATGCATGAGAATCTGAAGCTTATGTTTTTTTTCCCCGCTTTTGAAGATTATTAGCAAATATTTATGGGTTGATAGCACTTATAATGTTCCTACTCCTTCGTTTCGTCGCCCCCTTTACATACCAAAAAATGTCGAGGGTTTATGTTGCATCTGTGTAAATATTGACTTGTCTTGTCATGTCATGTCAGTGACTCAGAAAAAGACAAATCCCATTTTAAATAGAGTTCACAAACCGCTTCCTTCCATCAGGCACTGGATTCTTTCTAAATCACTGATTTTTGGGTTGTTTCTTCGGTACTTGTTTCTGATGAACACACGATCATGAGGGTCAGTGTTCCTGTTCCACAGAAGTAAAAATGTTTCAGTTGAATATAAATAAACTTCAAAAACGGTTTGCTATTCTAAGGCATGACATTCTCAAACATAACTTAAAATATTCTTAATTAGATTTTAATAAAATTTTCAAAAAACGACTTCTGCAGTGGAACAGTGTAAGAGAACCAGTGCAGGCAATTAAATCAATAACCAATTCTCAGCAGCAACATTGCATGTCTGCAATCCTTTCACTGGCATTGTGGTGTATTTCGGTTTGCCCAGTATCTCTGGGAAAGACCAGCAGTGTTGCTGGCGTTTTGTTCTGTACATTTATCTTTACACTGTAAATGTTGCACACAATGAAAGGAATAGCTGTAAAACGGATGCAGTTTCCAGGAGAAAAACAGCCATTGGGCAAAATGCAAACCGGATTTCACAGAAGGAAAAGAAGAAAGAAAGACTTGCATTTATATAGCACCTTTCGCGACCTCAGGACGTACCAAAGCGCTTTACAGCCAATGAAGTACTTTTGAAGTGTGGTCATTGTTGTAATGTGGGAAACGCTGCAACCAATTTGCGCATAGAAAGAAAGACTTGCATTTAAATAGCGCCTTTCACGATCACCGGATGTCTCAAAGCGCTTTACAGCCAATGAAGTACTTTTGGAGTGTAGTCACTGTTGTAATAGCAGGAATAATGAAGTGCGTTGCAGCTTTTTAACCTGAACAGGGTAGAGGCTGAGTGCTCCCTGACAAGTGGCTCACCACATGACCCCTGAAAGCCTCTCTATCATCAAAAAAGCTCAAGTTAAATGATGGAACACTCATCTGGATCACCTGTGGTTCTGCACACCAAGGTGTTTCTGCTACTCTACTCCATTTAAAATCTGGCCATTTAAAGTGTATTTTTTTCCTTAAAGCTACACCCTGAGGCTATTTGAACACTGGACACAAAGTGTGGACTCTCTGTGGTAGCACCGCTGCGCTGTGCTCTCGAGCAACATTGTTCAATGTCCTGGAAGGCTCCGCTTCACTCTTTCCCTCCACGCTGAGAGTTCCTGGTCTCAGTTACTCTCCTGTCGGCAGCAGTCTGGTACAAGCCAGGTGCCTGGTAACAGGGATTGGCATGGGGCGGGAGATGTGGGTAGAGAGAGCTGTCCCCACACGGCTTCTGTGTGTCATGTGGCAACCACTTGTGTATCAATGGAGCAACACTTGGCTTGAGGTTCCATTGTAGGTTTCTTTTTATTCTAGTTTAACTACAGTTGGGAGCGCTGCAGAGAGTCTTAAATTGCCCATGAGAGAGAGACTGCAGGGATGAGAGGATAAGGTTATAAAGGAAGACTCAAAAAAAAAAACCGTAGCTTGTATTTATTGGAGCAGAGAAAGTTGGTGGGTGGAGGCTCTAATAGAAGTGTTAAGAATTTTGCAAGGATTTGAGAAAATAAATAGTGCTGGATGATTTCTGTTGGTAACAACAAGAGGCACAAATTCAGGAGGAGGTTAGAGGAAATTTTTTTTCAAGTTATTGGCATGCCGACTGCTTCACCACAAGAAGCTATTGAAACCAAGTCAATCGCACTATTTAAAAGGGAACACTAGAACAAGAAAAATGTGAATGGGTATGCGGAAAAAGCCAGGAAATAGGAGTAAACAGCAACTTGCATTTAAATAGCATTTTGAACATAGGAAAATGTCCCACAGTGCTTGGCTTAAAGGAAGTGGCTCTGATGTGGAGGCAGCAGTGGCGTAGGCACAATAAGCTCAATGGCCTCCTGTACCAACATTTCTATGAATAACATTTTTACTGTTCTCGAAACAGTTAAAATGTTTTAAATCCTTGCATCACAATGGAAGAAATGTTCTTATTTACATCTTGTATTTAAACATGTTCATGGTGATTCACCGAATTGTCATGTCATATGACGTTCGATGGGTGGGCGGGGGGGTTGTAATTTCCTGTCCTCTACAGCATTTTTTTTTTAATGCTAGATGAGGTTTAATCATTTTTAAAGGAATTGAATGATCACCGATGGCCTTGAAGGCTCGGTAAACTTAGTGCAAAATCTTGAGCGTTCATGGAATAACAATTCAAGGGCCCAGTTTCCTCAGTCAAGATAATTTTGGCTAAGTTGATGTGCATTTAGTGAATCTTTTGGAGTTATGCATTGTGTCGCGTGTGTCCTGTTTTAGCTAGAATTCTGTTGCGAATTGCTGCCCGTTCGGCTTGCAGTGGATGAAGAATAACGGTGTGTTTTTGTCATCGTTCCGTAGGCTCAACAGGAGAGAGGGAAAGTTGAGGATGCGGGGGCAACACGATGGATCTCTCCTTTACATTCATGAAAGGTATCATGGGAAACACGATTCAACTGCCACAACAACTTATTGATTCAGCCAATATGAGGCAGGTTCCTGACGTTCTGAATGCCAGCAGTGGCATTGGGGAAGACCGAGGGCAATCCTACGAGGCTTCCCTGCAGCAAGGGTTTATCTATCCTGCTTCTGGTGCTGATACTGTCCCACCAGTCACCAATGGCTACTCGAGCGTTAACATGTATGAATCGCCAAACAAATACCCAGCATACTCCCAGCTCCCCAATGGATCTGCCAATGGTTATGGAGCGTATAGGAATTTTGGTTCCACTGACTGTTATACAGGGGAAAACTACTTGGTGAAACAGCCCGAAATTCAGGAGAAAGCGCCCTCTCCACCCGTTTCCGAACCAGTCACCCCGAAGAAGACGGGATCTCCGGAGATTAAGCTGCGTATCACGAAAACTTACCACAACGGGAAGGCACTATTTGAGTCCTCACTGTGCGGGGATCTCCTGAATGAACAGCAGGCTCAGGCTGCTGAGTCCACCGTGGCTCGCAAACAAAAAAGGGAGAAAAAGAAAAGGAGTAAACATAATTCTACCAGTGCTGAGAGTCATGAACATAAAGTTGTCAAGGTGGAGCCCGAGGAATGCAAAATGAATTGTGGAAACTCTGTGATACAGGTACAGCTTCACATTGGTTAGGTATTCCAAGAACGAGTAATGTAATTTTTTTGTTTCTTTTAACCAGTGCTCGGTTCCATCAACATTCAAAATATTCTGTATTCCAACCAAGTGAAATGTCTTCTTTATTGGCAGTTCTCTTTCCAAGTTGTATTCTTTTTGTCCACTTGAACCTCTTAGCATCCTTTAACACAATTGGCTGAACCATCCCATGCATCTCCTCTGTTGTCCAGAGTGGGACTGCCTTCACCTGTTTTCACTCTTACCTATCCAGCCATAGACAGAGAATCTCCTGTAATGGCTTCTCTTCTTGGCCTGGCACTGTTACGTCTGGTGTCTCCCAAGGATCTATCCTTGGCCCCTTCCCATTTCTCATATACATGCTGCCCCTCTGCGGCATCATTCGAAGATATGACGTCCGGTTCCACTTATACGCTGACAAGACCCATTCACCACCAGCACCTCTCTCGACCCCTCCGCTGCGCCTCTCTTGTCAGACTGCTTGACCGACATCCAGTCCTGGTTGAGTTGTAATTTCCACCAATTAAACACTGGCAAGGCCGAAGCCATTGTCGTCGGCCCCCGTTCCCTCGCCACCGATTCTATCCACCTCCCTGTCTCGGGCTGAACCAGACTGTTCGCAACCTCGGCGTCCTATCTGACCCTGAGCTGAGCTTCCAAACCCATATCCTCTCCCTCGCAAAGACAGCCTACTTCCACCTCCATAACATCACCTGTCTCCGCTCCTGCCTCGGCTTATCCGCTGCTGAAACCCTAATCCATGCTTTGATAGCGCCAATCCTGACACTTCCAATGCTCACTTGGCTAGTCTCCCACCTTGCACCCTCCGTCAACTTCAGCTCATCCAAAACTCTGCTGCCCATATTCTAGCCTGCACCAAGTCTCGCTTGCCCATCACCTCTGTGCTTGCTGACCTACATTGGCTCCCAGTCCAGCAACGCCTCGATTTATTAAAAAAAAAAATTCTCATCTTTGTGTTCAGATTTCTCCATGGCCTGTAACCTCCTCTAGCCCACAGTACTCTCAGAACTCTGCATCTCCAACTGTGGACTCTTATGCATCCTCCCCACTTCCTTCGCCCTACCAGTGGTGGCCATGCCTTCAGCTGTCTCGGCTATAAGCTCAGGATATTCCTCCCTAAACCTCTCCGTCTCTCCACCCCTCTCTTTCCTCCATTTAAGACGCTCCTTAAAACTGATCTCTTTGACAAAGCTTTTGGTCACCTGTCCCAATATCTCCTTTTGTGGCTCGGTGTCACATTTTGTCTGATGAGGCTCCTGTGAAGCGCCTTGGGACATTTTACTAAGTTACAGGCATTGTATAAATGCAAGTTCTTTCCAAACCACAGCCAATGCCCCACTTGGGCGCCAGCCAGAAGACTTGAGTTAGTGTTCCAACTTGATTGAGCTTTCCTGTTTGTCTCTTCACCTGCACACAGTGTCTGTTTGGTGTGGCTCAGAGTGGGGGATTGAACCTGTACGCACTCACTCTGTGATTCTGCACCTTGGTGCTTAAATAATTTGTTTTAATATCCAAAGTATGATGGGGTTATTGTGGTGTCTCAACCAGCTTTTATGCTATTTTAATTTAATTTTTGAGCGTATAATTGTGGATTATTGCAAACTAGCTTATACTGTTTTAATAAAGAGGTAGATAGCCCCTCTCTGCCCCCTATCATTTATCAAGATTTAATGAAAAGTGTATCCGTTTATTTGAATATCTTTGGAAAAAATAACCCACATACAGAATTGCTACATATATTAGCATCATAAATGTATATCGAAAAGAACGGTTCAGATTCGCAGTACAAATCGTAGTAACTTTTACAGAATGTTGGGGAAATGAACATCTATTTTGTTACGGTATTAGCAACTAGTGCCTTGGAAGAGCAGCTCCCCCAGTCTGACGTTCTGTGGCCCCCGCAATTCATACTGGAGTCAATTTTTATATGTTTAAAAAATAATTGTGTATCTCTGGTCATGCGCTTTCTCAAGGCATGCGACCTGCTTCCAAGCCTTTCCCATTCCATTTGCAAGGAGTTGCCCAAGGTGACAGTACACCTTTGGGATTAGCATATGTCCTCCATTCAGCTTGCTGATCACATACACATTATCAAAAGCTTGCTGTATGGAGGAGATCATGGCAGGGAGTAAGGCCTTTGCAAGCCTAACGTAGTGTGGGTGTGAAGTGGTTTAACTTCCCCACTGATGCAGTTATGGTGAAAATGCAGATTGACTCCAGTAACGGGGCCTGATCAGACAGTGGATGGAGACTCCCTCCAAGAGGAAATCTTGCTTTACTTCGTTTCAGAGTCAGTGTGGGCTTTCACAGCCGATTTACCTTCTAGGTTTAAGGTGGTGCGGAGTGTGAATGTACCGTGAATTTCTGGTGCTCCTACCCTGGGGTACCTCGACAGAAATGTCTAAAAGGGTTAGTTGACAAGACCGAGTATTTCAATAATCATATTAACAGAAGCTGGAAAGAAACAAAGTGGATACTGTACTGTTAATGAAACTTGGAGTGAAATCAAGACCAGCATTCATTCCCTGGGTCCTTTTCAAATTGCAGTAACTGCGACTAAATTTTGGAACATGTTCTGTTTATTTTGACATTTAGTGCTGGCGGTTATATCTTCAAATGCAATCAGATGCACTTTTTCTATGGCGCATTTTGTTCTGTTGTGAGCAATGGCCCTTAGATGTGCATCAGAAGAAAAGCATAAGCATTCCTGTAGTGTGTGCGTGAAAACATGCGGACTGCAAATGTATTGCTGCTGAACCTGTAGTGCTGACTTCATGAAGCTTGTGGATATGCTTCCTGGTTCATCATGTAATGATGTAAAATGAATGCTCATACACACACACGACACTTTTTTGTAAACATCTGTTCTCCTGTAGCTTTGCTTGTGGGTTGAGGATGAGCTGAATGTTGGACTCTATATCTGGCCGGGGCAGATGTGGAAGAAGACGGGTCCCAGTGGAACGTGGAAGCTATTGCTGAAGCTTAGGGCAACTTCATGTAGAGTCCAGTGCCGACTCCGTTTTAAGTGCAGTTTGAGGATTTTAGAAGCCCATTTTGATGCACTGTAATTGGAGCTGGAGGCTTTTGCTGCTAATATCTCTCTCTTATTTTTAAGAACATAAGGAATAGGAGCAGGAATAGCCCATTTGGCTCTTCGAGACTGCTCCGGCATTCAGTAAGATCATGGCTGATCTTCTACCTTAACTCCACCTTCCTGCACTATCCCCATATCCCTTGATTCCCTTAGTATCCAAAAATCTATCGTTCTTTGACTTGAATATACTCAACGACTGAGCATCCACAGCCCACTGTATTAGAGAATTCCAAAGATTCACAACCCTTTGAAGACATTTCTCCTCATTTTGGTTCCTAGGAACATATGATAATCCACCCATCTCAGAATTCACAACATTTTTATTAAACGCCTTCCTTTCAGTCTGATCCTGGGGGAGGGAGTGGCATGTCGGCTATATCTTAGAGAACATCTTATTGCTAGAATGTGGTGGATAGAAGATTACTTTGGTGGAATGCAATTGGGGGAGGAAAAATTTTGCAGAATGATGAATGACAAAAATAAATTGGAATTGAGGAAAATGGAGACTTTACCAATAAACAAAATTGTCACTCCGATTGAATGTTCATGATCTAAATGGCAAATAAATTTACACTGCCAATCTTGTCCTCACCCCACCCCAAACACTGACCTTAGCTTGGGTACAGGCAAAGGTAGCCTTCTGGTACCTCAGTTGAGTAGCTGTTATTCATTAATGGGGCACATTGTCTGACTGTGGGGAACATCTCAGCCGAGCCTGATTCTGTCCCCTCTCAACATCTGCATGCACGCTTCTTTTGGGAATCACTGCGTCATGAGCAGGAACGGGAACCCTTGCAGTTTTTCTTTCCTTGCTGCCTAATTTTGGGGTGCTGAGGCCAATTGTGGCACTTGGCTGAGGTCAGCTAGCTTGGCACACGCCAGGGATCATTGACATTCGGTCTGTACGACTCCATGCCACACCGTGCAGTCCATCGAGGGAGCACGTATGGAAGGATTTCAAGTTTGAAGTAACAAGCGTGTTAATGTGAGGGGCTTTTGGTGCTCTTGATCCCCGCCAGTCAAAGTCCTTCATTGCTCTCCTGATCCTTCCCCAAAGTCATTCTATTTGCTCTTTTGCCACATTGCTTCTGGAAATAGAACAAACAAAAAACATTCACAATGTAGGATATAGTAGCACTGTCGTCTGTGTCATCAGCAACAATTGTTGAAACAAAATAATATTGAATCTTGAGAAACTCAGCAGAAAAGAGATGACGAACTGCTTTTACGAGTACTGTGGGTGTGAATCAATCCAGGGGAATCCAACATAATTAGAAGGAGATGTAGGACTTAAACAGGCATATTCTGTTAGTAAGTGGGCATGGTGATCCTGATGGAGGTTATACAGGCCTGTGTGTCTGCATATGCACTGTGCTTCTGAAAGATTTCTGATGGCATATCTCTGGTGGGACATTAACCTTGTTGGTACTTTAAAGTGTGTGCTGAAAGCCATGTGCTGCGGGTTGTGAATTATTTTGGGCCTTCAGATGTGGCAGATATTGATGCTGAGTAATTGGTAGGAAATATTCCACGGTAATACTGGGAGGGGAAAAAAGAGAGGATTTGAATTTTAGCGAAGTACACAGTTGAATTATTGCAGTTGACCGTGCACCTGAAACAGCTTAACCAGGTTGGAAGGAAGGTTTTTTTTTTCAAAAACACAAACAGGCTGCTTAATTGTGCATTATGTATAAAGTATGGTGTATATTTCCCAGTAACTTGCTGTCAGGGGAAAAAACACAGCTGGTCATGTTATGATTGTGTTGTGGAAGCTTAAAAATATATGTATGGGGTATCGCCTGATAACAGCTGTAGAATAAAATATTTTTCAGGCTATTTTCAAGTGAAGTGAAAGAGACTCTGCTGGCATTGATAAATTCCGGCAGCTTTGCTCTTGCGGTTTTTGATGTCACTGAATTAATGCTTTATAGCTACCCTCCAACCTTCTGTCATCCTGTATTGAGTAACTAAAGAGTACAGAGGATGAGGTAATCTCTTCGTGCAAAACACTAGCGAAGCAAAAATGCCTTGTCTTGACAAAGGTATCAAGGAATTTTGCACACTCAAATCGTACCAGTGCAATTTTTTTTTAAACATTTTTATTAAGACAGATTTTTCATCTGAGACTCTTCTCGTGCTTAAAAAAAAAAACTACAGGCTGGCAAATAATGGTTAACAATTGAACTGGGTAGGGAACAAGTATGCCATCAGCACACCACCTTGAACTGTAGCTAATTCCTTAAAGAACTTGGTACTGTCTGCAACCGTGCAAAGATTTCCGAATGATAGGTGATGTCGTTCTAAATTGTGAATTCACACGATCACAGCTAAGTGTTCAATTTCCTCAGACATTTACCCGCCCGCACTCTGTCGGGACACTGTCTGTGATTCCCGTCGCTGGGAATGGCTGAGCAGTTCTTCTTGTCCTTTTGTCCTGGGACCATGGGTCTGGATGGAGACAACAAAGGTGAAAGGGGAGAAAATCAAATCCGTTGGCAAAACGAATGTCACGATTAATGGAAAATGTAAACATTACAGGGCTGCTAATGATGCCATTTTGACTGGACTTGTGCTGATTTTAAACCTAGGTTTCTATGGAAGGTGTCTGACTTGTATGTGGGAGTGTTTTTTTTTTCTTGGAATTTTTCTTTTCAAAGCTTTCTGATCAACTGTTGGATCAAAGTGGCGCCTGTTGAAGCACGAGCATACACAGACTGCAACATCCACAGTGCGGCAGGACATGTCCTCACATCTGTAATAGTTAGTGTCACCACCTTTTGTCTCTGCCAGGTGGTGGGGTGGGAGAAAGAACCGCCTTCCCAGGTTTATGTCCAGTGTGCAGCGGCAGAGTGGTATCTGGTTGAATATGGACTGCTATAATACATTATTATGTTAGTGTAGTGCTTTACCCAGAGGAGTCCTGACTAGCCGCAGCATTGAGTTATGTGTGGAGGTGGTCAGCTGGTAGTGAAATCATAGGGCAGCCCAATTACTGGAGGATACCTGGGTTATTCAACATACTAGAAAGGAGGAAATTGCTTATCGACTGGGACATTGTGTTAAATGACAAGAAAAAGTATGTGGAGGAGCACGGGACAACAACTTCTAAAAATAGAGTAAGGGATCAAGGAAAGTCTGTCAATTGGTCTTTTGTAGCCGACAGTTTAACAACTGTGATTAAACATCCTTTTCTAATTGGTGATCTATAAAATAAGGATAATTTCATATATATTAATGTAACTATAATAGCATTTTGGAAGCATTGACACCAGCAGGAGAGATATTTCTGCTTTGTTTTGCGAAAGCCTTTTAAGCAGCTCTGTGAATTCTGGTTGTTAGTTTGAAGGAGGGCTGTATTAACATGATATGAAAAGGAACAGTTTCTCACTCGTTCTTGGTAGGTCAGGTCACAGGGACAGGCACTTTTACATTGGGTTTAGACTGCAGTCTCTTGGTCTTTGGGGGTGTTTGTAGCCCCTGTTATAGCAGGTCACCTATCTGAGCTTGTATTGTGTGCAGAGAGTAGGACAGAAGGTGCAAAATTGACTCTCTCAATAACAGAGTCATAAATTCTGAATGTAATATCCATGTGAGGAAGCGGCTAGCTGTTACTTGGTGGGGAAATAACTAAAATCAGGAATCTTACAAATATTTGCTCAGCTGATTTGTTAACTTGTGGAGGAGGTGTGGACAATACCCTAGGGCTGCATGTTCTTCTGTTTGCAAATTTCAGCAAAAAAAATGTCCGTGTAAAGACCCTCCTTTTATACTCGAGGAGGAAACTATAATGGCCTTAAAGGTTAGAGCCGAGATCTGGCAGAGTTAGTTAATCTGATTATTGACGGGGATGCTAAAAATAGCCTCACTACCTCGGCTCGTGAGTGAAAATTAGACAGATTTCCATTCCAGATGGTTGTCCAGTGACCTCTGCTGCAAGTACACATAGGTACATGGATATTCATTGAGGGTAGCATTGGCCTCAGCCTGTGTACCGTACCTTCCCTTTCAGTTGAATACTCTGCTTAAAACCACTGTCCAGGCTTGCAGGTAAAGAATGCTCACTGGGGTGAGATTTCGGAGAAATGCTTGCAGCGCACTCCAGAATGAGTCGCCACTTTCAGGAGAAGAGGGCAGAAAGGAAGTTGAAGCGTTGGACTGTTGACGATTTTCAATATAAACTGGTTGAGCACCAGTACTGGGCAAGGTGGCTTGTCGTCTTGTCTGATTGTGTCCAATGAAAGAATCTAAACCACCTTGTAGCAAAATTTAACGGTGCAAAGATAACGGGAAAAACATCACAAATACTGGAAATGCGAAATAAAAACTCCCAAGTGCTAGAAATGCATAGTAGGTTGATCACTACCTATAGGCGAGTTCATGTAGGACCAATCATCAGAGCTACTGTCAATTTTATATCAATATATCGTTGCCAGTTCTGTTGTGGAAACATTGATCTTTCTCTTTCAGATGCTGATTGACCTGCTGTGGATTTCCAGCATTTTCTGTTTTTAGAGGAGCAAAGTTTTTTTTGCTGAAATAACATTTTAACTCTGGTGGCATTGCACCTCTGAATGTGGCCTCTTGGTCTCCATGTTGTCTTATTGGTGATTATACTATTTCTGTTCCTTTTTGCCATATGACAGGGCACTGTAGTCGAAGTCACGGTTTTATATTCATTTTGCATTTTGTTTCCATCAGCCCAAGACCAGCATGACTTGGTGTGCTAGTCTGACAAAATGTGTGATGGCATGGAGTCGGATGATGACTTTTCATGTAAGACAGACGGAAGCTCTGATAAAGCAAGCAGGAGTTCACGAACAGGGTTCAGTAATGAGGCGTTACATTTACCAGACAATAACAACTCCGTTCCTCTGCATAAATGACAGTGCAATAAGTGAAGTCACACTGGGAGCACATAATGCAAAATGAGCAGCTGCGATGCATTTTGTTTCTGCACAGTGTTGTTTTCGTTGAGTTTTGAGGTGTTTTGATATCACTTTTTTGGCGTTGGTAGTAAGTGTGGAATTGTGCTGACTCTGGTGTTTTTGAACAAGCTGTGTTCTATGATATTTCCAGGACTGAACTTTTGTCTGAGCCGTTTCTGGTGAGCAGGTAGGCCCGTGCTACACGGACATACAAAAAGACAGACTGTTGAGTCTGTCCCAAGCAGTCATGATGCAACTGAGCATTATGCAACCCCCCCCCCCCCCCCTCCCCCCCAAAACCACTGTTCTCTCTCCTGTGGAGAGGCAGAAAACCAGATTGTTAAAAAACCGGGGGTGGGGGAATGGGAAATTCTCTCCAACCCTTTAAGGCCATTAAACCAGTTCAGGAGATCACAGTGCCCGTGAGGCACATATCCAACATCCCACCTACCTTTTGTACGCAGTGATATTTACCACAGCAGGGAACTGGTGCAGCTCCATTTTGAACAGTTGCAGCGAATCTGCACTTGCCACATTAACTTATCCCAAGCGTCGCTAATTCTCGGCATGCACCGTGGTCCAACATCTGGTGTTACTGCTGTCCTCGACCTGCTATTGGGTGTCACTGATCACTTTTCTAACTTTCATCACTTGTGACTGACTGAGACACAGCGTGGTATACTGTGCTGTTTAAAGGGACTGGTCACTCTGACCATGCTTGTATTCTCACAGATGCGGTGCAGACTCTGCTTCAGCTCCAGATGCACACTGCAAACTGAATCTTAAATTTTAAACCTTTAATTAGAGCCATTTAAAAAATATTACTAAGGCTTTTATTCTATCTAAATGTTTTCTACAGTCTTGTTCTCAGGAAAGTTAACTGTTGAGCAGCCAGTGCGAAAGCAAATATTTGTATTTACATCGCGCTTTGTCACGTCCTTGGGACATAACCAATGCTTCACAACCAATTCATTATTTTTGCACTGTAATCACTTTTGTGACTGCCGAAGAAGAAGATGATGATGTAGGCAAACATGGCAGCCAATTTGTGTACAGTAAGGACCCACAAACAAGAAATTAGATGAATGACCTGTTGGTCTAGTTTTGGTGGTAGTTGAGGGAAGGATGTTGTTTTTTCTTCAATGTCCACCTGAATAGGAAGTTAGTTTAACACCCTTGTGCGATTTAAAATAATGCCGCAGTCCTTCAGCAGAACAGTGAAATGTTAACTTTGATTATGCGTCCGAGGAATGGGGCTTGATCCCACAGCCTTTTGAATGGGAGGCAAGACGGCTACCAGTTGAGCCAAGCTGATGCCCCAGTTTTGTGCAGTTCCAAGCAAACTAACTTTAAAAAAGACTAGCATTTATATCACGCCTTTCACAACCTCAGGACGTCCCAAAACACATTACAGCCAATGAAGTACTTTTGAAGTGTAGTCACTGTTGTAATGTAGGAAATGTGGTAGCCAATTTGTGCTCCGCAAGCTCCCACAAACAGCAATGTGATATGAACAGATAATCTGGTTTTTTTTGTGATGTTGGTTGTGGGATAAGTATTGGCCAGGACACCGGGAAGAACTCCCCTGCTCTTCAAAATAGTGTCATGGGATCTTTTACATCCACCTGAGAGGGCAGACGGGGCCTCGGTTTAACGGCACCTCCGGCAGGTCAGCACTCCCTCAGTACTGCACTGGAACGCTAGCCTAGATTCTGCACTCCAGTCTTTGGAGTGGGCCTTGAATTCACACACTGCTGACAGATTAGCCTCAGTCCTCAGCAAAGCGTGGCTCTGCAGGCCAGATCATGGAGATCCACAGCAAGACTAGGGCTATAGTGCTGGTCTAGTGAGGGCAAGGCTGTATGTTTGCTGTGCTCCACAAGTCTGCAGTTCTTCCTCTCTTTTCCTTGCTAATGGGCCATACATTGAGTGGTGTTGTTTAGCATTGTTCTATTATATAACTAAAATCAAAAATGTGTGTGCATAGTTGAGCTCACATAAACAGGAGCATTGATTCAATCACTGTCCTGTCAACATTAATGCTGAAGAACAGGGCATTGATGCTGACTTTACATCAAGTATTCCAAGCACTGAAGTAAGTTATTTACTTCCCAAGTGATGCACAGATCGAAGTAGTTTTGTACTGAGTCTTCAGTTCACAAAGAACCAGTTAATTTTGGATTGTGAGATGCTTTTGAGTTGAATATTTGTTGTGCTAATCAGGTAATGGCTGCACGTCCTCTGCGTGGGCACTGTAATTGAGCTATTTATAGTCACGTCTGTACAACTCCTTTTCCATTGGTCCTCATGCAAGTTTCTCCCAGTTACAGTGCAAGAGTGGAATCATTGCTACACACTGACCCCTCACCACAAACCGTCCTGGCCTTTTACTCATCGGGCTGCTTGGTTCTTAGACTGGGGTCATTGGTATAGTGTTTCCCCTTCCACAAACTCACTTTCCTGGTATATTTTCTATTAGCAATAATGCATCGAAAATATCTCCGTTGCCTGACTTTGGTTAAATGCTGTCATTAGTATTTTGCTATAACACCTCGATGCAAAACATTTGCAAGTTTCTGCCAAAGTGATTAATCTAGCGATGGAGAGGTGCATCACAGACTGTGTATCCTTTGTTGAATACAGTCTTTGTACTCATTTTAAGTGCCTGCATCTTTGTAAAGAAGGCCGTGAGTAAAATGTCAGATGTCTCGGAAATAAGCTGTGCCCTTATAGGTATTGTTAGTTGTACAACCCTTTCATGTTGTGGGAGCTGATGACGTAACACAGCTTGTTGATGTGCTGCGTAGTGGTGGAATACAAGCTTGGTGGCAGAAGCTCCTGGGTTGGGCCAAGCTGAGAAAGGAGCTGTGGTAAAGCACCGTCTACTAGGTGTACAGTAAAGTCATGAGGCAAATTGACCGGTTGTCATGTGGCTCAGTCACCTGTTCAAGAGCAGTAGTGATTGGGGAAGAGAAAGATCCATGGTGAGATGTTAAAATGCACAGCTTGCGTCGGCCTGGGCCTCTATTCTTGATTTTACAGCTAGTTACTTGATGTACAGGGTTTTAGTTCATCACCTGGCCACTTGTCAAACTCTTTGTGCTTCCTGTGTGGTACCCTGACGTTCTTCCTCAGATCTGAATTCCGATTGTACGTCAAATTCTTGACAGAAGTTCAGTTGTGTCTCATAATTGAGGTTACATAGAATTACATGTTGAAGTATTGTGGCAAGAGTAAACTTGAAAGAGGAAGTAGATGCTGCTGAGCAAGCAAAGTTCTTTGATGTACTTGGAGTGTTTACAAGTGCTGTGCAGACTCCTGTCTGTCAGTGAGGCATGTGCGAGTGAACGAAAGAGTTTGTCTGAAAAACACACTTGCTTTCTAAGTAAGAAATCAATGGTAAGAATTGTTGAATAGAGTATTGTCAAGAAGACTAATTGAGAAGCGTTATATAGACCTTGTGATTGTAGCACAGCCTTAAAGTGATTCCCTTCGCCAGCAAAAGTAGGAATTCATTATTTAATCAATTATTATTGTTCCTTCGATCCGTTCGATTTCAGAAACAGACCAGTGTCCCTTCAAATAATCTGATCCCAGGGCCATGTAACCAATCCTATTATAACACACACAAAAATTCAGTGGCATGCATCTAGCAAGGCTGTACCCTTCTCCATTTGTACCTCTCCCCACCATACACCTGTAACTAATCCTGTGCTTGGCCCCACTCCTGCAGCGTCCGATCTGGCTGCCCTTGCTCCCTGCAGCTCTTGGCGACCCCTACAACAATTTATTTATTTATTTCCCCCCAAGTATTATTGCTGTAACTGTTACAATGATACCAGTATTGGGGCTTCACTTTATATTCAGATGGGGGAGTGCTGCGCTAGGCCGCTGGAAGTTGACCAGTCCCTTCCAGTCCGTTTGCTTTCTCCTGCTCTGGCCTCCTTGCTTGTAATTCCACCCAGCCGGGGAATTAGGGCGGGCAGCTCTTTCGGAGAGCTGACACGGGCGCGATGGGCCAAGTGGCCGCTTTCTGTGCTGTAAAACACTGTTTCCGGCCACCAGCAACAGATTTTTGCACCTATGACACACGGAGAAGGGAAGCAAAATTAGTAGACAGCTTATCCATTAAGAACACAATTGAATTCCTCCAGCTATACTTGTAGGACACTACTGTGGAGTGAGGGAGAGAATATGGCCGGAAATAAAAGTTGGAGTATTTCAGGGGCATTAATATTTAATAAAACAATAGGCCAGACAGATGGAAACTAGACTGTAGGGGTGCCTTATTTGTCCAAACATAGGAGGCCCTCAAACGATATGGCGACTCCCTACTTCTTGGGAGAGAAATGAGTAGCACAGTATCTGCTTTCCCCCCACCCCCACTCCATGGTGGAGAAAGGCAAGTATCTTATGTCAGTTTGGTAAATTGAGTCCCTGCAGATTCAACAAAATAACATGAAGAGACCACGTGACAACACTTCATATTTCAGAGTAACTCGGAACAGCCACACCTCCCAGAGGAAAAACCATCCCCTGGGACGAGCAACGGCCCATCCCATGCTTGCCTCTTCTACCTATTTATAGTTAGCTGTAGAAATCTAACCATAGCCTTAAGTATGAGCAACATTCAGAGAAAGAGTCCTGCCCCCAATGATAATCGAACATGCATTATCAAAAATGATCTAGGTAAAGAAAGCAAGCACTTAGATTTATATAGCACCTTTCACGATCTCCGGACATCCCAAAGTGTTTCACAGCCAATTAAGTACTTTTTAACAAAAAAATAGTCACTGTAGCATTGTCGAAAGGCGGCAGCTAATTTTCACACAGCAAGATCCCACAAACGGCGATGAAATGAATATCATGACCTTTAGATAAACAAGCAATCCTACAAAGGAAGACAAAGAAATAATCAACATGTAAAGACCTTATTCCTCTATTTTTCAATCTGCCCCCCCCCTCCAATGCTACCAACCTGTCCTACTGCCTCAGTACTACCTTCCAATGGGAGAGAATGGATAGGTGCACGTTATAGAAGCAAACTATTGGATACCCTAGATGTGGGAGAGCCAAGGCCAGGAGGTAAATTTCCAAACACTGAGCAGATAAAACTTTTATTTTGGTGTCTTAGGATATTATGAACAAACACTGCTCGTATAACCATAATGCTCACTCCAGAAAGAGCAGCCATCTTAATTCAGCTAGTAATCTTAATCTTAAAAACAATGATTTTTAAAAAATCAGTGGCTCAGCTGCATTAGACATATGTCTCTATGTAATAAAGAACCTACCACACCATTAAGGCCATCTTACGAAGAACCCTAAACCAAGAGCCTGGCAGCTGTCAAACCTCAGGAACAGATAGGCATCTTAAACTCAGACACACTTAGCTTGGCGTTCTCCAAGGAGCTAGTAGGAGGCGCGTGCTTGCTTCCCCTTTCCCTGTTGGAGCCTTCCTTGCAGCCAAGGAAGGTGAGTGAGGATGTTGGAGCACACTGCAGTGCACGAGTGGTGTATCACAGAATCCCCACAGTGCAGATAGAGGCCATTTCGGCCCATCGAGCCTGCACCGACACATATCCCACCCTATCCCCGAAACCCCACGTATGTTAATCCCCCCTAACACTAAGGGTCAATTTATCATAGCCAAATCAACCTAACCCGCACATCTTTGGACTGTGGGAGGAAACCGGAGCACCCGGAGGAAACCCACGCAGACACGGAGAATGTGCAAACTCCACACAGACAGTCATCGAGGCCGGATTCGAACCCGGGTCCCTGGCGCTGTGAGGTAACAGTGCTAACCACTATGCCACCATGTTGCCCCGTGTTTCTCCAAGGTACAGATGACAGCAGCAGATGTAACTGAGCGTGAGACTGCAGGAGGGAGGAGGCCTCGCTTGACAAAGAAATGACTTGTAAAATGTAGGAGGAGTGGGGAGGGTGCGTCCTGATGCTGCATATGGAGCCAAGGTTACGGTATCGTGTAGGCCCTTCTCGTATACGGTCTCATTTGATCTCATCAAGTTCCCACTCTCTGCTGAGTCAGTTGGGGGACAGCTCTCCATAAATGGAGATGCATTTACGTTCCCAGGAGAGCCGTGTTAAATTTGCTGATTTCGGAATCTCCTCTTCTGTTTGGTGGTAGGTGAGTATCAGCATAACTGCCCGAGTGCAACCCATAGGTGACTGAGTGTAGTGTAATGTGCTGTTGTCAGATCGTTGTGCTTCGTCAGATTAAAAGCATCTTTTAGGAGCTGCTGAGTAAGTGGGACCACGACAGTGCTTCTAGGACCCTTCAGGATCCCATTGGTGTGTAGGTTGTGATGATGAGCTGGTTATCCAGGTCATTGATTTTGGCAGTGAGAACTTTGTTCCTCTGCCGGGGAAAAAATGGTCGTTGTCCTCTGTGTATCCAGGAATTATTGCGATTCAAAATATAGGATTCAATAGTGGCTGAAGGATCCTCCATGATCTGTGCAGTCATCTGAAAGCTCTGAATCTTGCAGCAAAAGTAACTTCTCACATTGGCAAGTTCTGATTTCAGCCAGAGCAGCTGAAGATGTTACTAGCTTCAGTGAGAGTGGGTGCCGTGGAATCTGAGAGGGGGAATCTGTTAATGGCAGTGAACTGGAGGCATGGGCTCAACAAGAAGCTGAGCATTTCAGTAGTAATTGGTTTAACTTTTTACTAAACACTATTATTGCCTTGCTAAGTTATGCACGAGTGTTTCCCACTGCAAACAGAGCACCCAATAACCATTGAGTGGCACTCCACAGTTTAGGATTCTTATACATGCTATCACTGGAAGTCAGGTAGTTCTTTTGAAAGTTTTTCTTCTTGCTCCTCTTTCTCGGCCTCCTTTCCTCGCCTCCTCTTTCGGTTTGTACTTTTCTTCTATTGTGTTCCCTTTATGCTGCCTGTACTTGTGCTCTCCCTCGTGCTGTCTCTCGTGCTCTCGCTCTTTTTTTTGCAGTGATCACATCTAGAGGGATTTTTAAAAACCATAAAAATTCCATTTTCTTGCAGGGATTTAGATTCTTGATAACAACAGAAAACGCTGGAAAAACTCAGCAGGCCAGGCAGCATCCGTGGAGAGAGAAAGAGAGTTAACGTTTCAGGTCGATGACCTTTCATCAGAGTTTTCTGTTGTTATTTCGGATTTCCAGCATCTGCAGTATTTTGCTATCGATTTAGATTCTTGAGTTGAGTTTCCTTCCCCATTGGGCTGCTCTGGTGATGCCTTTAGTCTGTTAGAACCAGTTGGGGCCTTGACTTCATATCAGCTTGAGAGCTCTTCTGGACCTGTCCAACCCCCAAGAAACCTGGCCCTTTATGTTTTTATAATGGATGCTAAATGGCTACATTTGGTGCATTGTTAATACATTTGTGTTTTATTTTTACAAATCGGCCATTAACAGATCTCATGCAAGGCCTGCTTCTCTCTTATTAAACTCTTTTAGTTCTCTGCTCGGGTTCGAGAAAATTCTTGCAGTTAAACTACTTGAAGTATTGACTTGTGCCAAAGCCATTTGATGTGATAATATCTTGTTTATTAAGAATGTTGCCCACCATATGTCTTCCAGGCCCATCGGTTACCCGTCTCTGGAAAGCAGATTGTAGTTTCGACTAGTTACCAGATTGGAGACTTGGTGTGGGCAAAGGTTGGTACTTATCCCTGGTGGCCCTGCATGGTGTCCTGTGATCCGTTGCTGCAGGTTCATACCAAGATCAACACAAGAGGTAAGACTGTCCCTCGATAGTAATTGCCAATCATGTCATTTCCCTTGAGAAGCGAGGCTCCTCCTTGGAGCTACCCACGCAGCTGTTGCCAGGATATTTCTGCTTTGAGTCAGGGACTGGTCCAAGTGATCAGTTAGGTCGATAATCTTGTTGGAATGTCACATTGAGAACTAAATAATGTTGCTCTGACTGGGATGAAATGTTCTCCTCTGTTTACATGTTGTCCCAAACACGATGTCTTTTCTTTGCAGTTGAAGTCTGTTGGTTGTTGTGAAGCATAATGTTTTGCTATAGAGTCACGTGGTAACTGGCGTCACATGTTTCTGGTACCAGTTTTACATTGAGAATGCAACAATCTTATATTGTTAAGGGATGGCAAAGCAAACAGAAACGTAAGTTCACATGTATTCCACGGGATTGAAGTATTCATGAGAGATTTGGAGGAGGACGGCTATTTGACGCGCCCTAAAGATGTCTGCAGTTCCTTCTCTTTTCCCCCCCCCCCCCCCCAACAGCACCTAAATGGTTCTTAAATGATTGCAATGTTTTTGTATCTACTACCATTTGGTTCATTCCACATGTTGACTTGGTGTGGAGAATTTCCAAACATCTCGCATTGAATTTATCTATCCTGACCTTGTCCTGCTGTTGAAATAGTGCTCTGGGTTTACTTTTCCTATACCACCTTACCTAAAATATAGACAGCAACAGTAAAGTCAAACCGCTTTCCTGTAATTCGTTCAGTCATTGATCACTGGAAGGAGGTGACTATATTGTGTCAATCATGCTGGTCCAAACATTGATTGATAAGCAGGGCAGAAAATCCTCCATTTTCATGATTTCCTTGGCCCTAAGAAATTGCCAAATGTAGGGTAAATTAATCTCCCCATCCCAAGTTTTAAATTATAATTAATGATCAGAATTGTCATTCTCTGGAAGTTTTCACTACATTAACTCATAAAGGTGATAGAAGACGAGATCTGTTTGAAGATGCCTGCCAATTTTAGGATAGCATTTTGTCAGGCCTTTGACTCATACCAATTTACGAAATGCAATTCTCAAATTCAACACTAACTTGAAATTGTGAACCCAGTTTAAGTGAGAAGTGGAGGTGGAGGCAGATTCGATGATAACTTTCAAAAGGGAATTGGATATGTACTTGAAAAGGAAAAAAATCGCAGGGCTATGGGGAAAGAGCAGGGGAGTAGGACTAACAGGATAGCTCTTTTCAAAGAGCCGGCACAGGCAAGATGGGCCAAATGGCGGCCTCCTGTGGTGTAAGATTCTATGTCCTTCTATCATCTAAAATATTTATCTTTTTTATTCCCAAGCTTGGCATTTATCTGAGCACGTACAAATACTGCCCATGGATGTTTGCTTTGTTTTAAGAAAAACTTTGCTGTTGCAGCCTGACAGTGGTTGTGATCGAGATATCCCTTTTTATATTGATCAAATTGTCCACTTTTGTCATTTATAACCAGCCAGATGGCTTCTTTAAGAAAGCTTACAACATAATTCTTATTATTTATTCAAATGAGATTTGGCCAAGTTTCAATTTGCTTGAGTACTTAAAGTGAATCATTAACATGAAACAGATTTTTTTGGGGCATGTTTCCGATAGCAGCATGTAAACGAAAGGATGGTAAGAATAATAAGGCGATCCTTTTGTGGGCGAAGCCCCTCTCACTTGCATGAGAAGTAAAAAAAAATATTTTAAGAATCTGTTCAGTGTGCTGATCTCTGTGGAAGTGGTGATTGGCGTACTCTAATTAGCCGCAATGGCCTGAGTTAGAGAGGGGGAAACTGGCCAGGATTCCCGCTGGAAAGTACACGTATGGACCTCAGGTGAGTGTAGGACTGGGCACTCGCTGAGACTTGAGTGCGAAACATGAGGGTGATTTGACTCCCGTACCCCACCAAGGAGCCACATTTCTAGGAGACGAGGGAAAGAAAGAAAGTATCTGTGGATTCTGCAAACTTCTTAGCTCGTGCCGTTATAATTAGCTGCTGGAATGATCTGCTCAGCCACTGTTTCTGCACTAAGTAATCATCACTTGAGAATACTTCATCTCAAAATAATTTCTGAAAATGGTAAATGACAGGATCCTGGATTGATGAGTGCTGTATTTTATTTTTTCCTTTTGCCTATCCAGTTAATTAGTGTCTTGGGTTCTACGTGTAATGAGGAATTTGCCAGCTGGGGGATCTAACCTGTACCCTGCCAAACTGGGTCACTTTGTTCAGTACACCAATGCACAAGTCTGTGGGCTTCTATCGATCATATATACAGTGACCTGATCCTGCAGTACCTTCAGCAAACATGCATTCCTCCTTGTGTGTGCTATCCTCCTTAATGTTTATAATTGTATCCTCTAATCATGTGGCTGGATTATTAAGATATCGCGTGCAAAGTTTGTTTTGGTTATTCCAAGTTGGTATGTGTGTGTTTATATACAATATGTTCAGCAAGTCTGAACCCAAACTGATGAATAATCCAACTTTATGTAAAAAAAAAATGCACGATAAAAGCTGTTAACCGTCATGTTATTACCAATTTTTGCCACTTTTTTTTAACAACTCTCTCTTTGAATGTGAGAAAGGTCAAATCACTCATTCTTAAAAACTTGTTATTGAACAAAGTGCCATGTAAATCTAGGGAAATGCATTACGGTGAAGGATTATTGCATTTATAACAGTCAAACCAGGGTGATGCAGTACATTGGACCAACGCAGTGTGTGAGAGTACCAGAAATGGCTTTGCGCCTCCAAATCACCACCCACTGTCTTCCTTATTTCGCCTTGTCCCCGCAGCAAAGCAAAGCCATTTCTTCAGAGAGGGGAAAATAGGTCTAAGTCATCCTGAACCAATCTGAGGCCTTGCCTTTGGCTGGTTTGTGGAGCAGTATCTGCTAGCAGGAGAACAATTGAAGGGAGATCTGAAAATAATAACTTTTTGGAGAAAAGAAAAGAGCTGATCGCATCTCAGTAAAGCATCCAGCCACTCCATTTCAGAACTGTGCTGTCAGCAATGAAAGTGATTGCAGCCAGTAACTAGTCCGCTTTCAATCATGTGACTGCGTTTCACCAATTCAACGGAGCAGTGAACTGTCAAACCAAAGTAATCTGGAACAACAGATGCTAACGTGGCACAAGTATGGTGCCCTGGATATTGCTGGCAAATGCAATAAATATTTTGTGGTTTACATTTTCATAACTGTGGTGGTAAAACATCTTGTTTCAGTGGAGAAATGTGCATACTAGGAAGTTGCATGTCTCTTTTTTTTAAAGTGAAACGTTTTAGCATGTGCAGGTGTTGGCATCGCACACGTCTTGAAGAATATTGTCTTTCTTTTAGTCCAGGAATCTTTTACCCCATGAATCCGAGGTTTACAGACGTGCATACCTATCTTAAAGAGCTCTTTGATGTTCAAAGTCTGTGTTTCTTTCAGCTGTCTGATTGAAAGTTGTAACCTTTGACCTGTTTGTGCAGGTGCTCGCGAATACCACGTGCAGTTCTTTGGGACGGTGCCAGAAAGAGCCTGGATCCACGAGAAGCGAGTGGCGCCCTACAAGGGGCGCTCGCAGTACGACGCCCTTGTAGCAGAAACTGCCAGACAGGCCAGCAATGCTGCAGAGAAACAAAAGGTATCCACGGCGAGTAATTACCCATAATGATCACTCAACACTGCAGTCCAGGAGATTTAAACCAAATTAAGTTGTATAAGAACATAAGAAATAGGAGCAGGAGCAGACCATTCGGCCCTTCGAGCCTGCTCCGCCATTCAACAAGATCATGGCTGATCTTCTACCTCAACTCCACCTTCCCGCTCGATCCCCATATCCCTTGATTCCTTTAGTATCCAAAAATCTATCGATCTCTATCTTGAATATACTCAACGGCTGAGCATCCACAGCCCTCTGGGGTAGAGAATTCTAAAGATTCACAACCGTCTGAGTGAAGAAATTTCTCATCTCAGTCCTAAATGGCCGGCCCCTTATTCTGAAACTGTGACCCCCTAGTTCTGGACTCCCCAGCCAGGATATGTTATCAAAGCAGAATCTTTGGTTTTCTGCCAGTCTTACAGTTTGTTGATATCAATGGATTTACCACAAGGAAAGCATCTTTGTGCATCCTCCTGGGCTATCCTGTTCCATTTGCTGCCTTTTAGTGAATTGTTTGCACAGTTTCCCCTGCCTCTGCTAAAGATCTTACCTCTTGGTCCCTTCTACTTGGTTGAAAGGCTCTCTAAAGTAGGAAACAAGAATGGAAAGACTGCCGTCATCATCATTATCTGATTCAACTTTTGTGTTCTAACAGTCACTTTTTACGGTCCCTCTAAAGTTTTCCACTTTGAGATTAACTTGGTCCTTGGTGATGGCCATTCAAAACCAATCTGTCTCTGACAGGTAATGATGCTCTTAGTGGGTCTATGTGCGTAGTTGCGCTATATAAATGCAAGTATTTTTTCTTCGGTATTTTAATTTTGCCCCATTTAGATTTTCCTGTACCCATTTTCATGCTATAAATTTGACTTTCAAAGTATTGAAGAGTAGCTTGTTTGCTTTTATTTCTTCCACCCCCCCCCCCCCCCCCGTAACTTTCTTACTCCAGCCCACCCCCACTTGCATTCCCGACCTGTGGAAAAGCAATCAGCGTCCACTCAGCAACTCTTCCTGATAGTATGGGCAAGGCAAAGGAGTTCATTGGGTGGAGAATTGTATGCAGCAGGGAACGATCTGGTGCAGTGCACTAGAGAACATTGGAGCAAGTATTAAGTTCCAGCAGAAGTCCGCCTTGGCTCAGTGGTAGCTCGCTCTCCTCATGAGTCGGAAGGTCATGGGTTCAGCACCGAGGGGTTGCTGTGCTGTCAGAGGTGCAGTGTTATGGCTCCGAGGTTAAACGGAGCCCTCTCTGCCCCCTTCAGGTGGATGTAGTGCCATGGAGTCTTCTACATCACAAAGACCTGGGGAATTGCCCCAGTGTCGTGGCCAAAATGTTATCCCTCAAATCGGAACAATTTTTATGAGAGAGAGAGAGAATATCTGGTCATTTATCTCATTGCTGTGTCTGGGACCTTGCTGTTGCAAATTGGATGCGATGTTTGCCTACGGTCCAGCAGTGACAACACTTCAAAAGTGCTTGATTGACTGTGAAACATTTTGGAAAGTCCTGACTATGTGAAAGGTGCTGTAGAAATGCAAGTAGGGATTAGAACCAATGGTTTTCCAAGCCCACAACTTTTTTTTCCCCCACTTTCAGGATTGTAATGAACATCATGTATTGTAATTGATGAAAACGTTTTTCAATTTTTACTTGTAGATTCTGAAGCCCATAGCACAAAGAATTCGTCCTCAGTGGGATGTTGGCATAACTCAAGTGGAAGATGCATTGAGATTGACTCTGGAGGACAGGATAGCACAGTATACCTTCATTTATGTGGACGAAAAGCCTGACATATCAGCAGATACGACTCCAACATCGTTAAATCTCGAAGTAAAGAGAAGTAGGCGGCTGGAAACCTTGTCCAGTTCTCCACGGGACCAGACAGTGGTGCAGCAGACGGCTCTTGCGGCCCCCGCTGCTAGTGACGCAGGTCAGCGCGCACACGAAAGGCAAGCAAATACCCAAGAACCTCCCCCCAAAATGACTTGGAGGACAGCCGCAGCTAGAAAATCACTGCCGCCTTCCCTTGCAAACCTCAAAGGGAACCAGGCTGAGAAACGAAATGGTGACTGTGAGGTGTTGCCAGTGAGAAAAAATGATCAGGTACTTGAAATCCAGGAGAAAGACACCAATGGGAAATTGCCTAATAAGTATTTACTTGTCTCTAAGAAGGAAATCTCAAGGGTAATTATTAAATGATTGTTTTAAAGGGGTAAAAAAGGAAGGTGCCATTTGATTGTTTTGCTCCTTGTCCCTTGCTCTACTTATTGGCAGACTGTTGATGATTGGTGAATCGTGTGTGTATGTTGGGCATAAACTCTGTCCAATTACTGTCATGAAATATCTTTAAGTGGGTAAAGTAGTTAGGTTTTTGTTTGAAGTCCCAATAGCCACTCTCTAGTCACTCTACGTTTGCAATCCCATGGCATCCCATCTAGAAGCTACTCACTGCACAGCCACCCCTCACCTGAATTTCATATTTCATTTCCTTGGATCATTGAGTTTGAGGAAAATGCATTGATGCTGACAGCCGCAATGGGGGAAGGAAAATAAAAATAAAAGGAAGCCGGGAATCCCACTTCTGATTGTTCTCACGTGATTACTGTCCTGTGACGCCTTCTGGAAAGTAAGTGTATGTGTGTGTTCATTGTGTGTGAGAGAGAGAGAGCGCAAACATTGGCTCAGCTCTGATGCTCTTTTGGAATCAAGTGGCCTGCTGTCGCCGCCTGGGCTTGCATTTAAAGAATTGGCCACTTCATGTGAGGTACCAGGGTACAACCAGTACCTGTTGCGCCGTGCCCAGCATGCGCCAGGCAATGGAGATTTTAAAAAAAGACAGATGCAATCTTTCCCTGTATCTGTCTGTCCCTGAGCCTAGAAATTGATGCCTGCCATCTCGTACTTCTATTTGTTTGCTATTGGAGGGCAGGCATCTGATCAGCTGTGGTATTGGGAAACCAGTTTCTGTACTTTATGAACACCCCTGGTTAAAGTTTCTCAGATCACGTGTGCTGCAGTCAGTCAGTATTTGCATGATATACAATAGCATAAGACAGAATTGCAGAAATTCTCGCAGAAAGTGTAAATCTCTTCATGAATTAATTGCTTGTTTTAAATTATAATAATCTGTACTTGTATACAAATGCTTTATTGGCGGCCGAGTGCCAAATCTTGATGGTATGGCTGGGCACAGTATTATGCCGTGGACCCACCTAGTCCTGGAGCTGCTGATTGTGTGTTAATGTATCTTGTGTTTATTGTGTATACTTGTGTCATAGTTGTCCAGAGTGATGGGATGTTTGCATAAAAATGTCTTATTTCGATGGCGAATGGAATTTGTTGTTTTGCAGTGACCTGTAGGGTGCACACCTGTCTCTTCTGGTTTAAATGTTCCACAGAAATTAGAAAATATAATTAGGAAATCTTATCATTCTGCATTTGCTCTTTCACAATAATGTTTTCCTTTATCGTTTCTGCCTTCCTCCCAGTTTAAAGCTGCTGTAGCCACGGAGATAATTTGGGATAATCTGTTTCCTATTTGGCATTTTCTTTCCGCAAAAAAAAAGGATTTTTTTTTTTATTAGTTTGGAATGTTTGTAACGTGTACTCGGCTCACGAGGAAATGTTCCAAATGAGGAGACTCGCCACATGGCATTCTTTCAGTCTGCGTCGTATTGGGTAAAATCAGCCAACCAGTTAGCTGATTACGGAGCTGCTTTGACTATGGCGGTAGAGAATTGCACCCGAGCTGGAAGAAGATTCAAAATCAAAAGGCGACAAAGCAGATGGGCGAGGGAGAAATAGTTGGGATTTTGGGTGATGCCGTTTGAACGGTTGGGAGGGGCTGGAAGCATGTAAAATTTAAGATTTCAAAGATGGTATAATTCTACGAAATTACACCAGATTGTTGGATTAAAAGGCTTATAGAATCCTATGTGTCTCCCATTCCTAATCCTACTTGACCAACCACATAGAAATTTACGGCACAGAAGGAGGCCATTCGGCCCATCGTGTCTGTGCCCTCTGTCAGTGTTACACTTTGCTTCACATATATTTACTTACAAGATGCAGAATGTAGAATAGTGATTTACAATTCCCAGTATATTTTGCTCAGAGAACAAAAGGTTTTCTATTAACAATGTAAATTCTTTTCCTTGCAATTAATCTCTCGAGAATGTTTTATAAATTGATGGTTGTTTAAAACCTCAAGTGGATCTGGATTGCTTTGAAAGGAAGGGATGTATTTTCTCAGTCTGAGCATACAAGTTAAACGTTGCATTTTTATCACCAAATCATTAAAAAAAAATTGACATTTTACCTTCTCCTTTCCTCCCCATCAAAAAATCATTGGCCCGTAATTTCCGATAGGAGGCTTCATGCGTGCGGTTCGCAAGTGTCCCTGGGATCACGTGGGCCAGGCGAGCCAATGGAAGAAGGGAATCCCCCTTCATACTTTTGACAAATAGACCTGTCAAAAGTATGAATGGGGATCACTGAAAAAAGACACTATAAAACATTAAATACACTTTTTTAGTCACGTTTTTAAAATGAGTTAAAATTACATTAAATTAAATATTTTAAACAAAAATTTAATTTTTTTACGGGGCTAAAAATAAACTTTTTTTAAAAGTATTAAATTATAAATGAGTGAGAATTAAAAAAAAAAAACTTTTTAAAACTCTTATGCTGGTAAAAGCAGGCCTTGCGCTTTTACCAGGCGTAAGATTTTTAAGTGATTTCAGCGGGCAGAGGTTCTGCAGAAAGCGGAACTCTCCACCCGCAGAGGCCCTTCTCCAGGGCAAGCGTCCGATCTGTCAAGAGGATTCTTGACGGATCGGAAATGCTGGTTTTCAGCGCATGCGCTTCGTTTGCCTGAAACCAGCATTTCCGATGTCCCTACGGGTGTATACACAGCCTGTAGGCATCGGAAAATACGGGCCTTTGTCTCCCTCTCCTGACTTCCCTTTGGGTTTGGGGTGCCTCAAGGAGGTAAAGCTGATGGTTGATGGTCTTGGCTTTGTGTGGGTAATAAAATCATTTTATTCCTAGAAGGGAATGAGTATTAAGGCAGAGCCGTCGCCAAGAGAAGTTGACGCAGTTCTGATCACACCGTTAAGCCTGCGGAGTGAGAAACGAGAAGCGGAGGTGCAGTCCTCTGCACACGGAGAGGCACACCCACTTTCATCAGGTAAACGCTCATCTTTGTCCCCGTCACTTAGACGTTTTGTATTTTCTCCATTCACTATTCCTCTGGAGTACAGGCAGGTACTTGACTTTCTCTCTGGTCTCCTGCACTGTCTCGGAATGTTGGCCGCAGGGTGGTGCATATAGGATGACTCACGAGTCAAGCTTCTGCTATGTGTGTGTGCATGTGAGCTGTGTGTTCCTGCGTTGAGAGGAGGGAACGGAGCCACCCCCAAGCATGTCCCCGTGGTGTTGGCGAGCTTGCCACACTCGGAAGTGAGACTATAAACCCATATTGGAACATGAAGTGTTTCACATTGTAATATTGCTGGGTTTCCACTTTTGGCCTACAGATTATGGACTGAAGCCAAACTGATAAAATTCCAAGTCCGAACTTGGTGAGAAGGTTTGGGGCTGAGCCAAGCCAGGCCTTTTCCTGCTCTTTGTGAACCTTTTAGTGAGTGCTGTAAAAGAGTTTTGTTCTCTGCTAGATGTTATGATTATTTAACGGTTGGGGAACAAATATTTATTTATGATGGGAGAGTGCAATTTGTTGGACACCTGGGCGAAGCAGATGGAAGTCGGAGAGGAGACTCTTTCCAGTTTGAGAGAAGTGGAGCTTTATTTTTTTCTTAGCCAAATGCAGCCAATCCTTCTAATTATAGTTCAGTCAAAGCCTTTGATACTTTATACTTGTCAATTTCCAGCTTTCAATGCTAATGCCAAAGTTTTGTTTCTCGTTTTGGTTTAAAATTCTCTTTCACGACCTTCAGAAAGGAAACAGCAAAGAAGATCAGTTAGAAGCCGCTCCGAATCCGAGAAATCTGCTGAGGTTGTACCAAAAAAGAAAATGCGAAAAGAACAGGTACGTCCTGGGAACATGGGGGTTGGTTGTTAGAGTTGGAGACAAGCTCACATCGGTGCATCAGGGAGAACATAGGAATAGAAATATCCCATTCAGCCCCTCGAGCCTGTTCCACCATTCAGTTGGCTGATCTGTATCTCAACTCCATTTACCCACCTTTGATCCATATCCGTAGATATCCTTAACTAGCAAAAATCTATCAATCTCCATTTGAAAGCTACGCTTGTCCCAGAATCCACAGCCTTTTGGGGGGGAGAGAGTTCCAGACTTCCACTACCCTTTGTGTGGAAAAAGTGCTTCCTGATTTCACTCCTGAATGGCCTAGCTTGAATTTTAAGAGCATGCCCTCTTGTCCTGGATTTCTCAATAAGAGCTAATGGTTTTTTTTTCTGCATCTACCCTATTGAATCCCTTTATCATTTTCGATCATCCTTCAACTTTCTAAACTCAAGGGAATATAAGTTAGGTTTACGCAACCTGTACTCAATTCAACCCTTCAATCATTCTGGTGAATCTGTGCTGGTATCATTTTGGTGAATCTCTCCCTTCCAAGGCCGGTATATTTTTCCTGGGTTTGTTGCACAAACCTGAACGCAGTACTCCAGTTCAGGTCTCACCAAGGCTCTGTACATCACTTACTCACTTTTGAATTCAAGTCCCTTGAGATAGATAATTTATTAGCCTTCAATTAGCCTTTTTGATTACCTTTTGTACCTGTGCACTAGCTTTTAATTTGTGTACATGGACACCTAAAATCCCTTTGCTCCTCGTCTCACCATTAAGAAAATATTCTGATTTTTGTCTTTCTCAGATTCAAAGTGAATGACCTCTCATTTCTCCACATTGAACACCATCTGCCATAGTTTTGCCAACTCAGTTAATCTGTCTGTTCCCTTTGTAACTTTTTTTGTTCCCATCTGCGCAACTTACTGTGCCTCCTAACTTTATATCTGCAAACTTGGATATACAACTCTCTCTTCATCCAAGTCATTTCTTCTTGCTCCCATGATACCCACTATCCCTTTAGTGTTCACTACCCCTACCTCTTCCCCTTAAACCCTGTATGTCCCCTCTCTCTGGCTCTACTGTCACTCCCTCTCACTTCCTAATCCCTTAAGAGGGTTTGTCTGCTCTCTCAATTTAACATGTGTTTTTTTTAAAAAAATCATCAAACTTGAATGTGGAAAGAAAGTACCTGTCTGCCTTTGTCTCTCTCTCTCCTCTCTCTCTCTCTCCTCTCTCTCTCCTCTCTCTCTCTCCTCTCTCTCTCCTCTCTCTCTCCTCTCTCTCCTCTCTCCTCTCTCTCCTCTCTCTCCTCTCTCTCCTCTCTCTCTCCTCTCTCTCCTCTCTCTCCTCTCTCTCTCTCTCCTCTCTCTCTCTCTCTCCTCTCTCTCTCTCCTCTCTCTCTGTTTAGAATCTCTGTCACAGGCATAAGTCATTAACACTGTCCTTTTCTGACTGTCAAACACAGGTGAGCTAAATAGCTGGCTTTGGAATTCAGCTTTTCTTTAACAAAAATATTGAACTAACATCAAGTGAAGTTCCCATCTCTCTCTCTCTCTCTCTCTCTCTCTCTCTGCTGTAAACAATCATTAGCTCAACAAAACAAGTGAGACAATTCGTGGCTTTAGTTGCTTTTCTTTGAAAACTGAACTAACATGAAGACAGTCAGACAGCTTCTCTGCTTTAAAAAAAAAACCCGCATTCGTTATAAATTTACCTCCCAAGATTTTGAATTTTTTTTTAAATGTGTGAAGAAAAAGTTACTGAATAGAAAGGGCTAGAAGCTGAAGAAAACTATCCCATCAGTACAACTGACTGAGCAGTACTGATACATCTTAGAACATTGGGTTCACTGCCCATGCGCAGATTACCCAATGCAAATTCAACCCTGAGTCACCCTTCTGGGCAAAAAATATCATGTTCAAATCCAGGCTTTTGGGAGAGGCCATGGCATTCAAGCAAAGACTTGACCAAAGGTACAAAAGGCAATGCAGTGGATTGATTTAATCACATTGTTGTGAAATATTTAATATTTTTGAATTTTTGTTCAGTTTGAAATGTTAGTTTGGACATGAAATTCCAGTTAAAGGGAGACATGATGGATGGAAAAAAAAAAGTTCATTAAGAATTTTAATTGAATTGAACCCAGTGGTGTGATTATCACTGTGATTACCTATACTCTCGCTATAAAATAGCAGCATTGACCGATAGTAGAGGTACTTGTAATGAGTTTTCAATGAAATGTGTGCCTCCTGGACCATATTTAATATATACTAGATATTAATTTGTTATTCAACAGTAGTGTTAGAAATCTTTGGATTCACTATTCACTTGTATTTCTGACTTACCTGTGTTCTGATTCACAGGTGGAAACTATTCCAACAACGGCAGAGATGATTGGTCCACAGAGAGGCATATCACTACCCCATGCCCACGGAGCAGTGTTGAGTTCAGCTCTGCCCGGTAAGACACTAATAACTACAGTAATGATCCTTGACGCTGAGCATTCATATTGTCATTTGGAATCTAACTTCCAAACATGGATTGCTATCCACACCTGGAATACTGTGCACAGTTTTGGTCTCCTTACCAAAGGAAGGATATACTTGCCTTCGAGGGAGTGCAACAAAGGTTCACTAGACTGATTCCTTCGCATGGGCGGATTGTTCTATGAGGAGAGATTGAGTAGCCTTGGCCTATATTCCCTAGAGTTTAAAAGAATGAGATATGATCTCATTGAAAAGTATAAAATTCTTAAGTGGCTTGACAGGGTAGATGCTGGGAGGATGTTTCCCCTGGCTGGGGAGTCCAGAACTAGGAGTCACAGTCTCAGAATAAGGGATCGGCCATTTAGGACTGAGATGAGGCGAAATTTCTTCATTTAAAGGGTTGTGAATCTTTGGAATTCTCTACCCCAGATGGCTGTGGTGGCTCAGTCGTTGAGTTGAGATCGATAAGATTTTTGGACACTAAGGGAACCACAAGGGATATGGAGGTAGTGCGGGAAGGTGGAGTTGAGGTAGAAGATCAGACGTGACCGTATTGAATGGCGGAGCAGGCTCGAAGGGCCGAATGGCCTACTCCTGCTCCTATTTATTATGTTCTTATGCGCTCACATGGCTGCCATCTGGCTGGATTCATTCTACTCTGCTACCATCTTGTAAGAACGGATGCAAAACAAAACATTAACCCTCTGCCGCACCGTGTCTTTTGCTCTCAGGTGCCAGTGAGCTTTCCGATTCCTGCAAGCCACTGAAGAAACGTAGTCGGGCTTCCACGGACGTGGAGATGACCAGTCCAGGTTACAGGGAGATGAACGATTCTGATTCCAGAGGACTGCTGTGTGAGGTAAGAACACGAGATGAGGAGGAATAGGAGTGATGGCCAGGAGGTAGCCTAATCGAGGGATTCAGATGATTTACATGTAGAAGGAAGGATATTTGGAAGTGGGGCTACAGACAGCAATCTATTTGAACAATTTCGAAGGATTGTGTTGAGAGTAATGGTTAGCTGGGCAGGAATGAGTCATGGGTTGTAATTCACTCTGCTGTTTCAGATGATTTATATACAGAATAATAAACACTTCAATCTAATCTGGGGGTGTGGATGTCATGTCAGGGTGTTCAGATCACTTCATAATGAGTTTGAATTTTGAATACTTTAAAACTTTTTTAGAAATGACAGTAGGCTTTAAAATCACCCCACCTATCCAGCATTATTTGTAGCCCTATCTTTTTTTTCCCTCTCACATGGCAGCTGTTGATCATCCTGCCAGTGCCATTTACACTTCATCTAGCGCCATCTTTTGTTTCTTAACTTGTCCCATTACCATCTCCTTTGGCCTTGCACCATCATCCCTTTTGTCTCTTAATCTCTCCTGCCTTCCATCCTATCACAGACCTTCCCTTTTGTTCTTTCCTCCCCTCCCCCCCCTTTCCCTGCCCCCACACTTGCTTAAAAACCTGTTCCATCTCCAGCTTTTTCCACTTCTAACGAAGGGTCATCGACCTGAAACGTTAACTCTGTTTCTCTCTCCACAGATGCTGCCTGACCTGCTGAGTATTTCCAGCATTTTCTGTTTTTATTTCAGATTTCCAGCATCCGCAGTATTTTGCTTTTGTATTATTTGTAGCACGTACTGTGTGGAATTTGTGGAGTGATTTCATTGGAATTCAGGCCCCCCGCCCCCACTTTCTGGTCCAAGCCCAGTATTCGGTGTCATGGTGGTGATTATTGGCCCATCAGCTCCTTTGTCGTTGATCTATGCACCCTGGCGGATTTATTGTTGTGACATATCCTGTGCACATTTATTGAGCAATAGTGCACAGTTATTTTCAGAGAATTTAAGCATGGCAATCACTTGGTGGCTAAGGGGTTAAGGCTGGCCTCTGCTTTCGTTTTAGTTGGGTGTGGATTTCCGATCTGGACACCGCAGCTGAAGTACTTCCCTGTCCAGGTTTGGTGGAAGAAAGCGGTGGTTTAGTTCTTGGCCATTTCCTGGACCTACTGAAAGTGCAATTTATTCCAGGCCCAACTTGGGACAGACTAGATAAAATGCAGTAAAAAGAAACTGCCCCTTTCAATGGATTCGAGAGAGACTAAAGCAATGGGTGAAGTGACAAGAAATAGGGAAAGAGGAATTTGGGAGTCAAATCTGGTTGCTAAAATGAAGGGACTGTAGGAAGCAATCCACAATTGCAACTCTGTTTTGGAATAAATCTGTTAAGTGGGTTTTAATAAAAAAAAATAGAAAAGAACTTAACCCAAAGACTTTATTCCATTGACGCACTCATGTGAGGCCCATGGGTTCATCACCATCATAAATGTGGTTAAAGCTGGATTGTGATCTATTGCAACCCCAGAAAATCACCCAAGAACATTTGTTGGTTATTTAAACATTGACAAACAAGCCAGCTATAATGATGCTGTGACGATTTTTTTTCTCCATTGTGTCTTAATGAAATAAATATATACGATGATAGAAAATAGTTGGCAGTGAGATATAGAGAGCCGTTCTGTCAGTGGGTTTTAATGGAAGAAACTGCAAGACTGAAACTCCTCCGATATGAATTTTTGCCTTGTGGTTTATAACTGAGTACAAGTTCTGTGTCGTGGGCACGGAAGTGAAGTGATGTAACCGGAAAGGAAATAAAGATCTTGGCATGTCTCAGTTCCGCTTCCCCATTGAAAAGTGCATCAGTCTCCGTTCCAAAGTCAGAAAATGGATAAATGTTATTGGCCCAAAATTTGCTGTCAAGATAACGGCGAGGCTAATGGCGCCTGCCGTTATTTATGCGCAAATGCCACGACAACTTCAGGCGAGGGGCAGATGCGCGATTAAATGCGGAAACCGGAAAGTTGCTGTCGGGGATGCGCCGCTGTCGCTATGCTGTTAGCTTCGCGAAAACGGCATCTTGCTGTCTGGCTCGCCATTCAAATGCATTGAACGGCGTGAAGTTCCTGTACTTGCGCGGTAGATACGAAGTAAACTCACGACAGAAAGTCGAGTCATTTTAAGTCTAATTACTCTTTTAACGATGAGGTGTTAAACACTGCATCAACCTCTGGCGCTGAACATTAACTATTACCAGTGTGGAGTCTCATTCCCTCAAATTTAATTGTTCCAGATTTTTTTTTCATTAAAACTTTTTTTACTACTTCTTTCTGTCTCTCTCGATCCCTGCCTATTTCTCATTCTGCACCTAATTTAACATTGAATTCACCATTCTAACTTCCACTTCCTTGTTCGGAATTTGCGCTGTTCATTTCACAATCCTTCAATCTGATTGGTTAAGGAGATTCAAAGCAGCTGTGTACACAGCTCCCAGATACCCTGTAGAGGGCGCCGCTCCGTTTCCATCTCGCACTTTCGGCAACTTGCATCGCAGAGTATCACGGGAGATTAAACGGGCAAGGGCAAGTCTAACTAAGGGCAGATGCCGATCGTTGACCGGTTACAGGTATTTTTGGGCCAAAGCTTTTTAAAAGATTGCTGTAGCGTTCTCCTCCTCCCACTCCTGCAAAAGACCAAGTTTGGTGCCACCTTGTGGCCAAAGTTTTGTATATTTGAGAACAATTTGCAAAAGAAAATACGTTTGACTAAAGAATGAAAACCACGAGGCCATCAGGACTGTGGAGTTGTGCACTGTATAAAATACTGTTGTCTTCAGCTGCTAGAACGTACAGCGTCCCCCTGCCATCTGCAGGCTCTTAAAACCGAAACTTAATGTCAATGGCGTACCCACGCCCCCAGCCCTTATTAGAATATAAGAACAGCCCTTCAGGATTTCACTCACTGAGGCTCTTGTTGTTCCAGTCTCTGAGCGCAGACCCTTGCTCCGTGGACCTCCACCTGCAGCTTTATCTTTTGTCATTTGTATCTGGTCAGCTTTTTGGGTGATTCCAGTTGACAGATTGTTTAAAGAAAATGGATGAGATCAGAAGGTGGGGCCCAGTTAAATGCTGGGAGAAGTCCTGTAAGGATGGTGAACCAGTTTTTAGGAGGGTGTTAGCAATGACTTGCATGGTATTTGCACCATTGCAGTTGAGCTAGTCAGGCAAGACCGTAGGATGCTGCGTTCACTGGATCTGATTTTAACTTGATTTGCTTACATTTGTAATATTGGGTTTGAAATGCTGAATTGTTGGAGGGGAGATTATACAGCCCCTCTTGGGATGATTAAGCTTATCCTCAGACTGTCGGGAGTTAAGGCGGGTAGACAGACCATGGCAAGTGGGGTGGGGAGAGGCTGGCACTGCTCCAGTGTTACACTGCTCAGTGTGGCCATGGGATTCTTGCTGAAATTCTAGGTTGGCTCCCTGCTTGGCATCACTTGACTTTCCACTTGATATACTTCTACTTCTATCTGGTGGGACTGTGCGAATTGGCTCTTCACCTAGGCTTTCGGTTTCAGAAACACGATTGGAGTCATCTGGATATTGTTCAGTTGAGAATCTGAGGACACAAACCACGAGATTCTGAAATCCTTTTGCATTCAATATCTCTTTATTTTCTTGCCTTCCCTCTTTTCTGGGGTGTGGTTGCATGGACACCAATCGCCCTCCCATAACTTGCTCCAAAGGCCATTATTCACTGGTGAGCCGTGACTGTGAATGTCAGCAGGTGAATCAAGCCCGTCAGGCAAGTGCGGTCCCGTCCTCATCAATGTTCCCTTTAAGCTGCGCCATCGCTCCAGGGGCGGAATTTTGAATGGGCCATGCAGCCCGTTAAAGGGGCCGTGCACCCAAAAAAAATAACAGGGAACATTGGTCCTCATCCACTGTAATTCCAGCAAGGGTTTATGGGTGAAGCCTTACCGAATAACCACCCCCCCCCCCCCTCCCCAAAACCCACTTTGCACGACCTCGATCACCATGCGTTCTATTTCCCAGCATTGTGTTGACTAGGTGAGGTTTTTAACCACTCGGTGTGTACATTGTAGGTTGGCTTGGAGAAGAGACCTGACAGCCCAGTGGTTCCTCCAGGTACAGATGTCTCGGATGAAACATCAATGGATTCGTGTTTGTCCAGACGCGGCACGGGGTCATCAAAGAAGGACAACATCTGCCAGGTGAGAGCTGAGCAGAAGAAGGACTTGACCATTGGTCCACGATTGTGGATTAGTTTATTAAAACTATCCAATCTGATTGGTTGATGGGGACTCGTCCTTGATTGCGCCGGCAATCTGATTTCAGAACGACTGCTATGGTCCTTTAGAAGAACAAAGTGTTTACTGGCCCACATTCCAGTGCCTGTGGTATAGGAACTTGTATGTTCTGTTCCAGATTACTTGTGTGCAACAAATGGAGCACTTGCTAGTTGCTTCATGGAATAATTGGCACTGTGTTCTTTCCAGCACTAAGCCCTTATACTTGTATCCAAATCCTTTATAGCCGTGATCATGAAATGATTTTACCGTATTCTGTCGTTGTCTGCTATCACACGCACCGAAACAGTTGAAGGTCCTGTTTTTAATTTTTTTTTAAAGTTGAATAAAATTATGGCGAGTACTTTATTGTTCAGTAGAAAATCGGGAACTGCAATCTGTAAATATGCTAAATTTAATTTATGTTAAAAGATGTTGCTTCAGGTTACTCGTATTAAGGATTGTTTTGTGACCATCTGCTGTCTCAGATCTGTGAGAAGCCTGGAGAGTCTCTGGTGCCCTGTGAGGGAGAGTGCTGCAGAGTCTTTCACATCGAGTGTCTTGGACTGGCCGAGCTACCTAATGGGAAGTTCACGTGCATGGAATGCACTACAGGTAATGGGGAATGTTTTTATTCAATATTTAACTTCCTTCCTTCTATAAACCCCTCATCTTAGCTGTTGGGTGACTTCGCTTTAATCTATGTCCACTTTGCTCAGTAACGAGCTGGTTTGAGGAGTGACTAGTGTCGCCTAGGGGGGACTTGATCCCTGCTTCCCCTGGTGAGGAGTGATCAAATATTGGCTTGTGAGAATTTGGGGGCATAACCTCAGTTCCCACCACTCCACGCTAAAACCACCTCACCATGGCTATTAGCTCCAGTTGAGATCCAGAACTCAGCATGTGGTTAATCTGATTGCAACTAGATTTTTGTGACGTGGCTGGTTAGCGGACTGTCCAATGTCACCGCCAGCTTGACTTCGAATTGTACTTTTAAAAATGAATATTGCAGCATTAAAACATCGGGAGGCAGTTGCACGTTAGAATTCAAGACAGTTGCACTGAGTGCAATATTTCTCTGTTCTGGTACATCTGTCCTCCTACAGGAAACCACACTTGCTTTTCTTGCAAGTTATCTGGGAAGGTTGTAAAAAGGTGCTCGGTGAATTCGTGTGGAAGATTTTATCACGAATCCTGTTTGAGGAGTTATTCTTCTGCCATGTTTGAAGGAAAAGGATTCCGTTGCCCTCTGCACTGCTGTTTGGCGTGCTTGGCAGACAACCGTGAAATGGCTAAAGCAACTAAAGGTGAGAAGAAAAATCAAGGTGATTCTATCTCCTAACAAACTGTTTGAGAGAACACTTGTCCTTATCCGAACACTTGACCCTCCAGACCAATTCTACGATCAAATTGCAAGAGTAAGAATTTGAAATCTCATTGAAAGTGGCTTGGGGTCTGGATCCGTCTAGGTAACGATCTACCTTCTGATTATTTAACTGCCGAGATTGTTGTTTACGCTCGTTTCTCGATCCTTTTTTTTAAGAATTGGTCCCGCTGACCAATTCTCGCTGCTGCAGTCGCAAAACTGTCAGATGACCGTGAAGTTCCGACTGCCGCAAAGTTATCTCTGAATGTTCTTGTCTGATTCGGAACTGCAGCCCTTTGCTGGCAAAAGGCTGCATAGTTTTAACATTTTATCATTGTAGAGGATGAAGGTGGCAATGTGAAACAAAGTGGGTGTTAAATGATGCAGCAGTCTGCTATAACTGCTAGTTATTGAAGGAGGCTGTGGATTTTGCCTGACACCGGAAGTTGGCCATAGGGCTCTTTTAAACTTGAGGCAGACTGTCGTGCTTTGCTGTCTGCTTTGATGTTTCCCATCATATATGTTCTTTTGCTTAAGAGCAATATGTATTTATGGTTAATATTTAATATTTCTAATGTGCTGAATTTATCGTGCATGTAGTATAATCAGATATAGTGGCTCAGTGACGCAGTGTGCTTGTGTAATGTGTTGCACCATGCTGTGGATTCGCCATCCTTTCACCTCCAACAGTTTCTGATCTCAACCAAGTGTACGAAGAAGACGCAAAATACATGGGGCGATTCCTTCGGAGTAAAGGGGGCAAAATCCCGGAGCACAGCAAGAGTGACTTTGGAAATAACCTTTAATTAGATTAGATACTGATTACAACAAGGAAACAGGCCGTTCAGCCCCTATTGGTGTTTATCCTCCACACCAGCTGTAGTCCCAATCCCATGTGTCTGCACTGTTCCCTTATCCCTTCATTACCCTCTGCTTCAACCACCTACCTCAGCTTTTCTTAAATAATTTGCCCAATTGAGGGAATGAAACAGAGACGGGAAGAAGAAAAGCAAATTGTCCCGTGAAAAGTAGGGTAATAAAATAAGTGTTCCACTTGGTGACTATGAGGTCGATGGATAAAATTGAGCATTGGGTAGTTGATAAACAGCTACTGAAAATTAATACTTCAGATTGCGAGTGTTCAGTTGCTTGATTGACAGGCCTGGAACGAGATGACATATTTGGATAAATCTTTATTTAGAAAGACACGGATTAATCAAGGATAGTCAGCACGGATTTGTTATGGGAAGGTCGTGTCTGACAAACTTGATTGAATTTTTTGAGGAGGTAACAAGGAGGGTAGATGACGGGTAGTGCGTTTGATGTAGTGTATATGGACTTTAGGAAGGCTTTTGATAAGGTTCTACATGGCAGACTGGTCACGAAGTTAAAAGCCCATGGGATCCAGGGCAAAGTGTCAAGTTGGATTCAAAACTGGCTCGGAGGCAGGAAGCAGAGGGTAATGGTTGATGGGTGTTTTTGTGACTGGAAGGCTGTTTTCAGTGGGGTTCCGCAGGGCTCAGTACTAGGTCCCTTACTTTTTGTGGTATATATCAATGACTTGAATATGGGGGGTATGATTAAGAAGTTTGCAGATGATACTAAAATCGGCTGTGTGGTTGATACTGAAGAAGGAAGCTGTAGACTGCAGGAAGATATCAATAAATTGGTCAGGTGGGCAGAACCGTGGCAAATGGAATTCAATCCGGAGAAGTGTGAGGTAATGCATTTGGGGAGGGCTAACCAGGAAAGGGAATACACATTAAATGGTAGGACATAAATAGTGGAGAGGAACAAAGGGCCCTTGGAGTGCATGTCCACAGATCCCTGAAGGTAGCAGGCCAGGTAGATAAGGTGGTTAAGAAGGCATACGGAATGCTTGCCTTTATTAGCCATGGCATAGAATACAAGAGCAGGGGGGTTATGCTTCAACTGTATAAAACACTAGTTAGGCCTCAGCTAGAGTACTGCGTGCAGTTCTGGTCACCACATTACAGGAAAGATGTGATTGCACTAGAGAGGGTACAGAGGAGATTTACAAGGATGTTGCCAGGAGTAGAGAATCTTAGCTATGAGGAAAGACTGGATAGGCTGGGTTTGTTTTCCTTGGAACAGAGGAGGCTGAGGGGAGACCTTATTGAGGTGTATAAAATTGAGGGGCCTAGATAAAGTGGATAGAAATGACCTAGTTCCCTTAGCAGAGGGGTCAAAAACCAGGGGGCACAGATTTAAAGTAATTGGTGGAAGGTTTAGAGGCGATTTGAGGGGAAATTTCTTCACCCAGAGGGTTGTGGGGTCCGGAACTCACTGCCTGAAAGGATGGTAGAGGCAGGAACGCTAACCACAAAGTACTTGGATGTGCACTTGGGATGCTGTAACCTGCAGGGCTACGGATCAAGAGCTGGGAAGTGGGATTAGGCTAGATAGCTCTTTGTTGGCCGGCGCGGACACAATGGGCCGAAATGGCCTCCTTCCGTGCTGTAACTTTCTATGATTCGATTAAATGGAATTTGCTCGTTACAGGCTCTTATTCTATTGCTTCCATTCGTTAAACGATCCAAAAGTCCTTTTTAAAACCAGTTGTTTTTTTTTATATATAACCAGGTCGGATGTTGCGCTGTTTGCGGTGTCCTGTGGCTTATCACACGGGGGAGAGCTGTATCGCAGCCGGCAGCCTTGTCCTTTCGACCCACAGCATCATCTGCAACAACCATTCCAGCTTGAAGAAGGGCAGTCGCGCGTCTCTCCAAGTAAATGTAAGCTGGTGCTTTATCTGTGCCAGAGGTAAGGCAATTTTCCTTCCGCCTTGAGTGTAAAATGATGCATCGACTTAAAAAAAAATGTAGCATGTGTAACTTAAATCTTTTTTATAAAGCTTTTTTCCTCCCTTTTTAAAAAAAAAAACTTCAAGACTAAATTAATGTTTTTCAGATTTTTTTGGGGGGGAATCATGGGTATTTTCATTGCAACTCATGTTTTTTATTTGTTTTATGTAGGGGTAATTGAGCAAGACCAATCCGAAACCCTTATCAGTTCATATACATATAAGTCGCACTACCTCCTGAGCGAGTCAAATCGTTCGGCTGAGTTGTTGAAAAAACCTATGATTCCTCCCTCACCGTCAACTACAGTAAAGAAATGTGGGAAAGGTAATAAAAACCAGCTTATCTCTGGAACCATGTGTGCTTGAATTTCTTACCCACCCCCCCCCCCCCAAAACCCCACCCACCATGCTTTCCCCCCCCCTCTCCCCCCGCATCTGCTAAATCTGTTGCTTTATTCAATCCTGTGTGATCTTGCTTATGAAAATGTGTAAATTGAATTTTTTTTAATGGTTAATGAACCGAAATAAGAGGGAAAAAAATGTGAAGTTAGTCTGGGCTTGAAATAATTACAAGGTGAACATTTAATCCTTTAATCAGGCATTTCAGGGCTGGCTTGTGCAGTTATTAATGTCCACTTCACTGCATCGTTCTGTAATATCGCGGGACTTTTTTTCCTTCTGGTCTATAAATATTAATGTAATACCGTCCAATGCTCGATTTGAAATGATTGAGGATTGCAGTTACTTTTATTGCATAGTGAAAATGTATAATAGTTGGGAAAATTATCTACTCAAAGAATCTCATGTTCTGGACATTAAATTGAATTTTGTTGCTTTCAACATAAGACATATTCACGGTGAAAGATTTGGCCATTTGTACTTGGTTCCTTTAGTACAGTTCGCTCCAAATATTATGGACGTGATTTGTTTGGACAGTGAAATAAATCAGGCAAAATGTATCTGTCCGAATGAAATGCAGAAACGTGCGTTTTTCTTTTTCGTTTTCTTTTCCAGACAAACCTTGTGCATGACCTGTTTCCATCATTCCTTTCTTTGTCCCAAGCTCTTGATCTAGCCCTTTCCCTCAGTCCCTGTGCTCCATGACTTTTGGTGTTTCACTCACTCCAGCTCTGGGTCCTGCTCTCTGACACAGTCTAGGTCCTGATGTATGTCTCACTCACTCCAGCTCTGGGTCCTGCTCTCTGACACAGTCTAGGTCCTGATGTATATCTCACTCACTCCAGCTCTGGGTCCTGCTCTCTGACACAGTCTGGGTCCTGGCGTATGTCTCACTCACTCCAGCTTTGGTCTCTGCTGTGCTTTGTTTGGCTCTGGCTGCCAATCTTGGTCACCGCCAATGCTCTCCTGCTTTGAGTCCCAGTCTCTCTGGTATCTGTCCCCGGGGCTTTCTCCCACTCCAGATACTATTCTCTTGATCCTGTATGCTCTACCTGCCTCTGAATCCTGGTCTCTTGGTGTCTGTCTCACTTCTCCCGCTCTGTTTCATGATCTTAGTTTCTGTCCCGCACTCTTCCACTTTGAGGCCCAGTCGCTTGGTGTCTGCTCCAAGACTTTTATCAGGAGTGGCTTTCCCTCTGATTTGTCCTTCCTGGTCTCTGCGCCCTCCCACGCAATCGTGGCTGAGATCTGGAGCTTGCTCTGTGGTTAGTTGCAACTGAGGACTCGGTCCTATCTCTCTGTGGTGCAGTCCATCGGGACTCGAGCATCCTGAGCCTGTATATTTTGTTTTAAGATCATCCTTTTTGACCCTCAGTAGTTCTCCTGGCTAGAGCATTGCATAGCTGAGCCACTTAAACCAAAAGATCCCAAGCTCACTGTGTGCTAGAGTTAGCTGCTCTCGTGCAGATCGGGGGTAGGTGTGATTCAATTGCTCCTTGATTCCCTGGGAGGGGGTGGGGGGGGGGGGGGGGAGGAATTGACCTGGATTCTTGATCCTGATCATTCTCCAGTGACCCTTGCTGGAATTTGTGTGGTGTCTGATAAAGACAGGAGTGAGCTTGGCTGGGAGGCCCATGCTGTTGACTAGCCTGCCGACACTGAACAGGGTCACGTGAGAATAATGGTATTTGAGTGCTGCCTTGTCAGAGGCTGTTTGCTGATGGTGGGGAAAGGGAACATGTCATCAGATCACGTGCCTATCCCCACACTAATGCAATAAAATACTCTCCTTTATACCAGGCCTTTGACACTGAAAAATTTCAAACCATTGCGTAGTTTGCAGGAATGACCCCTCCTCTAATCTATTCTTTTTTACCTTCTGGGCAACCCCTCTCACTGACTCCCCGGGATTAGTACGCAGTTGGCACATAAATATACTACATCACCAGTTACACTTGTATTAAAAAGTACAATTAAAAACACACAGTGCTGAGTTGTTTTGATCACATGGCAGCCAACTTAAAAAAAAAAAACATCAAATTTTAATGTTCATAGAATCAGAGAAATTTATGGCACAGAAGGAGGCCATTTGGCCCATCGTGTCTGTGCCGGCTGAAAAAAAGCTATCCAGCCTAATCCCACTTTCCAGCTCTTAACCCTGTAGGTTACGGTACTTCAAGTGCTTATCCAAGTACTTTTTAAATGTGTTGAGGGTTTCTGCCTCTACCAACTTTTCAGGCAGTGAGTTCCAGACCCCCACCACCCTCTGGGTGAAAATAGTTCTCCTCAACTCCTCTCTACCAATTACTTTAAATCTATGCCCCCTGGTTATTCACCTCTCTGCTAAGGGAAATAGGTCCTTCCTATCCACTCTATCTCGGCCCCTCATAATTTTATACACCTCAATTAAATCTTCCCTCAGCCTCCTCTGTTCCAAAGAAAACAACCCCAGCCTATCCAGTCTTTCCTCATAGCTAAAATTCTCCAGTCCTGGCAACATCCTCGTAAATCTCCTCTGTACCCTCTCTAGTGCAATCACATCTTTCCTGTAATGTGGTGGCCAGAGCTGCACGCAGTTAAATTTTATAATTTGGGGGAAGGATATGTTCTAGGGAGGGAGACCTGTAGTTATTTTGAGCCCCAACCTTGCTTAGCATGAACAGGATGCTGCGAACATGCTACCTGCAAAGGTCAGCAGTGTTACCTGCTTGCCATTTTTAATCCAAGTTCCTGCTTCACTCCTGTTGTCCATCCAGCTAACTGGAGAATGCTGCATCCATGCTTTCCTGTGTTAGACGGACAAGCTGGGTTGCTGGCAAACTGGGGTAATAGAGGAGAATCCTTTCTTGTTGCTTGTGTGAGGCTCCCTTTTTTAAAAAAAAAAAAGAGCTCGAGTAGAAATTTATGTTGGGCGGTAGCGTGAAACTGGCGCTTTCACATCGGCTGTCGGTTATAGCTCCCGCCCGTTACTCCGTTCAGTTGACTTCAGTAGAAGGGAGTGTCGGGTGGGATGTGTAGCAGGCAGGGAGTGTCAGGTGGGATGTGTAGCAGGCAGGGAGTGTCAGGTGGGATGTGTAGCAGCCTCTGCAACGCCGCCAGCTTCGCCCCACAGCCTAAAATTAATGTCCACCCCCTTGTCCTTTCCTTTCCCCGCCTGCTCTCCGAGTCCTTCCAATGTTCAATGCATGTAATTTAAGGTAAAAGACAAAAGCCAGGGAGATGTTTTGCTATTTATCTTCTCCAAGGAAGGGGGAGTTGCCAGTAATGAAACTGCTCTTGAGCATGTTTTATGTAACCGCTGCAGTGTCTGTTGCTTTTATTCGTCTTCACTCGCTCTCCTCTCTCCACACTGTTCTTGAGTAGCGAGATCGTATCCCTGGATTAGCTTCTCCAGTGACGAAGCTGCCCCGTGCTTCCACTGAAAGAATGCACATTTCTGCAGGACAAGCTGGCTCAGATCGCACTCTTATCCGCTTAATAATTCTCTGGGGGCCCATCCATTGCTGTGGTCTGATCAACATTGATGTGGCTCATGCCATTTGCACTGGACAGATTTGAATGGCACTGAGGTTCACATTAACAGTTGTGAACTGAGCAATTTCTGTTTTGAGCTCTGGCAAGATTATAGTGGCTTTATATTCCTAACCTCTAAATTTTTCTCCACCGTGTTCCTCCTGTGAAGAGCTGTATGCTTGCGGCAAGTTCCATGAGGCTGAGCATTTGTTTTGATTTATTTGTCTCACACGCACGCGCACACACACACCCCTACCTCACGCAGCAAGACACTCAGCCCTACAGCTTCATGAGGACTGAAGGAGCAACATGCCGACTGGGACTGGGAGTGCCTATCAGCCCTGGCACCGAGCACCATTCTTCACCACAGTAGGCTTTGGTTTTACGTAGGTCAACAAAAAGGAATCCCTTCATGCGGAAAGCATTCATCTACTTCACGCAAAAAGTAACCCGGTTGAGTTTAAAAATTATTAAAGGTTTAAAATAAAGCCCAAGTCGATTTGTTTTAGCTGTGTTTAATTCGAATCTGCGACCATGAAAAAAAATTAATAATAAAATGTACGTTAACAAGTTAAAAATGGGAATTTGCTCGTTTGTTCCGGGTATGTTGAAGATGCCTCCGTGAAGTGAGGGAATCTGTCTTTCTGCATGATGCCGAGCTGTGGGTGAAATGTGTTTCTTACGGGGCATTGCTTCAAGAAAGCAACCACATGACCTTGAGCGTCCCAGTCTCTGCTTTTTTTGCAAACTGATCCAATAATTCTTTGCGACTGAGTATCATGAGAACGATGGTTGATAACTCCTTGTTCAAACACTGGGCATTTTTGCAGTGTATCTTGTAACTGGAAAATGGTGCGTGACAATAGAAATGGCAGAGGTTGCGCGCGTTTACACAAGTCACTAAAAAGAAGTTTCCTTGTGTGTCAAGGTGGCCGCCTGTTGTGCTGTGAATCCTGTCCAGCTTCCTTCCATCCTGAATGTCTGACTATTGAGATGCCAGAAGGGAACTGGTATTGCAATGATTGTAAGGCTGGCAAGAAATCACGCTACAAGGAAATAGTCTGGGTCAAGCTGGGCATCTACAGGCAAGTCATTTTTTTTTTAAACACAATAAAGAGCTTTAATAATTCATGTCTTCAAAAGGGGATACTGACGTTAGATCAGAAGTGGTATTTTGCACACTGTTACAGCAGCGGTGCTGAAATTTGATTATAATGTGAAGCCAAAACTAATGGACTGAAATCAAAAGGGAAGGAAGAGGAGAAAGTGACTCTTGTTCAAGTGGTTCCTGCCCATTGTCCAGTCAAAATCCTGGAACTCCCTCCCTAACAGCACTGTGGGAGTATCTTCACCACATGGACTGCAGCGGTTCAAGAAGGCGGCTCACCACCACCTTCTCGAGGGCAATTAGGGATGGGCAATAAATGCTGGCCTTGCCAGCGACACCTACATCCCATGCATGAATATTTAAAAAAAAGTTACAGTTCCTTTCAGGGCTCATAATTGAGGTTAAAGAAGCAACAGACAGCAACACATCAAATTACATAGAAGAAAATGCCATTTTAGTTTATTTCCAATTCGTATGTCTTTTTATTAGTGTGCATTAAGGTAATATCTTCGAATTGTAGATGAGAGGAACTGAACCAGATGTATTCCCCCTCACTGGGTGTATAAGAAGAGTCTGAAGAGTTTATGTAGAGTTGAAGAAAATGATTAAAGTCCATGATTCTAACAGCTCTGAGCCCCTTTAAGGATTGCAGTCATAAATAGCGTAAAACAATAACTGACACCAATTATGAAGAGTTTGGGTACAGTTCACTGAAGCACCTTTTGTCCACTTCACGTTTGTTTACATCACAAGGCTGAAGTAATTTGATCAATTTGGTTTGCTCAACTGAAATAAATTCTAAAATGAGTGCTGCAGTCATGAACGTTGCTTAAACAATTCAACGGCAAGTTTTGCAAATGTCCCAAGATGTAGTAGGTTCTACCTTAACATGGAGCTGAATTGTGCTGTGACTGTTTCCCTTACCTGTGAGATCATTGTGGCACTGAAGGTGACTCTTCCCCCTCATCTGAGTGCCATCCTGATAAATTGAGAACTGTTTCTTTAAATTTGCGCCTCTGTCCGCTGACCAAATTCGTGGCGCATTCAGAGGGTGCTTGCTCTGCAGATCAATGTCGATCTGATGCAGTTGACCTGCAGATATACCAAATCTAGCTCCCTGATCTGAAATAACCAGGGCAATTTAATGACCCTCTTCTTCTGCAACACCTTTTTATTAAATCGTTTCCCTGCTCCATTGACTTAAACTGCAGTGCAATTCAAGAGGGATGTAGCTGATCTGACAAAAATGAGAAGTCGCACAACACCAGGTTATAGTCCAACAGTTTTATTTGAAATCACAAGCTTTCGGAGCTTACACCCCTTCCTCAGGTGAAGTAAAGAAATACAGAGTCGACAAAGTATATATAGATAGAGAACAATGCATGTGTAACTTACAATGGCAGACGACTACATTTAAATCATCCTGACTGTTTATCTGCCGAGGTGTGACAAAAGGCAATCAGGTCAGCCAGGAAGGAACCACATCAAAGACATAGCAAGATACAACTGAGACAATGAGGTGGAGCCACAGGGGGTCCAATGTGTCAAAAGCCGCAGTCGGTATGGGAAACGATAAACTTTAAAATTTTTACTTTTTTACTGGGAATCACATCTGTGAACAAGCCAACGACGACTCGAGTCTGGATCACGTCATGTATCGTGACATAAACCCAAGATCCCAGTTGAGGCCGTCCTCATGAGTGCGGAACTTGGCTATCAGTTTCTGCTCGATGATTTTGCGTTGTCGTGTGTTTCTAAGGCCGCCTTGGAGAACGCTTACCCGCAGATCCGAGGCTGAATGTCCTTGACTGCTGAAGTGTTCCCTGACTGGGAGGGAACACTCCTGCCTGGTGATTGTTGCGCGGTGTCCGTTCATACGTTGTCTCAGTGTCTGCATGGTCTTGCCGATGTACCATGATCTGACAGTACACTGGATATCAGCAAGCAATGAGAGACCACTTCAAAGAGACAACCTCGCACCTTGTGCGCCTCACTTCAGCTGCAGTACTACTGCAACTGGTGCAAAGCGAGCTATTTAAAAAAACAAAACTGTTCACTGTTGGCAATGGGTGTGGTAGACTCTTTGCTAACTTGAAAAATGGGGTGTGGATGCTGCAGAGCAGAACTCTGCACAGTCCTCTGCTTTGCCAGACCAGAGAATGCTGTAGAGCTAGTAGAATTGGTAGTATAACTCCGTGCTACTGGCTCCGACCATTTCAAAGGAGGTATCGGTGTCAAACCAGTACTTGCAGTGTAAATAAAATGCAAATAAATACAGAAAGTGCTGGAAATAGTCAGCTGGTCAGGCAGCATCTGTAGAGAGAGAAACAGAGTTAACATTTCAGGTCGATGACCTTTCGTCAATAAAATGCATGTTGCAACACCCCTAAACTTGACTAACAGTGCGAACAGCCCATAAAATTGATTTGTGAAAACTCCTCCGATTTTATATCAATTACACTCGCTTGACAGAAACCTGTGATTGCGAATACCGTTCTCAAAAAAAAATCCTTTTAATATGTTTAGTTCAGGTAGCAACAATTCCAATACATGTTTTCCTTGTACCAAACTGCCTTTGGATAAAATTTGGCAATTGAAATTTTTCTAGTTATTAAAAGTTGATGAAATTTGCAAATTAACATGGGGAAAAAAATCTCTACAGGAAAGTCTGGTTTAAATGCAAATACAGTGGCTCTCCTGTTCCGTTGCACAATGTGTGTCGGAGAATATGGTAGGTGCTTTTGAGAATGAAGTAAGTGGGTAGTGATGGCAACATTTCTGTCCACAGCAAAAACCATTGCACCATTTTAAGGAAAATTGGGACAATTATTTTAAGCAGAGGAAGATACAAGTCTATGGGGAGAGAAAGGGGCAGTGGGATTAGTTTCTGTTTGCTCTAACAAAGAGCTGTCACAGACACGATGTCCCAAATGGCCACCTCCTGTGCTGTAAACTTGTGTGGTTCTACGATGAAATTAACATTTTTGTGTGTGGTTCAAATTTCCTAAGAATCAATCATCAACAACAATAACTTGCATTCAGATAGCGCCTTTAACATAGAAATATGTCCCAAAGTGTGTCAGAGATGCCGAGCCAAAGAAGGTGATATTAGGCGGGGTGGCCAAAAGCTCGGTCAAGGAGTTGGGTATTAAGGAAGGTCATGAAAGAAGAGAGGGAGGTGGAGAAGCAGAATGGTTAAGCAAGGGAATTCCAGAGGGCAGGGCCTAGGCACCTGAAAGAATGGTGACCAATGTTGGGGTGAAGGGGGGGATGCACAAGAGGCCAGAGTCAGAGGAACAGATAGTTCAGGGGATAGTTTTATCTCCTGCTCACTTGACCCATTTCCATTAACTGCTGATCACCCAACTTCCCTTCCTCCCCCCACCCCGCTAGCTGAGTAAATGGTTGTTTCTCCTCTGACTGTCCCCCTCTCTTTCCAAGCTGCCATCATCACCGCCCCCCCCCCCCCCTGAAAAACCCACCTTCAAACTTTCTGTCCTTGCTAACTACCACCCTTATCCAATCTCCTTTACCTTTCCAAAGTTCCTGAATGCCTCTTAAATCCATGCCCATCCAGTCCTGGAGTAGTGCTTGGTTTTGGAAGAGGGGAGTGAGGCCTGAGACTTGATGTGTTCAAGGCAGATCTGGTTGTGTACCAGACACACTCAAGTCTGCGTCACTTAGACTTGAGGGAGTGAATATGGGGGCCATACCAGGTGGAGTTCCCAAGATGGGAGACCGTAACGGTTTTGCTCAGGAGAAGGGTAGCAAAGATGGAGGTGAGGTAATGGTTGCGCAAATCAACAGCAGCAAAAGATGTGGCCAATGCAGGGCCAAAGGCTAGGCAATTGGGAATTTGAAAGTACAGTTGTAATTGACTTGGATTAGAGTTTTATCCAGGGACAGAAGCAGAAGGAAGTGGGATTGGAAGTATATGTGGGTGCTGAGGGACACATGGAAGTGGTCGGAGATGGCCTTGGCAATGATGGAGACCATGGGAGTAGAGAAGGCACGGGAGATAGCAAAGTCAAGATAAGTGGATCGTGGTGAAGTACTTTTGCTTGTGAAGATTCAACCAATCAGAACAGTGCAACCGACCTCTCGTGATGGGCACATTCAAAGCATGCTGCCCACTTTTCCCAAGATTTTTATACACCGGATGTTTCCTTTCTGCTGTTTTGGGTCAGTGACAGACAATGAGTTATAGAAAGACTGCATATTTCTGAAATCGCTCCTGTTCGTAAATGCATTTGTTCATGAGATTATTGATAAGTCAGTGTGCCATACAGTTGGCCATATGTGACGTGGTGATGACTCGTGCTTCTTACCCTGCTGTTTGTTTCAGGTGGTGGCCAGCAGAGATTTGTAACCCCAAATCCGTGCCACTTAACATTCAAGCAATGAAGCACCATATAGGAGAATTCCCTGTGCGTTTCTTCGGATCGAATGATTACTATTGGGTGCATCAGGGCAGAGTCTTCCCTTACTTAGAAGGAGACAAGGGCAACGTCTCCGATGGACGAGCTGGTGGTATTAACGAGATTTTTAAAAAAGGTAAAATCTTCAGAATACAAGCAGAGATGTCTTTCCCTAATGCTAAATGAACAGCCCGCGGTCTTAAAAGACGATTATTGCACATTTGTCACTTATTTATTACCTGCTTTGTATTGCTTCCTCGATCCAAGCTCTTGCTGTAAGGTGATGGAGTACTCCAGGGTATAGGCATCTCCACAACTATTGGAACCTGTCTGTAGTCAACCTTCAGTTCTGGTGTGGGAAGGGGCTCCCTCTCGAATGTTTTTCATCTCTTTTTGCCTAAAGAATGCTGTTGAAATCTGTTTGGGTTGAGGAGGAGATGCTGAAGTGAATGATCGTTCAATATTTTGAATCTTTCTTGGGTTTCCTCGTTATTCAATTCCTGGGAATTGAATCATTACTGGAGTTGGCTAGCTCTGTGTCAGTAGGAACAGTAGACTGTTGGCCAGTAGCTCCCATAGCAGTAATCCCTTAAGTTCTATGGTGGCTATTGTATAGAAAGGGGAGGGGAAACTGATCCCAAATAAAAATGTTACTTTCTGCCACTCCTAGCACTGGAAGAAGCTGCTAAACGATTCCAGGAGCTAAAAGCACTGAAAGAGAGCAAGGAAGCACTAGAAAATGAACGCAACGAGAGAAAGCCACCAGCTTATAGATTCATCAAAGTAAGTCCTGTCAAACAATGAAAAGTAAAACTGACCAACAGCACTTGATTGTTTCCATAACTTTAAAAAAAAAAAATAATTTTTCACTTTTTTTTGTATCCAATTACCAGTGGGCAGCCTCGTTCGGATGAATGTAGAAATGAAACCGTAACTGCCTCCAACACTTTGCCATAGCTTTTAATATTAAAAAAAAATTACATTTGACACTCATGATTTGACAGCATTTGCAAATAAAAGGTCCATTGACCGGGAAGTTTATTTTAAGATCTGAATTTGCACACTGAAAATAAATAGGCATTTCATTTTGACGTCTCCCGCTAGCGTGCCATTTTGTTTCGCCCCTCTCCTGGGTGCGCTGGCTCTCGCTTGGGGTACAGTTCCTCAGGGTACTGACAGCTTCAGGACTCCACCTGATTGGCCAATCTTCACATGCGGGCCTAGCCAGTCGCCTAGAAATGAATGCTGATGATACTGGGGGAAGAACGCGTCAAGTGTTCTATTGACATTCCCTCTCTGCTATTTTAATGGAGACGTTCCCGTTTATCTTACATGGTTAATGCTGCCATTAAAATAGCAGACTGGGCAAGTCATGCCAATGCACGGTGTTTGCCCACTAACATTGCTGACATGTCTTTATAATCCAGCAGGCTTTCTGAGCACTGATTGGGAGGAGGAGGGGCAATTGCAACCCGTCCCGATGCTGCCACAGAGTCACTTTTCCGCTTTCGGCAGTGATCAGGAGCAAGAACCCTGGCTAATTTTTTTACCTCCCAGCCTAGCCCAGGGAAGCTAAGTCGGCACTGACCGGCAGTCAAACCACAGACCTCCTGATTCGCATGTCTCAGGACTACATTGGTGATTTAAAAAAAAAAAAAAATACATTTCAGTCTCTGTTTCTCATTTTCAGATTGGCATATTGTAGGAGTAGAGCAAGTCTCCACTATTACTCCTCATTTTATAGTTTGTGCCTCTCCGTGGTAAATAGGCTGTTGTGTAGAAGTGAACTTGTACAAATGTGAAGCAACCTTGGCAAAATGGTGACGCATCTGCACAAATAAAATGCGGCACTTTGACTTGTCTTCTTTCCACAACAGACAAACAAACCAGTTGGGAAAGTACAGATCCACGTTGCTGACTTGTCCGAAATCCCACGGTGCAACTGTAAGCCCACTGACGAAAGCCCCTGCGGGCTGGACTCGGAATGTCTGAACCGGATTCTGATGTACGAGTGCCATCCCACCGTCTGTCCAGCCGGAGAAAGCTGTCAGAACCAGTGCTTCACCAAGCGACTGTACCCCGAGACGGAGCTTGCGAGAACAGAAGCGCGTGGCTGGGGTCTCTGCACTAAAGTAGACATCAAAAAGGTGACTTCTCTTCACGCTTTCCTCCCTTTTGTCTTGCCAGGAAGTGGCTGTGTCATTAGAGGGATGTAGTGCCCTATGTAAACGTGCACCATCCACGGGTTTGTGTTCTAGTCCAACCTGCTGAACTTTATGCAGACGTTCAAGCTTAATGCATTGTGCGGGTGGGAGGGAGACTGCTGTTCAAAGCACCTATACATGTTCTCCAGAGACTCATCTGTCATTCTTGCACGCAGGGTCAATTCGTGACCGAGTATGTCGGTGAGCTAATTGATGAAGAAGAATGCAGAAACCGCATAAAACATGCTCACGAAACCAACATTACCAATTTCTATTTGCTGACATTGACCAAGGTAAGGCAGCGGTTACTTTCTACTGCGGGAAGCTGTTACTTTGTGGTGCTAATGGAGGCTGGATTGGAAAAGCACAATTCAAGTCTTGGGCTAGCCCTTGGGGGCTCATTAATAAAGGTGGCAATTTGCACTGCTCCTGAGGTCCCATGTCACCCATTGTATCATCAGTGAGAGGCATCAAGTGGAGACTCGGTGCTTCCCAGGAGGAGTGCAGACTGAAGAGGGAGTCTCTGACAATTTGTTGTACAAAAGAAGAAAGAAAAGATTTGTATTTATATAGCGCCTTTCATGGCCTCCGGATGTCTCACAGCGCTTTACAGCTAATTGCGTACTTTTGGAGTGTAGTCACTGTTGCAATGTAGGAAACACGGCAGCCAAATTGCGCACAGCAAGCTCCCACAAACAGCAATGTGGTAATGACCAGATAATCTGTTTTAGTGACGTTGATTGAGGGATAAATATTCACCAGGGCACCAAATGGAATTCCCTAGCTCTTTTTTTTGAATAGTGCCATGGGATCTTCTACATCCACCTGAGAGAGCAGACGGGGCCTCGGTTTAACGTCTCATCCGAAAGACGGCACCTCCGGCAGTGTAGCACTCCCTCAGTACTGCACTGGGAGTGTCAGCCTGGATAATGTGCACCTCCCTTGCAGTCAGCTAGAATGGTATTGGTGAAGAACCTGGTACAACTTATCTGGTGACCTTCTGTCCTGGTGAATAATGACTGGCATAAGAAGCAGTGATAAGCACTCCAGAACAGCAAAAACCGCTTGGAGACTGTAAAGCTGCTTTCTCTTCAGCACCAAGAGGCTGTTTCCACTCAAATTTGAACAAAGTGTCTTTCAGCCTCAACGTCCCTATGAAGTTGCAGTGTCTCTGGTGGTCCACCTCTCTCATGGTTCCTTTGTTCAGATGTCAGCTGTCTGGATGTCAGCTGATACTATTAAGAAGTAACAAGCAATGGTATCAATGTAAAGCTGGCTCCTCATGGCCGTCCACTGATGAATTGAAGTGTAATTATGCAGTGTGCTGCCTTTTAATGGGACCAGCTTGTTGCCCGAGCAGACACTGCTATTTGATAGTACTTCAGTGTGTAGTGACTGCTTTATTTCACAGCAATCATTATTGATTATCACCGTGAAATATTTTCAGCAAAGACATTGCATTTATTGTAGGCATTATCATACAGCAACTTTGTACAACACCTGGTCCCTTGGTGTCTGTCTTAACGCTCTTGCTGGCAAACAAAATAAGGCCCTGAACTGAATAAAACTGTTTTGCACAAACTCCACAGAATCCAATGTCTAAAATGAAGAACAGCCTAGAGTTGCAGCAAGACCTTATTTTCATTTTGGTGTTCAGAGGGCCCTTGTAAACGCCCAGCGTTGTGTTTTCAGAGTTCCTTGCTGATCCTCCAGGGTCAGTTAGCCACTACATAACTGAGTTTTAGAAAAATGATTCACGTGTGAACTGGGTACTTCCAACATGGTGGGGTTTTTCATGTAGGCCTTAAACAGAAGAGGCTTCGGGGAAATTAAAAAGATTCTCATCAGTCAAGAGCGAAGCCGAAACAAAATGTTGATTTGTGTTTCCAGGATCGCATCATTGACGCTGGACCCAAAGGCAATTACTCCCGCTTCATGAACCATAGTTGCAATCCAAACTGCGAGACGCAGAAATGGACGGTGAATGGTGACACACGCGTTGGGCTCTTCGCACTTTGTGACGTACGAGCAGGTGAGAGTGCATGGGGTCGGAGGGTGGAGGGGCTTTATTAGAAGTGGATGACAAGCAGTTGCTTTGCATTATTGAAATTAGTTTCGAAGTTGATTCGGAAATCCACTCATGCGTTCTGGATACATATTTTAATACCTTGAATAACTGTCTGAAAATGAGTGAATGAACTAGTGAGCTGGTGACATGAATTTCACACCATTCCAGTTGATCAATCACTTCACCTCCCATTATTATACCGCAAGAAATAACTATTGCAAAAAAAAAGGAACAATATTGTTTGTATTTGTTTCTCAGCATATCAGTGCCCAGTGACGTTGCTTCCTTTCAATTAACCAATTGGTTTTCTAGTTAGGTAGATTTTTTAAATTATGTACTTAAATACCGGCAACTATTACATAGTTACTAGCTGTGTTATTCCCCTGTGACATTCTGTGATATTAAACTCGGAGGCATTGTAATAAGTATCATGTGGTACAGTTGCAGGAGCCTGTTGCAAACTGCTTTCACTCCAAGGAATGTTTTTTTTTTTCCCCCCCTCCGCTTTTGATTGTTACCGAATTACTTATGCTGTGCCTGTGTACACAGAATGATGGCGGTAAGGATGTATTTCGGGGCATGACTGCAGCTTCCGGGTTCAGATATCCTCAACAATACAAGCTTGGCTTATCAGTTTGACTTCCTCTGGCCTCTGAATGGATTGCTGCCTCAGAACTACTTGTAAAATAATGCCCACTTGTTTTACCTTTAGGATCTGAACTAACCTTCAATTATAATTTGGATTGTTTGGGCAATGGAAAGACGGTGTGTAAGTGTGGAGCTCCCAACTGCAGTGGGTATCTGGGTGTGCGCCCAAAGGTGAGTGTCACGAGGTCTGGTCCAGGCTTCTCTTTTGTAAAATGTGGGATTTATTTCCGTAACGAAGCCTTGGGACCAGCTAGAGAAGGAAAGGGCAGACAATGGGAAATGTAGTATGTTCGAGCAGGACGCTTTCAAATCCAATCCCGACTGATGAGGAAGAAAGAACTCTCCTATCACATCCAGAGGACATCCCAAAGGGCTTCATGGCCTGTGCAGTCCTGTTGTCTGTTGGTAAACATGGCAGCCAATTTGCACACAGCAAATCGGTAGCAAGGAAATATGCCATCCCGCAACATCAGAGTTCAAGCTCTGTGACCAACTGATATATTGGGATGGGGGGCAAGCCTACCTCGCTAGAAAGAGAGGGGAAAAGTTTAGTTCAGACAAACCAGCAACTGCGACGCGTTCATGGAACAGGAGTGAAAGTGGAAAAGCGGGCGTGTTATTTGTATAAATTGGTGATGCATGGCAAGACTTTTCATGAAATGAAATGCCGATTTTTGCCTCTTGCATTTACCAGACTGCTGCTGCGACAGCAAATGAAGAAAAGGCGAAAAATGCGAAGAAGAAGATGAAGAAACGTAAAGCCAAAATAGACGTCCGAAAAATGCATGAGGACTATTGCTACCGTTGCTGTGACGGAGGCGAGCTGGTGATGTGTGACAAGAAGGATTGCCCCAAAGCATATCACCTCTCATGCCTTAACTTGACCAAACCACCATTTGGTAAGCACAGAGTACATAGACTGCATGCATCTCCGAAATAGATTCTACGCGCTTGTCTCTTTGTAATGTTTTAAAACAAATAATAATTAGAATGACTCTGAGGCACTCTTAACAGTGTAGCTTTAGCTGCAATCCTCCTCTTTGGGGTTAGTGTATGTTAAAATGTTATGTATTTTAAAGGCTTTAGTTAAAGACAAGTTGCTGTGATTGTTGGTGGTTGTTGCGCCCCTGGCCCACCCAGCCTGACATCCAACTGTGTTTTAAATGCCCCGAAAGTCTGCAGCTCTACTACCCCACCTGGTGGATTATTCCAGACATTTCTCACCCTTTGTGTGAGGAAGTTCCCACCGCCATCTGTTGTAAATTAATTCTTCTGTAGTTCACATCAATGTTCCCTCTTTTTTTTTTAAAGTGCGCAGTCCCTTTAACTGGGTGCGCGGCCCATTCAAATTTTCACGCATGCGCGGTTTCTTCCCTGTAGAAGCCGGTGAGCGGCTTGCGCGGGACCTCCAGACCGCTGCTTGGCCATGCAGCTTCGCGGGAACGTTGGTTCGCACATATATTTATTCCGTGATTGCAGAAAAAGGCAGCTGACTGCAAATTTTCCATTGTTTTCCTACCATTTTTACTTGTTGCAGTAATGGAACCGCTGTCAACCCCTGTACTTTCATGAGAATCATTTATTCAGACAAGCGTGTCCCGAAAAGCCACCTAAAAATCCGATCACAGAACGTACATTCAGCGGTTTTTGTATCGCTCCGGTCTGTGTGATTAGTAAGTGGATCTGTACAGAGGCTGGGTCGTGAAAATCGCAGCGAAGCACTTTCATCACGATTATCGCGGCCAACATTCCCGTTGAGCTGTGCTGCCGCACAGCGGTCTGGAGGCCCCACGCAGGCGGCTCACCGGCCTTTTAAATGGAAAAACACGCGCATGCGCGGAAATTTGAAAGAGGCCGCGCACCCAAAAAAAAATTAGAGGCAACATTGATCACGACCCAGTCTTTGTTCACCCGCTTGTTACTGTTATGATGCCTGCGGTTTATGAAGGCACCGGTGAATAGATTTTGTAGGCTGTTGCTTGAATCTCATGACTTCTCAATATTAACAGGACAAACTTGAGGGGGGCGGGGGGGGTGGCACTAAAGTGCTTTCTCAGAAGAGAGCAATGGGGAAGTGGAGGAGCAGTCAACACTCACTGCTTTATACATCTCCCTGTGGCCAGTGGAGTGGCCTCGGCAAAGAGCAAAGCACAGATAGGTTGTCTCTTTGGTCGGCGGGTGGGGTGGGTGTGAATCTAAACATACAGCTGGAGCCAGCTGATCTCGGCTGAAGGAGGTTGTATGGCGCGTGACAACATTAGGAAGAGAGGGCACACAAACCTCTTTAAACGTATTTTTTTACACTCCCAGCGTTTTCACTTGGCTTATTAATACACTGTAGGGGGAAAAAAAATCACACTTCAATGTTGTGCTAGAATGCTTAATTCAAAATCTCAAAATTCTCTCTCTACTTTCAACACAAGTGACAAACCTGTAACCACCAGTACTTCACCCATGTGGCATTGAACTGAACAGCTCTCCAGACACATGAGCCAGGTTTTGGAAGGGGGGGAAAAAAGAAACCCTAATTGTACTGTTGGGTGTTTTTTTTTTAACCTCATACAGAAATATCACACTAGCTGAATCATTGGCAATGGTACTGCATCCCATTTCCCGAGTCTGCCTGTGCTCCACGCCATCTTCTGCTGAGATGGCAGCTGTTCTCTGGAGCATGTGTGGAGGATCTCGGGGATGAGCCCAGTGCGCTGGGATGGCTGTGTGGAGGATCTCGGGGATGAGCCCAGTGCGCTGGGATGGCTGTGTTGGAGGATCTCGGGGATGAGCCCAGTGCGCTGGGATGGCTGTGTGGAGGATCTCGGGGATGAGCCCAGTGCGCTGGGATGGCTGTGTTGGAGGATCTCGGGGATGAGCCCAGTGCGCTGGGATGGCTGTGTTGGAGGATCTCGGGGATGAGCCCAGTGCGCTGGGATGGCTGTGTTGGAGGATCTCGGGGATGAGCCCAGTGCGCTGGGATGGCTGTGTTGGAGGATCTCGGGGATGAGCCCAGTGCGCTGGGATGGCTGTGTTGGAGGATCTCGGGGATGAGCCCAGTGCGCTGGGATGGCTGTGTTGGAGGATCTCGAGGATGAGCCCAGTGCGCTGGGATGGCTGTGTTGGAGGATCTCGGATGAGCCCAGTGCGCTGGGCTGGCTGTGTGGAGGATCTCGGGGATGAGCCCAGTGCGCTGGGCTGGCTGTGTGGAGGATCACGGGGATGAGCCCAGTGCGCTGGGATGGCTGTGTTGGAGGATCTCGGGGATGAGCCCAGTGCGCTGGGATGGCTGTGTTGGAGGATCTCGGGGATGAGCCCAGTGCGCTGGGCTGGCTGTGTTGGAGGATCTCTGATGAGCCCAGTGCGCTGGGCTGGCTGTGTGGAGGATCTCGGGGATGAGCCCAGTGCGCTGGGCTGGCTGTGTGGAGGATCACGGGGATGAGCCCAGTGCGCTGGGATGGCTGTGTTGGAGGATCTCGGATGAGCCCAGTGCGCTGGGATGGCTGTGTTGGAGGATCTCGGGGATGAGCCCAGTGCGCTGGGATGGCTGTGTGGAGGATCACGGGGATGAGCCCAGTGCGCTGGGATGGCTGTGTTGGAGGATCTCGGGGATGAGCCCAGTGCGCTGGGATGGCTGTGTTGGAGGATCTCGGATGAGCCCAGTGTGCTGGGCTGGCTGTGTGGAGGATCTCGGGGATGAGCCCAGTGCGCTGGGCTGGCTGTGTGGAGGATCACGGGGATGAGCCTAGTGCGCTGGGATGGCTGTGTTGGAGGATCTCGGGGATGAGCCCAGTGCGCTGGGATGGCTGTGTTGGAGGATCTCGGGGATGAGCCCAGTGCGCTGGGATGGCTGTGTTGGAGGATCTCGGGGATGAGCCCAGTGCGCTGGGATGGCTGTGTTGGAGGATCTCTGGGATGAGCCCAGTGCGCTGGGATGGCTGTGTTGGAGGATCTCGGGGATGAGCCCAGTGCGCTGGGATGGCTGTGTTGGAGGATCTCTGGGATGAGCCCAGTGCGCTGGGATGGCTGTGTTGGAGGATCACGGGGATGAGACATTTGTTGGAAGCATTTAGTGACCTAATAAGGTGGGGAAAGGTAGCAATGAACTTTATTTAAATAAGTGATTTTGTTTCTTTTAATTCCCCCCACCCACCCCCCATCTGTATTTTCCCTTCGATCCACAGGGAAATGGGAATGCCCTTGGCACCACTGCGACGAGTGTGGCAAAGCCTCCACCTCCTTCTGCGACTTCTGCCCGAACTCCTACTGCAAGGAGCACCAGAAGGGCGCATTGACCGCTTCAGCACTGGATGGCCGCCTCTGCTGCTCCGAGCACGACCCGAACTGCCCAGCGGAATTCGACGACTCCTCCTCAGTCAGTCTCCAGAACAACTCGGCGGCCGAGGACACCGGCGAGGAAACCAACGAGTGAATGCTTCCAAACGGGGACGTCATGGACTGCAATACTTATCAGGGCGACCTTTAGTGTTCTGCTAGAAAGGGCTCTGGGGATTGTAAATCATGCAGAGTGGAAAACACGGAGATTTCGAGGGGAGTAAGTAAAGATGACCAAAAGATTGTTTTGATTTTTTTTTTTATTTGGACACCTTAAAGTGACAAACCCAGTAAATGCCCTGTAAGAGTTATTGTCACAACAGGAAATAGTGCTCATTTTTGTCTTTTTCTAAATTGTTAGTGTATTGTGGTATTTGTGTCCGATTATTGATGTCGGAAGGGAAACTCGCCCGTGTCCACTAAAACCAAAATCTAAGGATAATGCTATGTACCTTGTTTCAATAATGTTTAAATTAAAACTAATCATGGTTGGGGGGTGGGGGGTGCGGAGGGAAGAAGACAATGTGGGAATTCCATGTGGTTCACTGGGTGGTCAAGTTGGGAAATGTGACACCCACTCCCTCCCCCCAGTCTAAGATGGAAAGTGGATTGTGTACAGCACTTTGTTAATCGGGAAGCCTCTTGCAGTGGACCAGGATCTGCTAATAATAGGATCGGGAAATTAAAAACCTATGTTAGAAGCGATCATAAACTGCCAGATGAACAGATCATGAGCCTCCTAACATTTGACAAGGCAAAGAAGAGAATATGAAGGGGTTTAAATCCCACAACGGTATGCAGGTATGAAGTCTAACAGTAGCTGGTAGTGTAGTGTTTTATTTGAGGTTCGGATAATGCAAACGGCCCCAGCTTTGTCCTCTTGTGGCTTCGGATGTCACCCGAGCTTCGAGGGTGGAACACACCTCCAGATTTTACTTCTAATTATTAGTAATATTTACAGTCGTATTTTCTCCACACGTATACGTGAGCATTCTAATTCGAGTTTTGCCTTTTGGAGTTCATATTTTCTGTTATCAGCACTACCATTATGGCTACAGTTTGACGACGTGATTTTATTATTTTTATACATTTGTATGTAAAAAGCAAAATTATGATAGAAAAAAATCATGTTTTTTTTAAAAACTGAAACTTAAAGTGTCATCTTTGCTCTTAACAGAGTGTTTTGTGGACAAATAAAATGCTCTTACTGAGTGCAAGTATTCCTAGAATCATAGAATCATACAGCGCAGAGGGAGGCCATTCGGCCCATCATGCCTGTGCTGGCTCTGAAAGAGCTATCCAATTTTTTTTCTCCTTCATTGCTATTGAATCTGCTTCCACCGCCCTTTCAGGCAGTGCATTCCAGATCATCATAACTCGCGGTGTAAAAACAATTCTCCTCCTCTCCCCTCTGGTTCTTTTGCCAATTATTTTAAATCTGTGTTCTCTGGTTACCGACCCTCCTGCCAGTGGAAACAGTTTCTCTCTCTTTTTACCCTATCGAAACCCCTCATAATTTTGAACACCTCTATTAAATCTCCCCTTTAACCTTCTCTATGAATCTATGATTCTATGATAAAGTACTCCTGTATATAATAAACATTTAAATATGTCTGTATATTTAAAATAACCTTATACCTTTCACGTTCTGATACTAGAACTGCGGTAGAATAAACTTGTGATTTTTGTTTTTCAGCATTATTCACACATTGTATTTAATGGCAAAAAAAACCTCCTCATCCATCACAGGTCTACGTGTTGCAAATTCAGGGTATCTGTTCAAAAATATGTCTCTTGGTAAAACTGCCAAGTTTCCTCAGTTGCTTCGACTGGATTTCATCTTGTGTTTTTCCCCCCCTTTGCTTTTCCCCCTTTCTTCCGCTGGCTCATGACTCATTGCTGAGCTGTGACTATTGGGTACTGCCTACCTTGGGTGACTCCCTGCCCTGACCCCTAGCTGTGTCATCCCCTTCTAAAACCAGCAACATCAAAAAGTCAGACAGAGCAACTCCTATGGAGTAACTGCTTATTGACACAGATGCGTACAGGATAGCGAACCTACGGGCCAGTTTGGACAATATTTTACCAACGCATGTCTCGGTCCAAGAACGTTTGATTTCCACCTCCTGGCTCTTCTCTTTGTTTGCGTCTGCATAATGCCCACACTAAGGGCTCGGGGCAGTAAGACATCTGTGTAGACATTAGATAAAAATGCAGCTGACTCGAGATTGATGAGGAAGGAGGGGGGGTCTTTCTCTGGTTCCAAATGGGTCTGCACTTGCGGGTCTTCCCCCTTCCCAAAACCGCCTGGAACCGCGTCTGTCTCTTGCATCCATTCCCAGTCGGCCTCCAATTTATGTACGGCGCTGTCTCCAATTCCAAGATGCAGTGGGACCTACCAACCACGCACAATATGCATCCAGTCTAGTCCGATAGATGGCCAATTTCACCCTGTTGAGATTTTGCATTGGTGGTGGTGTCTCTCGGTCTCGGTAGGGTTTTCAATTACCAACAGTGGGAGATTTCCATTCTACAGATTCAGTGCACACTTTGCTGGAAGGAAAGTCAGTAGCTGGTCATTGAAATAGTTTTCTCTCCTTCCCCCCACCCCACTGCTTTCCCCCCCCCGCCGAACCAGTTTTGCCTCTTGTGCTGCATTTTGTCTGTCGGGCTACTTTAGAGTCCTCCTAGATTTATAAATTCTGCGTTTCATCTTCCACTATCTCTGCTTTTCAGCAAAGATTTTCATGTGAAACTACCTTCATTTTGAATGACCTTTTTTTATGTAGTCTTGTGTGGGCTCTCTCTCTCTCTCTCTCTTGCTTCCACTGAGTCTGTCGCAGCTCCCTGTGGAAGAACAGCTGAAAGCCTCAGAGGTTTCTTTTTAAATAGAGCCCATGGAAGGAAGGTGTGAAAATGTCTACTTGTCCTCACTGGGTTGTTGCACTAAGTAGTTTCTATGGGTAGAGATGGGTACCATGCCCTCCCCCTGCTCCCACTTTGCCATGTTTGATAAATCACCCATGCCCCAGACCTCTCGGCAATTATAGTTACGAGCCCAAATGATCCATCACCCAGCCACATCCACAAGTCCTGCAGTGCATATGTCCTCCCTGCCCCATTCTCCTGCTAGTCAATGGAAGTTGAGCTGGCCAAGAACTGGATAACTGTAAGGAGCATGGCACGTTGGTGAATTTGGTGTTATTGGGAGGCCAGCAGGTGAGAGTATCACTCAGTATGGGCAGATTGACCCCAAGGAGAAACAGCTGCATACGGCCGTAGTCTAGGGTGGCCTGATAGATAGGCAGACCACAGGTAAACCTGGATGGATGCTTTCAGACGTGTAAAAATTGACCTTTGTGTTACCATAGCCCCAGTGACCACTACACAGCAGTCCCGAGGAACGGCTCAAGGCCTGAAAGGTCTACTGACTTTTTCCGCAGATGCTGCCAAGACTGCTGAGCATTTCCAGCTTCTTAAGTTTTCGTTTCCACCACATAGCAGTTTTGTTTCGTAATCGGACAACCTGACCCATCTCTCCCACTAGCAACTGGCTCGGAGCACTGAACTAGGAGCTGTAATGTCTTGTGTGTACCTCTGTTTAGACTTCTCATTTTGTCGTGCAATTGTAACGTTGAATACACTACGATGCGGACGTGCAATGTGCCACCAATCCAGCGAGGGAACTCAGTTTGTCTGCCTGGAAGGTGATTTTTTTTTTTTTTTTTCCCCCAGTTAGAGCTAGCGTTTTTTTAAATAGTTTTATAAATTGTTTAAAACCCATATGCGCACACCCATTTTAACAAAAGGGGGCCTTGCAACAGTTGTGCATGGCTGCCTGAGCAGCACTTTTAAAGCGGCACGGTGTACAGTCTCTTGTGTCAGGCAAGCTTTCATGAGCGGTGCGCGTAGATGGGGTTGGGTTTAGTGGGGGGGGGGTGGGGGTCAACGAATTGCAGCTTGGCTGGTGACCAGAAATAAGCCACAAAACCGAGGGTGGGAAAAACACATCTCTACGCCCCCCCCCCCCCCCGCCAACCCCACCCCTGCCTGCTCTGCTTGGCAATCTGTTGAACAAGAAATGTTAGATGAAGTATATTTTATAGGTAGAGAAGGATGCGCTAAAGGCTCCTAACTGAACTTGATTTCCACGAAGAATCATTTGAAACCTGAACTTCAGCACTTTGGCGTGGGCCAATGAGCCAGTGGTAGATCGGTTAAGTTGCTCCCTTTCCCCTCCCCACCCCTCACCCTTTTCTTAAAACGCCAGTGCATTAACTTGAAAGTGTGCTGCCAATGGCATATGTGACTAAATGGTTGGATTGTATGTCATGTGACACTAACTTTCTTTTTCTCTTTGGTATTTTTTGACTGTTGTTGACTGGTCTGGTTTTATCTGTCGATAGGATGTAAAAATTTCCATGCAAAAACTCAGATGCTACTTACTGTCTCCCATCGTGTCCTAGTTTGAAGACTCCCAACTTGTAACCCAGCACAGGGGAGGGGAGGGGTATTTCCAAGAATGTTGAAGTTTACTCTTTTAATTGTGAATGGCGAGCATCATCATCAGATGTGCTGGCAAAATCAGAGAGATGTTTTATAACATGTGTTGTCCTTAATAAATTAAAATATATTGAAAAAAATCTTGCAAAAGATTACAAATGGCTTGTGGAATGCATTTATAGTGAAAGGATGAGGACACTTTGAGCAGACAGTATTAACGCGGTGTTAAGTCCGGGAGCAAGCCAGATAGGAAGTTTATGATTGTTTTAAAAATAAAATATTTTTGCAGAATGCGCTCTTTGACTAGCTAGGAAATCGCACTGCCTCTTTCCCAAACCTGAATCCGGGGGTGCTACGTGTAATCCCGTCATTTTCCTCCAAATCAGATGATGGGATAAAGCAAAGCGTGCAGGCTAATTGTTCTCGGGACAGGCGAGTTCTTGAACTTTCCAACTCTTCCCTCGTTTCTGAGCGATCGCCCACGTTGATTTTTAAATCCACATGCACTTATCTCACTGCTGAATATTTTCTGACGAACCAGATAGTTTTCGATAACCAGAGGCCCAAAAAGCAGCCTGTAAATGGCCAGAAAATGTGACTACACCCCATGGCTTCAGCACTTCATGCTGGCATAGAAAAAAATTCCTCCGGTTGCAAGGCACGAGTGCTGTGCTCTGAACACCATTGTTGAATGTTTGTCGCTCACTGAATATTATAAAAATATTAATGGGTGATTGTGGATCCAGTGCAAGGGACTGGACAACCTCTAGTAGGAAAACTCGACCTTAATTGCACCCTCGACGGGTATTCTAAGCCGTGCTTTGTTGGCTAGCATGGTTTATTATTTGAGTTTTACCTGTATCCCTCTCCAACCTGCTAGTTTTGCTTTAGTTGCTTTGCAACACCTGATGGAAAGGGCTGTCTGGCGATTCTACTAGATTATAATGCTGGATATGAGTTTGTTGTTGGGAAGCGATAAAAGATGCTCTTTTACTGTATAATAATACTCATGTAAATAACTGAAACATATGAACAGGGTTTTAACCTATAAAGTGTTCCCTTCGATACAGAGAGACTGGGATATTTTCCATTTATTGCGCCTGTACCCTGGCCCATTTCCACTTGTCCCACAACACTTATTGGTGAGGCAGATTTGCTCTAATTAAGAATGTGAGATTGGCCATGAGATTTTTATATATACAGTAGTTAGAGCTAATGACCTCTCTTAGCCATCAGCAGATTTTGAACACAACTGAATCGTTTGATGTACAAAGTTTTGAAAGCCCAGAATTCAGGTTACAACCATTTATCATGAAAACTGCGAAGCAAAGGGGGAAACTGGGGCCGGTTTAGCAATCCAGTCCTTGTTAGAAACGGGAGCACTTGTACATGTACAGCAGCATTGCCTTAATTTATTGCATTATTTGGGGTTTGCTTCAAGCACAATGTTAGTGATTCTCATTAAACCATGAGGCTGCGTGACATTGCATGAAAGGACATTGGTTCTGATCAGATTGGGGTGGAGGCGAGGGGATTGAGGGAAACAAAATGGTGAACTCTCACATCTGGTTCAGCAAGGGATTGGACACTTGCATGAGGTACTGAGATTGGGCTGGTCCACTGGGTTGTTTAGAGGTTGACCGAGCAAGAGTGGTGCAGTTCTCGAAGTAATCTATGGAAGTGGTTGTCCTGTCTTGCCTTGCTCTTGGCTGGGTACAGTTCTGGAAAAAAGATGGCATTTATCGTGTGTTTACAAGGGTTATGGCATTGGCGAAAGGGGCAGGTTGATATTGGGTGTAAGGGGTGTTAGCACAGCAACAGTCCTAGAAACCAGGCCTGGTCTGTCACTCGGATTGGAAGTCGGTGCAAGAGTGCAGGCTTTGCAGTGGATGTCTGTCTGATTTGGGTTTTATCAGTGGAGGCAGTGAGAACGATGACTTTGTACGGTCTTCTGCACCGATCCTGTAGGACGATGATGCCGCATCAATTCTTCTATTTTCAAATCATGATCTGATCATTGAGAGTCACCAGGAAAGTACAGGTGAGTGTTGTTTGTGGGGAACGTGAGCCTCATCTGACCGCTTTCAGAACTCGATTTGGAACTGTGGGTGGGAGGGGGGGGAATAGACAAAACCTCATAAAATGAAGCACTTTGTGATAAGTATATTGACTCGTTTTGAATTTCAATTCGCACTTATGATTGCATGGTTTGGTTTTGTAAGAGTGTGAAGTTATGTTAATAGGATGTTTCTCTGGTTAGCCAGGCTGAACATTCTGTAGGAATAGAGGCCTCGGGCAGAAACCTCCCCAGGCTCGAGTTGCAGGGTCGCTTGGGACTTGAGATCGCCAGCTCCAGTGTCCAATCCCAGATAGTCGTACCCTGGTTACGCTACCAATCTGTGAGGGCCCTTTCCCGACTGTTTAGCTTTTAAATGTCTAGAGAGAGGCCCAACTTCAGTAGGCTCGGGGCAAGTTCCGAGAAGTGTCTGAGGGAATTCCTCATGGGAGGAGAGGTCCAACCCAAGTGCTGCCAGAATCTCACTTGCAGGGACCCCCTACACTGCTGCCCTCCAGAGTCACGGCCCAACTCCGCAATCAGGCAGCAGCTCCTATGTGGCTATTCAGTGATGCTGGCGTTGCGGTATAAATAGGCCTTCAGTTTTATACATCTGGATTAGTGCCCAACATCGCAAGGGCATCAGTAACACTTGCAAAAAGTGCAGAAAACACATTGCACTTAAAGCTTCCTTCTTTTGGATGCCGTAAAGCTGTATTTGCGAGATAAAACGCATTAAAATCCAGCTTGAAGGGTGTTGATTGGCAAGAATTATCACTGGTACTAAACAGTCGCTCTCCTTTTGCTTGACTTCACACGAAGTGTCTAAGATTTTTTTATTACTTGAAAGTTCTGTATCGTTTCATAATTCTATTTGTTTTTGTAATTTTATTTATAGGTAGACAGTGCTGCAGTATATTTTTGTATCGCCATGAAATGTTGACTAATTGGAAGTCAATACGGCTCATTATCAAGTAGTGAAGTGTGTCTTGCAAATACTGTGTACAACAGGATGAAGTTGCACAGCAATTGACGAAAGCAGATTTTTTTCTTTTGTATTTCCCATTTATTTAAAATATGAAGTTTGTACAGCTTGTTCTAACTGGGCAGGTTTTCTTTAGGAGAATAACTAACTGCTTGGAAAACAAAGACAGGATTTGGGGATTCAGAAGGCCTGGCAGAACGCACTGACTTCCCTTATCGAACCACTCGGGGGTGGGGGGTGGGGGGGGGGGGGTAGTATTGTAAAGACAATCTGGTGGTGTTCAGAGTTTGTTGAAATGCAGCTCTTAAACCTTGTCGTTTCCACATGTAATTGCACAGAGTGTGAAAACTTGCAGCTGTAATGAATGTACAGAGACATCGCCCCTCTCCTCACTAATTGGACTGCTTGTAATAATCTCGCCTGTGACTGTATTCTATGTGTTTGAATGTAGGATTGTTTAAATTCTTTTGTATATTATTCGTCACTGAGATGGCTTTTTTTTTATAAAAGAAAATTTTATTTCAGATTACAGTTGGAATTTTGCCATGGTTTGATTCCATAAAAGGTTCATTCCGAAGATTTGTAATGACATTCCATTGATCTGAAGGGAAACAAATTACAGACTTGCTTGACATTGATTTCAATAAACAGTTCTCAGTGTTCAAATGGAGGGTCTACTTTCTATGCTTGTTTAACAGAGGCACCATTTGCAGGCAACCAAAATGACTTGGATTTATTTAGCACTTTTAATGTTTTTTAAAAATATATTACTACATGCTTTACAAATAGGGATTGAGGCGGAGCCAGGGAGAGTAGGTGGGGGTGACTGAAAGCTAGAGAAAAACCACAGATTTTGAGGATGCTTTTAAGTGCAGAGGTTCAGAAGCGAGCTCCAAAATGTAGGACTGAGGAGGCTGATGTGCCATCACCAATGGGGAGGAAGGGATGCTCCTCGGCAAGCTGGGGCCGAGAAGAAACTGAGCAATCAGAATGGGATCATGGGCTGGAGGAGATTGAAGAGATGGTGCTGGCGAAAAAACTTGCGGAGAGAATTATTGACGAGGACAAGGATTTTGAATTGAGCGCGGCAGGAGATGGGGAGCCAATGTGGGTTAGTGAAGGTGGGGGTGATGGGCAAGTGGGACTTAATGCAGGGCAGGATCTGGCGGCTGAGATTTGGACAAGTTGGAGTTTATGGATGGTAGAGGTGGGGAGGCCATCAAGGGCGTCATCGGTTTAGGAAGTGGCAGCGAAGAAGACAGGGATAAAAATAAAAGATTGATCTTATTTAAAATGGCGCACCAAGGGTGGGGTCGGATAGATTTTGTTGGACTTCTCTCTGGAGGGGAAGGATTGATGGAAGAAAACCTTGCAGAACCAATTTCATGTTCGCCGAGTAAATTGGTTGGACGGAGGTACCCTCCCCCCTTCATTCCAGAAGACAATGCAGCAAACGCGAGGAAACCATAATAATCCCTGCCACATCCTGAGGCAAAATGATCAACCCCCACACACCCCTATCTCCCTCAACCTCTCCTCATAACCAAGAAAACTGAGTTTGAGGATCCGACTGAGGCTTTTGCTGTATCTGTAATTTGAAATGGTTATTGATTGTTTGACTGGAGCATTTGCTGATAAAATACACATGTACAGGTTAGATAACAAAGTATTTCTTCTGCCAGATGGCTGTTCCTCTGTGGGACGGGTGACTTTGGTAAGAGTTCCCTACGGTTCTTTAAGAAAGTGCTTGACAAGTTTTTGAGGGAGGAAAATCAGGAGTTCTACGAGTTTTAGCTGATGAGTGACGGGCAAAATTGGCATGGGTTTTTTGCTGGGTTGATTTCCCCCCCCCCCCCCCCAGGGATTGGCTTTTTCCAGAAGTTGGTGAAGTGGCACCATTGTAGTGGATGGAGTGAGCAGCGACAGGCCTTACCGTCTGAAACTGAACACTCCCAAGTGCTGATGCCCCATCTGAGAGTTCCCAGGGAAAGCTTTTCACCGCTCGATACTAGAAGCTTTAACAAGAGCTTCTGTTCCAAGCACCCAGTATGCGGAACTTGCACTACTTCACTGACGGGTCTGATCCACCGCTGGGAGTTGCTCCACTTTAACCCAGGCTGAGTTGTGCCTTCAGATTCTTTTTGTCTTCCTGTCTGTAAGAGACCTTGACCATTAAAAGATGCTGGCTTCAGCTTAGGAACTTTGTCTTAAAAGCAAATCCCAAGAAAATGCAGGTTTGCTGCTGTCCTCTTGTAATGAAGGGATGCACCTGTAGTGGGCAGCATACATTACTGGCCCTTCAACTTCCAGTGGTTGAAACCTCACACTGAACATCATCTTTCCTTGTGTTTCCAAACTATGATTAAAATATTCAACAACTGGTGACTGTTGAATGGATTACAGCCATGTAAAATGTAGTTCCAGGATTTTACAGCAAGCTATTTATTAATACAAGACTCCAATTGTGCAGCACACTTACAATAGTAGATAGTCCCTTTAACAGTAAAATGGCCATGGTATGCTTTAGAATTTTACATCAGTCTGGTACAATGTTCTTTTGATGTGACTGGGGTTATACGACAATCTGTTGGTGCAATGCACAGAGATGCTGCCAAATGGAAAATGCTGCAGAGTTCAGGGACTTTCTTCTTGTCCCCCATCTCAATTCCAGAGAGAGAGAGAGTCTGGCTGTGGCTCCATTAGTCCACACTAACGCACGACTACCACTACCCACTGGGCACCCCTTTATAATGTATTTCCCTCACTTACAAGTCAACCACAACTATTTCCCAATCGAGAGTGGGTTTGGGTGGTATTTCCGATTAGTTTTACCAGTTTTCCTCCTGCTGCCCTTAGGACACACTGCAGTCATATCCTTCCCAAGGTGCGGTGCCCAGAACTGAATGCAGTACCCCAGATGTGGTTTAACCAGAGCTTTATATTGCTGTAACATAACTTCTACCCCTTTGTGTTTCAGCCTCCTTGAGATAAAGGCCAACATTCCATTTAGCCTTTTTGATTATAGGTGTGAGGAAATTCACAGGCAGCCCACGCTGTTACACAGGAAGCTTTGGCCTGGATATCGGACTTAGATAGTGACATTTGATTTGCTTTGCTACTACCATATGAAAGAAGATTATTTCTCTAGCTAATTTCAGTGGGGGGCTACCTGCAGTCACATTCAGTGACTTACTGGCCTTCATTGAGATGCCCTGTGAGTTCCGTCGTGCCTTGTAACTTCTTGCATTAGAGATGTCATGGAGTTCAGTGGCAGTAGCCTGACTCCTATATATCACAAAGCCTGTGGCTTTTAATGTGTGCTACACCCAAGAACGTCGTATGATTTCTGAGAAGGCAGCTGAAGGAATAATATTAGATTACGGTAGTGGTGAAGAAAACTACCACGTGTAAATCACTGCAGCACTTTCCATTTAGCGTCTGAAATATCTAGAGCCGAGCTTTTCTTTCAATTAACAAAACAACCAGGCAATGACACTCATTTAATAATGAGGTATTGTTTCTGCGCGTACAGTTAGATGTATTTATACACAATCTTCTTATCCACCGTCTGCACTTCCATCTTGACTGGACATTTATACAGGTAGGAGAGGAGAGTCTCAGTATAGCCTATCAGAAAATAGAACTTTTGCGGCGGCAGTTTCTGAATGAAGATGGCGCAGATGACAATGACGTTTGCTGTTCTCTTCACCACCACTTCATTGGCCAGACATCCGTGGAACGTTCCATAAATAAACTTGCGGATGAAAACGTCTTCTATCGTGCGGTCCGCAGCTCCTTCTTCGCCATCCAGATTGCCTGAATCAAGTTGAAGATATTTAATATCCTTTTAACTGTGTGCTGCACTGGCAGCTCTCAGGCAACATTCAGCTAATTCCAGATCACAACACAAGTATTTACCAGACTGCCCTCAACAGCGCCACCCTCAGGCAGATCTGCCCAGAACCTCTTGTGTGTCTGATTCATATTTCACTATTAATAATATAGATGGTAGAACTATTTAAAAATAGAACAGCATAAGCAGATTAAATAGCATTTAAATATAAATCTTTCAACCTTATCTAATTTAATATTAATATGCATTAACTTCTTTAACAAGCTATTCTGTTACAGTGGTTTACTGGGAAGCTGTAAACAATTTTATTGCCCTAAGTACATTCACTGCATTTTTACTAACTGTACTACTCCTTTTACGGTGTTCCCGGGGGCATTTCAAAGAGTTGCATTCAGAAGGCAATGCTACATCCAAAGAAAGAAAATAAAGTTACATAAGAAATAGGAGCAGGAGTAGGCCATTTGGCCCTTCTAACCTTCTCCGCCATTCAATTACATCAGGGCTGATCTACCTTAACTCCACTATCCCCATATCCCTTGATTCCCTTGGGATCCAAAAATCTTTCAATCTCTGTCTTGAATATATTCAACGACTGAGCATCCACAGCTCTCTGGGGTAGAGAATGCCAAAGATTCACAAGGCTTTGAGTGAAGACATTTCTCCTCATCTCAGTCCTAAATGGCCAACTCCTTATTCTGAGACTGTGACCCCTAGTTCTAGACTCCCCAGCCAGTGGAAACATCCTCCCGGTATCTACCCTGTCAAGCCCTCTAAGCATTTTACACTTTTCAATGAGATCACTTCTCATTCTTCTAAACTCTAGGGAATATAGGCCTAGGCTACTCAATCTCTCCTCATAGAACAATCACTTACAAGTCACTTACTGGTGTGTTGGGACAGCCAACCTTTCCTGTGAGCAATGAAGTGAGGTGGATGTGCCTGTTCGTAGGTAACTGGCTTATCACCCTTGGCAACACGAATTCGGGCAGCGCGGTTCTGGAAAAAGGAGTCTATGTTTTAGTGTCTATTGCTTATTACACTGTGAATCTTTCAGTCCATTTCTCTCACTCCTCAAAATCAGAACAGAACAAAACACACACATAATACACTGCACAGAATTCAACAGTTAGACAGCAAGTGTTGCATCATGAAATGCCCCAGGGTGCATTTTTAAAAATTAGTTCCTGGGATGTGGATGTCTCTGGCAAGGCAAGCATTTATTGCCCTCGAGAAGGTGGTGGTGAGCCTCCGCCTTGAACCGCTGCAGTCCATGCGGTTAAGGTACTCCCACAGTGCGGTTAGGGAGGGAGTTCCAGGATTTTGACCCAGCGACGATGAAGGATCGGCGATATACTTCCAAGTCAGGATGGTGTGTGACTTGGAGGGGGTGGTGTTCCCACGCGCCTGCTGCCCTTGTCCTTCTAGGTGGAAGAGGTCGCGGGTTTGGGAGGTGCTGTCGAAGAAGCCTTGGCGAGTTGCTGCCGTGCATCTTGTAGATGGAAGTGTAGTGGGAGTGGTGAACACCAAGCAGGAAGTAGGAGTTAGCAGAGGTAACTTTAGGCAGTCAAACAGGTAAGTTTTGCAGACGTTTAAGAAGAGAATTCCACAGTATAAGGGCATGGTGGTTGAAGACAGAAGGAGATGTGCAACAGACCAGGGACACAAGATCGGAAGTGGCAAGATGGCACGCATTGTTGGGAAAAAATAAATCGGAGTTATGGTGGAGGGAGAAAAAATTTAGACTCCACTGAATTTCTTCTCTCCTAAATATTATAGTGGCCATGATGCGGAGATGCCGGTGTTGGACTGGGGTTGACAAAAGTGAGAAGTCGCACAACACCAGGTTATAGTCCAACAGTTTTATTTGAAATCACAAGCTTTCGGAGCGCTGCTCCTTCGTCAGGTGACCTGACTAAGGAGCAGCCGCTCCGAAAGCTTGTGATTTCAAATAAAACTGTTGGACTATAACCTGGTGTTGTGCGACTTCTCAAATATTATAGTGGGAGATAGTTGAGCTGTTATTGATGTCTCCAAGTGTTTTATACTTTAAACTGTTGTTTAGGGACAGACTGGAATTGTTACTTTGTGTGACACTATGAATGGGAATAGCGGGCAGAAGAGGACTCCCCAATTATGAGTGGGAAAGTCGAAGACTCTAACCTGCAGCTGAACGTTGTAACTAGGGAAGACTGGAAAGCATTAGTAATTGTCGTGATTACTTACATTATGGTTACGAGCAATAACCCTTTATAAACATGCACCAGAAGACTAGATTTAAAAACATGAGAATCAGAATCGGATTTTGGCTACTAGTGCCAGCAGCCATTTCTAGACTACAAACCTACAGTGAATTCATTTGAAATTCACTGCCTGCAATTAGAATCATAGAATCTTATAGCACAGAAGGAGCCCATTCGGCCTGTCGAGCCTGTGCTGGCTCTTTGTAAGAGCCGTCCAATTTAAATCCACCCCCCAACTTTTTCCCCATAACCCTGCAAATGAGTCCTCTTCAAGTACATGTCCTCTCTAGTTCTTTTGCCAATTCTTTTAAATGTATGACCTCTGGTCAATTACCTCTCCATTTGTCCTCAAGTCTCCCCCCCCCCCCCCCCCCCCCCCCCACACCCCCTCCATCATTTTGTCAGGCAAGTCTTCTCCCTCTTTCACCAGTTAAAGGTTCATCAAAGTTTGCCTCAGGTCAACAGGTTAGTTCAGTCTGACCGCCGGCATTTGACTTCAAATGATGTTACGACTGCTCAGAGGATTAGTCATAACCACCCACTACAATGATACTCATACTTGTAGTCCTTTTACCTTGAAGCATGATGCTGTTGTCTGAATACTCCTGCTCCACGCACTCCCACATCGCCAAGGTGACAAAACCTGCAATTCCAGTTTACAGTGTTAGTGTCTTCAAACTGGGTAATTTTTTTTTTGACGGAAGCTTGATGCATGCTTAAATTGCTAACTTCATGAAATAGTCACATGAAATCAAGGTTTTTCCTCCTCAGCAAGATTTACTGAACCTGGTCTTTCTTCACTCAATAGTTTAGACTAAATACTTTCACTTCCATGCAGGCTGACACCCGTTATGACTGACCAGCTAATTTATTAATGCACATGAACAAATGGCAGCACAGCAAAGGACCAGTTCATAGAATCATAGAATGATACAGCACAGAAGGAGGCCATTTGGCCCACCGTACCTGTGCCGGGTCTTTGAAAGACCTATCCAATTAGTCCCATTTCCCTGCTCTTTCCCTATAGCCCTGCAAAATTTTCCCCTTCAAGTATTTATCCAATTCCCTTTTGAAAGTTATTATTGAATCTGCTTCCAGTCAGTGCATTCCAGATCATAACAACTCGCTGTGTAAAAAAAAATTCTCCTCACCTCGCCTCTGGTTCTTTTGCCAATTACCTTAAAGCTGTGTGCTCTGGTTAACGACCCTTCTGCCACTGGAAACATTTTCTCCTTATTTACTCTATCAAAAGTTGGGGGGGAAAAAACTGATGTGCCTCAGTAGCAAAGGACTCAGAGAAACATTTTTTTTTTTACGCAGCGAGTTGTTGTGATCTGGAATGCGCTGCCTGAAAGGGCGGTGGAAGCAGATTCAATAATAACTTTCAAATGGGAATTGGATAAATACTTGGAAAAGGAAAAATTAGCTTGGCTATGGGGTAAGAGCAGGGGAGTGGGACTAATTGGATAGCTCTACCAAAGAGCCGGCACAGGCACGATGGGCCGAATGGCCTCCTCCTGTGCTGTATCGTTCTACGATTCTATGAAAAGCATTCATGATTTTGAACACCTCCATTAAATATCCCCTTAACCTTCTCTATTCCAAGGAGAACAATCCCAGCTCTCTAGTCTCTCCACATAACTGAAGTCCTGCATCCCTGGAACCACACTAGTAAATCTCCTCTGCACCCTCTCTAAGGTCTTGACACCTTTCCTAAAGTGTGGTGCCCAGAATTGGACACAATATTCCAGCTGAGGCCTAACCAGTGTTTTATAAAGATTTAGCATAACTTCCTTGTTTTCATACGCTATACCTCGGTTTATAGATCCAAGGATCCCGTATATTTTTTTAACAGCCGGTTGAACTTGTCCTGCCACCTTCAAAGATTTGTGTACATACACCCTCAGGTCTCTCTGTTCCTGCACACTTTAAAATTGTGACCATTTAGTTTATATTGCCCCTCCTCATTCTTCCTACCAAAATGCATCACTTCACACTTCTCTGCGTTAAATTATATCTGCTATGTGTCTGCCCATTCCACCAGTTTGTCTATGTCCTCCTGAAGTCTATCCTCCTTGCTATTTTTGAGTTCTCCTCTGTACTTTCTGTATTCAGGTTGGTTCTCTACTGTATTCTGAGCCTGACATTTATTGTAAGCCTCCTTTTTCGGTTTAATTTTAATCTATATCTTTAGTCATCCAGGGAGAGCTAGCTTTGGATGCCCTTCCTTTCCCCCTCGTGGGAATGTGTCTAGTCTGCACCCGAACTATCTCCTCTTTGAAGGCCTCCCATTGCTCAGTTACTGTTTTACCTGCCAATCTTTAATTCCAGTCCACCTGGGCCAGATCAACTCACTGAAATTAGCCCCCCTCCAGTTGAGTATTTTCACATTTGATTGTTCCATGTCTTTTTCCATAGCTATTCTAAACCTAACGATATTGTGATCACTGCTTCCCAAATGCTCCCCCACTGAAACATGCTCCACTTCATTCCCCAGAACCAGGTCCATCACTACATCCTTCCTCAGTGGGCTGGAAGCGTACTGATCAAGAAAGTTCTCACATTTCAGGAATGCCTCCCCCTCTTTGCCCTTTACACTGTTACTGTCCCAGTCTATATTAGGATAATTAAAGTTCCCCCTTATCACTACTCTAAAGTTCTCGCACCTTTCTGAAATTTGCTCCTCTATCTCCTTCCCACTATTTGGTGGCCTATAGTGTACACCCAGCAGTGTAATAGCTCCTCTATTCTTCCTTAACAGTTCAATTGACTGTGCTGTACAATTTTCTTCCCCAAATTTTTCCTTTGGCAGTCTCTGGCAAGAAATTCCTCAGGTAAGTTTTGAGGAATTGACGATGTTTAGGAAGAGAATTCCACAGTTTAGGGGCATGGAGGCTAAAGACAGAAAGAAATGTCAGAAGCTGGCATGCAGTGTTGGGGGAAAAAAAACAGGCTTTTGTGATTGTGTCTCCTCATTTTCTTTTTTGCCATGCAGTATTCAGTTACTGAGGATGGGTAGAAAACCCACTCCAAAATGATGCCTGCAAAAGATCTGGAATTGATCTTTTTTGGTATTTCTGGGCTACATGCTGAGCCTTCATCACTACTGATAGGGAAAGGGAAAGCACATCTGCACATTTAATCACCCTCTGACATGGAGCAGTGTTCAATTAAATGTTCTGCCATCAGAGGCAATTGCCTGTTTAATTCAGGGAGAAATAATCATCACGTAGCTCCTTTCACTTGTAACTGGAAGATGTGACAGAATGGTCAAAACTCATATTTAAAAATATCACTTATTTTTGACTCATCTCATTCCTAAAAAGAGTAACAGCTACATTGCTTTAATGGTTTTTCCCTAATAGGAACTTGATGTCAGACACTACAAATTCCTACATTACAACAGTGACTACACTTTTTTTATTCGTTCATGGGATGTGGGCATCACTGGCAAGGCTGGCATTTATTGCCCATCCCTAATTGCCCTCGATGCAAAGAAGCCTGACGAAGGGGCGACAGCTCCGAAAGCTTGTAATTTTAAATAAATCTGTTGGACTATAACCTGGTGTTGTGCGACTTCTCATAATTGGCCTCAAGTGGTGGTGAGCTGCCTTCTTGAACCGCAAAGGGCAGTTTAGAGTCAACCACATTGCTGTGGGTCTGGAGTCACATATAGGCCAGACCAGGTAAGAATGGCAGATTTCCTTGCCCAAAGGACATTAGTGAACCAGGTGTGTTTTTAAGACAATACGTAGTTTCATTACTGATACTAGCTTTTTAATTCCAGATTTATTTAATTGACTGAATTTAAATTAAAAAAAGACTTCAAAAGTACTTAATTGGCTGTAAAGTGCTTTGGGACGTCCTGAGGTCGTGAAAGGCGCTATAGAAATGCAAGTCTTTTTTAGATCTTGTCAGCTGCCACAGTTGAGATAAAAGGGGGAAAAAAATCAAACGAGGAATGCTGATGAACGGTTTGCCCTCAAACTATTCATTTACCCTGTCTCTGTCCAGATGGTGATGTATTTCTAGCATTTTCTGTTTTATTTGATCTGTGGCAGCTTCTGTGTTTTATTTTAACAAATTACAGTCAATTCGCCCAATCACCATCAGTGCCACTGGAGGAGAAATATCCGCAAACATCGTTATAAGCAACTCATTTCTTCTGCTACTCATATCAGATCAAATATAAGTTGTATAAAACAAGCACTAAGGGCACTGAATGAATATTATGAAAAAAGATTGTGAATATCATAAAAAACCATTTATTTACCGGCAGATTGCAGCAACTCCGAGCCACTGTGGGCGCCGCCATGTTAGATTCGCATAGGATCATGGGGCTGCGAACTAACATTGCGATATTCTAGATACATATATTTCATATATATATATACAGATATAGTTATTAAAAGCTGTTCAATAATTAAAAATAAATTAGCCCTGAACGAAACAGTTTGCACTAATTTGTTGGGCTTGTGGCAACGGTCATTGCGCGCGCTGCGGGGCGGCGCGGACGTGATGCTGTGCGCATGCGGGTTGCCGGCGGGGCAGAGGTGTGAAGCTGTGCGCATGCGGGGTTGCCGGCAGGACTAGGTGGGAGCTGTGCGCATGCAGGGTTGCCGGCAGGGCGTAGGTGGGAGCTGTGCGCATGCGGGGTTGCCGGCAGGCGGGGTGGAATTGAGAAGCGGGAAGGCGAAGCGTCGAGCGATGGCGTGTTGAGGTGAGGCGTTCGCCTGAGCGGCGATATCGGTTTTAAAAGCAGCGCCTTTTCTTGGCGGGCTTGGAGTTCTGCGGCGGGGACGGTGCTGGGACTGTGCCTTTCACTGTGACCGAGAGAGAGAATCCCCGCCAGCCCAGGGCTATGGGGAAAGGGGGGGGATGGGAGAAAGATAAATCCCCAGGGCCTGATAATCTACATCCTAGGGTACTTAAGGAAGTGGCCCTAGAAATAGTAGATGCATTGCTGGTCATCTTCCAAAATTCTATAGACTCTGGAACAGTTCCCATGGATTGGAGGGTAGCTAATGTAACCCCACTATTTAAAAAAGGTGGTAGAGAGAAAACAGGGAATTACGAGTCTGACATCGGTAGTGGGGAAAATGCTAGAGTCCATTATAAAAGATGTAATAGCAGAGCACTTGGAAAACAGTGACAGGATTGGAAAAAGTCAACATGGATTTACAAAAGGTAAATCATGCTTGACTAATCTACTGGAATTTTTGAGGATGTAACTGGTAGAATAGATAAGGGAGAACCAGTGGATGTGGTGTATTTGGACTTTCAGAAGGCTTTCGATAAGGTCCCGCATAAGAGATTAGCGTGCAAAGTTAAAGCACATGGGATTGGGGGTAAGGTACTGTCTTGGATAGAGAAGTGGTTGGCAGACAGGAAGCAAAGAGTTGGAATAAACGGGTCTTTTTCCGAGTGGCAGGCAGTGACTAGTGGGGTACCACAGGGATTGGTGCTAGGACCCCAGCTATTCACAATATATATAAACGATCTAGACGAGGGAACTAGATGTAATATCTCTAAGTTTGCAGACGACACAAAGCTGGGTGGGCGTGTGTGCTGTGAGGAGGATGCAGAGAAACTCCAGTATGATTTGGACATGTTGGGTGATTGGGCGGATGAATGGGCAAATGCAGTATAATGTGGATAAATGCGAGGTTATCCACTTTGGTGGCAAAAACAGGAAGACAGGTTATTATCTAAACGGCAATAGATTGGGAAAAGGGGAAGTGCAACGAGACCTGGGTGTCCTTGTGCACCAGTCGCTGAAGGTAAGCATGCAGGTGCAGTAGGTGGTTAAGAAGGCAAATGGTATGTTGGCTTTCATAGCGAGAAGATTCGAGTATAGGAGCAAGGATGTCTTGCTGCAGTTGTACAGGGCCTTGGTGAGACCACACCTTGAGTATTGTGTGCAGTTTTGGTCGCCTTATCTGAGGAAGGATGTTCTTGCCATGGAGGGAGTGCAGTGAAGATTCACCAGACTGATACCTGGGATGGCAGGAATGACGTCGATTGGGTCGATTAGGCTTATATTCGCTAGAGTTTAGAAGAATGAGAGGGGATCTCATTGAAACTTACAAAATTCTAACAGGACTAGACAGACTAGATGCAGGAAGGATGTTCCCGAAGGTGGGGGAGTCCAGAACCAGGGGTCACAGTCTAAGGATAAGGGGTAAGCCATTTAGGACTGAGATGAGGAGGAATTTCTTCACGCAGAGAGTGGTGAACCTGTGGAATTTTCTACCACAGAAGGCAGTTGAGGCCAATTCATTAAATATATTCAAGAAGGAGTTAGATATATTTCTTAAGGCTAAAGGGATCAAGGGATATGGGGAGAAAGCAGGGACAGGGTACTGAATTTGGATGATCAGCCATGATCTCATTAAATGGCGGAGCAGGCTCGAGGGGCCGAATGGCCTACTCCTGCTCCTATCTTCTATGTTTCTGTGTAAGAGATGGTGGGGGATGGGAGAAAGATGGGGAAGGGGCTGGGGTGAGAGATGGGGAGAGGGATGGAGAAGAGAAGGATGGGATTGGGGGGAGAGATGGTGTTGGGGGAAGAGTGATGGGGGCGTGATATTGATAGGTTTTTGTTAGGTAAGGGGATTAAGGGATATGGAGCAAAGGTGGGTACGTGGAGTTGAGATGCAGATCAGCTATGATCTCATTGAATGGTGGAGCAAGCCCTAGCGGCTGAATGGCCCGCCCCTGTTTCTAATGTTCCTATATACTGTACTGGGGCTTCTTCATTTCTGTTATGCAGCCACGCTTATCAGACCGCAACCTGTGAGAAACAACACCTTGCATTTATATAGCGCCTTTATTGCCATACTATGGCATTGTGTTTTTGTACATGAACACTCTTGTCCAGCTAACATCCAGGTAGTATAATAAACTTGCAAAATGGGTGTGTAATTGGCAAATGAACTTCAATATAGGTAAGTGTGAGGTAGTACATTTTGCTTGGAAGAATAAGGAGGCCACATACTCCTTGGAAGATAAGTGTCTAACTAAATGTCTAAATGGGGTAGAGGAACAGTGATCCGGGGGTATAGATACATAAATCAATAAAATTCGCGACTGAGGTTAATAAGGTCATTAAAAAAAAGCAAACCAAGCAATGCAAGGAGTATAGTAAACATGGCAGATGAGCTGAGGGCACAGATAGAAACTATGATATTATAGCTATTGCAGAGATGTGGCTGAAAGAGAAGCAGGTATGGCAGCTCAACATTCCTGGTTACAGGATTTTCAGACGGGATAGAGAGGGAGGTAAAAAGGGAGGGGGGGGGTCGCGGTATTGATTAAAGAAACTATTACAGCTGTGAGGAGGGATGATATGTTGGAGGGATCATCAAATGAGGCCATATGGGTCGAATTGAAAAACAAAAAAGGGGCAATCACACTGCTGGGAGTGTACTACAGACCCCCAAACAGTGAGAGGGAGATAGAAGAACAAATATGTGGACAAATTTCTGAGAAGTGCAAAAACTATAGGGCAGTAATAGTAGGGGATTTCAACTACCCCAATATTAACTGGGATAAAATTAGTGTGAAGGGTATAGAGGGTGCGGAATTCCTAAAATGCATCCAGGAGAACTTATTTAGCCAGTATGTAGCAAGCCCAACAAGGGAGGGGGCGGTTCTTGACTTAGTTTTAGGGAATGAAGCTGGGCAGGTAGAAGGCGTATCAGTGGGGGAGCATTTTGGTGCTAGTGACCATAATTCTGTTAGATTCAAGGTAGTTATGGAAAAGGACAAGGATAGACCAGGAATAAAAATTCTAAATTGGGGAAAAGCAAATTTTGCTCAGCTCAGAGGGGATTTAGCCATAGTGGACTGGAAACAGCTACTTGACCATAATTTTTCAAGCCTCTCTGGCTTCAGGTGTGGAACTGGAGGACTGCTAATGTGGTACCCTTGTTTAAAAAGGGAGAAAAGGATAGACCGAGTAATTACAGGCCAGTCAGCCTAACCTCGGAGGTGGGAAAATTATTGGAAAGAATTCTGAAGGACAGGATAAATCTTCATTTAGAAAGACACGGATTAATCAAGGATAGTCAGCATGGATTTGTTAAGGGAAGGTCGTGTCTGACAAACTTGATTGAATTTTTTGAGGAGGTAACAAGGAGGGTAGTGCATTTGATGTGTATATGGACTTCATTGAGAGGTCGCACAACACCAGGTTATAGTCCAACAGTTTTATTTTAAATCACAAGCTTTCGGAGTTACAACTCCTTCGTCAGGTGAAGTGAGGACCTATATCATGACCTATATGGACTTCAGCAAGGCTTTTGATAAGGTTCCACATGGCAGACTGATCACAAAGTTAAAAGCCCATGGGATCCAGGGCAAAGTGTCAAGTTGGATTCAAAACTGGCTCGGAGACAGGAAGCAGAGGGTAATAGTTGATGGGTGTTTTTGTGACTGGAAGGCTGTTTCCAGTGGGGTTCCGCAGGGCTCAGTACTAGGTCCCTTGCTTTTTGTGGTATATATCAATGATCTAGACTTGAATATAGGGGGTATGATTAAGAAGTTTGCAGATGATACTAAAATCGGCTGTGTGGTTAATACTGAAGAAGGAAGCTGTAGACTGCAGGAAGATATCAATAAATTGGTCAGGTGGGCAGAACAGTGGCAAATGGAATTCAATCCGGAGAAGTGTGAGGTAATGCATTTGGGGAGGGCTAACAAGGAAAGGGAATACACAATAAATTTTAGGACACCGAGTAGTGTAGAGGAACAAAGGGCCCTTGGAGTGCATGTCCACAGATCCCTGAAGGTAGCAGGCCAGGTAGATAAGGTGGTTAAGAAGGCATACGGAATGCTTGCCTTTATTAGCCGTGGCATAGAATACAAGAGCAGGGGGGTTATGCTTCAACTGTATAAAACACTAGTTAGGCCTCAGCTAGAGTACTGCGTGCAGTTCTGGTCACCACATTACAGGAAAGATGTGATTGTACTAGAGAGGGTACAGAGGAGATTTACCACGATGTTGCCGGGAGTAGAGAATCTTAGCTATGAGGAAAGACTGGATAAGCTGGGTTTGTTTTCCTTGGAACAGAGGAGGCTGAGGGGAGACCTTACTGAGGTGTATAAAATTATGAGGGACCTAGATAAAGTGGATAGAAAGGACCTATTTCCCTTAGCAGAGGGGTCAAAAACCAGGGGGCACAGATTTAAAGTAATTGGTGGAAGGTTTAGAGGGGATTTGAGGGGAAATTTCTTCACCCAAAGGGTTGTGGGGGTCTGGAACTCACTGCCTGAAAGGGTGGTAGAGGCAGAAACCCTAACCACATTTAAAAAGTACTTGGATGTGCACTTGGGATGCTGTAACCTGCAGGGCTACGGACCAAGAGCTGGGAAGTGGGATTAGGCTGGATAGCTCTTTGTTGGCCGGCGCAGACACGATGGGCCGAAATGGCCTCCTTCCGTGCTGTAACTTTCTATGATTCTATGAAAGCACTGGGGTTCATTTATAGAGGGATAGAATTGAAAAGCAGAGAGTTGTGTTAAACTTGTATAGAACCTTGATTGGACCACACTTGGAGTACTGTGAACAGTTCTGATTTCCATATTATAAAAAGGATATAGAGCCCCTGGAGAAGGTGCAAAAAAGATTTACTAGAATGATACCAGAACTGAGAAGTTATACCTATCAGGAAAGATTGAACAGGCTGGGGCTCTTTCACTAGAAAAGAGAAGACTGATGAGATCTTTAAGATTATGAAAGGATTTGATAAGGTAGACATAGAGAAGATATTTGCACTTGCGGGCGAGTCCAGAACTAGAAGCTGTAAATATAAGATAGTGATTGATAAATCCAATAGGGAATTCAGGAGAAACTTCTTTACCCAGAGAGTGGTGAGAATGTGGAACTCGCTACCACAATGGTGTAGTTGAGACAAATAGCACAGATGCATTTAAGGGGAAGCTAGATAAGTACATGAGGGAGAAAGGAATAGAAGGATATGCTGACAAGGTTAGTTGAAGAGGGGTGAGAGGAGGCTCATGTGGAGCATAAACACCGGCAAGGCCTGTTTCTGTGCTGTAAACACTATGTAAGATAATGAATTTTGTTTCCCAATATTTCCAGGTCTGAGACTTTTTGAAAAAAGTCATTATTTAGAAATACAAAAGTAACATTTGCCAAGAACCCCGAAACAAAGTCTTCGACCGTTTACTCCAGTATAGACTGCAGAATTGAACGAGATGATTTTCCAAATATTTAGGCTTCTCAACTGATGCATGTGAGCAGGCCTAGGACCTCTAGTGCAGGTCGACCTTCTGTGTATCCCCCCCACCATTTCTTTTTTAAAAAAAATCAAGGTTCTGCTTTTGTACTAATTATTTAAGTGAAAAATCATTTTCTTCGAACAAACACAATACCTAAAGTTGTTGCTATGCTTTTGACTTCGAGCCCTCATTCCACAAGACTTGAATCTGCATGGAAATGGCATTTTCTGCACAACATTTCAACAAGACTTTCAAGGACAGCAACATATGCTGTTGAAAAAGAATTTGCAGTATACATTGAGGTTCAGATACGAATAGTATGCATAAAATCCAAATTTTTCTTCCCTTGGGAGAAAACTGGAGACTATTGTGTGGAAAAACCACTTTGATCAAGCCCAGCAGTAACTTGTAAAATGAGGTGCCGCTCCGATGCAGGCTGGTATTTTGCACAATCAAACTCACATTCAAGTTGACTAATAATTTTACAGGACAGACACTATTCTTCTAGCTCTTAATTGCTGACAACATGCCATAAATCTTGCAACCTTTAAGCCAGAATGGTGGATTGGGCAAATTTCTGTGCTGGGCTACATAAAAATTGACTTTACCAAAAACTTAGATCCAACACTTATTCCCTGTAGTTTAATTTTCAGAAGATGAATGCCTCTGTGCACTCAACAACTTGCATTTATATAGCGCCTTTATCGCAGTAAAACATCCCAAGGCGCTTCACAGGAGCGTTATCAAACAGAATTTGACACCGAGCCACACAAGGAGATCTTAGGACCAGGAAAGCGGTAAGGTTTTAAGGAGCAACTTAAAGGAGGAGCGACGTAGGGAGGCAGAGGTTTAGGGAGGGAATTCCAGAGCTTAGGGCCTGAAGGCAGTGGTGGAACAATGCAAGAGGCCAGAATTGGAGGAATGTAGAGATCTCAGTAAGGCTGGAGGAAGTTAGAGGGAAGGGTGAGTTTATCGGGGGGATTTGAACACAAGGATGAGAATTTTTTTTTAAAATCGAGGAGCTGCCAGATCAGGAGCGATGGGTGAACGGGACTTGGTATGAGTTCGGTACGAGCAGCAGGGTTTTGGATGAGCTCAAGTTTACGGAGTGTGCAAGTTGGGAGGTCAGCCAGGAGAGCATTTGAATAGTTGAGTCTAGAGGTAACAAAGCATGGATGAAGATTTCAGCAGCAGATGAGCTGAGGCAGGGGAGGAGACGGGCGATCTTGGTGATGGAAAGGATATGGTGTCGGAAGCTCAGTTCAGGGTCAAATAGGACGCCAAAGTTGCAAACGGTCTGGTTCAGGCTCAGACAGTAGCCAGGGAGAGGGAGGAGTCGGTGGCTAGGGACGGAAGATAATGGCTTCGATCTTCCCAATATTTAATTGCAGTACATTTCTGCTCATCCAATACTGGATGTCTGACAAGCAGCGTGGCAAATCAGAGGCTGTGGAAGGGTCAAGAGGTGGTGGTGAGGTATTGCTGGGTGTCCTCAGCATACATGTGGAACCTGACGCTGTGTTTTCTGATGATGTTGCTGAGGGGCATCATGTAGATGAGAAACAGGAGGGAGCCAAGGATAGATCCTTGGGGGAGGGGAGGGGGGGGGGGACACACCAGAGGTAACAGCGGGAAGAGAAGCCATTGCAGGTGATTCTCTGGCTATGACTGGATAGATAGTAATGGAACCAGGCGAGAGCAGTCCCACCCAGCTGGACAAAGGAGGTGAGGCGTTGGAGGAGGATGGCACTCAGTATCTGTCAAAAGCTGTAGACAGGTCAAGAAGGATGAGGAGGGATAGTTTACCACAGTCAGTCACACAGGATGTCATTTGTGGCTTTGATAAGGCCCGTTTCAGTACTATGGCAGGGGTGGAAACCTGATTGGAGGGGTTCAAACATGGAGTTGTGGGAAAGATGGGCACGGATTTGGAAGGTGACACACGCTCAAGGACTTGAGAGGTTGGAGATGGAGCAGTAGTTTGCAAGTCCAGAGGGGTCAAAGCTGAGTTTTTTTGAGAGGGGTGATGACGGCAGATTTGAAGGGGCAGGATAGTATCTGAGGAGAGGATACTGTTAACAATATCAGATAACTGATGTTAAACTGAGGCCCTGTCTGCCCTCGCAGGTGGGTGTAAAAGGTCCCGTGGCATTATTTGAAAGGGAAAAGCAGTACACTGTCCAACATTTCTCCCCCAATCACTACCAAAATAGCCAGATTAACTTCTCTTTCAATCCTGCTGTTTGTGCACCCTTGGTGTGTGTAAATTGAATGTTGTGTTTGCCTACAAAAGAACAGTGACTACACTTCACCAGTAATTCATTGACTATGAAACATTTTGGAACAGTCTGCTGATGCGAAAGGCACTATATAAATTCTTCAAGGAATGCCGAGATGGAATAACTCTTCAATTGCTTAGCATCTCCTACCTGAGCACAAAAATTCACAGGGTGTGCAGACTAGAATGTGTCTTATTAAGCTACCCATCAAGCATTGGCTTATAGGGTTAGCTGTGGCTGAGTAGGAAGAGAACCAGCCATCAATGACAAAGCTGTCTAACTCTCCAGGTTCAATTTGTGAGCCAGCCTGGGACACTAATCAGCAACACCCTGGAATAATGACCAGCCTGGGTCAAGTATCAGATACTGAGTGCCTCAGCAAGTTGATAAGGTTCGGTATTTCTATTGCTAGATGTGTCGAGCCCAAAGAGACCCTGTTTCTCTTTCCCCCCCAAGGAGGATAGTCTCTAGTTGTTGGTAGCTTGCAGGAAGAGTGCGTGGGCTTGTAAGTTTTGAAAAGAATTGAACTGCATTAATATGTTGACTTGTCATGGCTCACTCAGTTTGAAGGAAATACCGTACCTGCAGATTTCGGCTAAGCAATCCGTGTTTTCAGTGCAGCTTTGCTTTGGAAATTAGGATGTGGAATAGGCCAGGTGCAGATAGAGGAACTCAACGAACTGCCACTGACAATGGATCTCATTGAAAGGAGTATTCTTAAGAGATGCAACAAGAGGATGTGTGCATAATGGAACTAATTTGCAGCTCATGGTCAAAAAGATCTTTCCCGATTCAGTCTTTCATCCCTCAACAATACGAACTGCACCTAATGCACAAATAGTGTTCAGAATGATGATAGCCTGTGATTGTCAGTGCTTTCATTTTAGATTTGTTAAAGGCAGTAATGCATTGTGTCTCAGATGATTGTTGCACAGTTTATCTGCACAATCTGAACCCCACCCCCCCCACCACAATCCCAATATGTGTTTCTCTTGAAATACATGCCCAGGATTGTTAACATGTAGGAAGAGTTTCTTTTGTCAGTTCTATTTCATTTTGAACAAAATTTGTTTTGATAGAATTTGATTGAATTGCATTGGGTACAATTGAATATGAAGTGAGACAGTGTACCCTTTATATAAGACAGTAGGCCAGTTAGAATGTTCAGATGATAAACTGCCTGACCCTCAACTTGGTGGTTGTCTTCGACAGCCCTGCAGTCAGATAGATTACTGGCTTACTGTTCTCCTCTGAACCCCATTTTATTTTTGCTATCTACTGGCTGGGACAGAATTTTTTGGGTGTCGCTTATTTCCCCCTTCAGCCAGATGGGGCCCATTTCATTGTTATAGAGTCATAATGGCACAGGAGGAGGCCATTCAGCCCATCGTGCCGGCTCTCTGTAGAGCAATCCAGTCAGTTCCATTCCCCTGCTCTATCCCCGTAGCCCTGCAAGTTTATTGTTGGGTTTCTTTGCTTGTGCAAATAAATACTCAACTAAGCCGTGCCTGCAAAATGGTACATTTTTGTAACGGAATACTGAAGGGTTCTCGCTTACTCTCAAAATACTCTTTCTTTAATCTAACATCTGGAAATTATGAATTTTTATGGTGAATATCAAGTCTAGAAACAAAATGGACAGAAGTGTCATTTCTGTAGATTACAAAAGGCTGGATTTCAATGTATAGACAGGGTCATCAAAGTATAAATCATACACAAAGCAGTAAATCCACACTGTAGTCATATAGTCAAGTTTTATTTCTAACATATCAACAATTTTTAAATGGAGAGAGAACACATAGACCACATCCTGTAACATAATGTTTTTGTCCTCATAGAAACCAGACCTGACAGAATTTCAGCTGCAGAGAACTTGAATAATTAAAAAAAAAAATCACATTTCATATTCAGGCAAGTTGCTGTGTAAAAAGCAAATATAGTCCATCATTTTCAACCGTAAAAATATCTCCAGCAAAATCAACGTTTCCACACTTCAAGCCACGCGAGGCATTAAATGAGGTAAAACTCATTTGTTTAATTCATGGGTTTCCACAGCCCTCGTAAAAAAAATAAAAAAATATGATCCACACACAGCTCATTACAATTAAGACCCCCTAAGCTGTCTAATTTAAAACATCCATAAAAACACGAAAAGGAGGAGTCCTCTCAATGCGTTTCCACAGCCCCTGCACAAAATCGTTAAGCGGTTGGTAGAATGCATGCAAACCAGGTTTCCATTACACATCATCAGACAAAAAAGGTTTTTTTATGCTGTTACAAAGCTCAGAAAGGGAGAGGGAAAAGAGAAACGTAGAGCTCTACAGGCAATCATTTTAGAAACCAACAGGGTTAATTATGTCATGCAAAAAAGTTTTTTTTGTCTATTTCAATGAACTATTTTCTTCACAAGTTTAACAAAGAAACAACAAAGTGATCATGCCTTTTCTGAGAGGCCTTCCAGCCAGACGGAGCTCAGGCATCAGATTGTATTACTACACGCATCCAAGACTGTGCAATTTGAAAGCAGTAAAACTCGGTACATCATCTGAACCCATGGCAAGTTAAACACAAAATTATTGGCTATAAATATAGAACATGCATCACCTCTGTAAAAATGCATATACAGTTTGAACTGATGGCAACAGGGTTTTTTTTTTTTAAATCCTAGCGTTGGTAGCACAGTATAACGAAACAGTAAAGTAGATCTTGCTACTTTCACATGATATAGTTAACTCATTCACTTCTTCAACGAATATAACCAGGGAGGAATTCTCCCAAGTCTTTTCCATTTTCACAGATCACTTTTATACCTCAGCTGATGTACCTGTTACCTTTTTTAAATTAAGTTTTTTTTTAAACTTTGTTATATCAAATAAACACATTTCACACGAAACGAGAGAAAAATTCATAAACAGAGCTAACTTTTTTTTCCCAATACAGCACACAAAAGGTATAAGAAACAAAAAAATCAGGTTGCTGTGTTTCTTCATATACTTAAGTTGCCCGGAGGCAACCGCTTGTGACAATTTGGTGATGGCAGAAGACTATTTTCAGAAATAATATTGTCCCCCATTTTAAAAACTGGTTGTGAGGCCTGTTTGAATGAAGTGTTGGCTGCTTAATTTAATTGGCTGTCTTCTGCCTGAAACCATCCAAAAGTGTCAGTGGATGTGACAGGGCCTCGTTTACAGCTGTCCCGAGTTCCACTGAGACAAGCATAACTACATCGAAACGTATGTTTCCAAAAGAACAAGTGACACATCTTTAGTGTACAAGAAAATGTAAAATGGAACACTAACCCTCCAACATTAGGATGATCACCATTAAATTTTAACCTTCATGCTTTGGCAAATGTTTTGAATGAATTGTACAAATCACTGCCATCAAATGTGAATTATATAAAGTACATATACAGTAGCCATTTTTGATTTTGTAAATTTTTTTTGTTTTTTTTTGTTAATGTCTGCATCTTGAGACAGTTGAAAGAAACACCATATAGTTCCACGAACGTGACAATTATGCAGCCACCAGGAGCATAATGTGCATGCGGACACGTGCATGTCACTGCTGGTCGGTAGAGGCCACCAGGTCGCGGCTCAGCTTGAATGTTTGCTCGGGGCAGAACTCTGCCAACTTCTTCAGCTCTGTGGGGAACGGTAAAAGAGAGAGTTAAAAGCAGACTCTTCCAGCTTACAAATTTTCTCTTTCTTTTTTGGAGAACAATAATGGATTTTACGTGTTACTTTTCCCAGTAGCAATACTTGAAAATACACTGAGGTAAAACTAGAGTTGCTGTTTCATGCATACCAGCATCCGTTAACAGAGTGGCACTGAGAGGAAAGAAGGAAGTAGTTTTCCTTTGTTTTCTCGGTGTGGTGTTCATTGCAGAGCCCTGAGCTGGAGAGCTTGGCAGATGTTTTAAATATACTATGAGTTCAGATTTTAAAATGAAGGCATGCCTATCACACTAGATGCCATGCCTTGCACTTTCAATGTACTGTACTCGAGTGTTAGCCCTGCCTGTGAGGTGGAAAAAAAGGATGTTGTGTTTTGAGGGGGCTAAAGGCTTGACCAGATCTTGTGGGTCTCCCCAATGACTTCATGTCTTTATCAGATGTGTATATGAAGGATATTGTATGAGAAATGTTGAATACCAAAAGAGAAAATGACTTGTAGCCTGAGGTGGGAGAATCACTAATGGATTGTATAGCGCATTCTAACAAGTGTGGTTAAAACTGTGTGCCATAGTTTCTATTACAGTGTTCTATTTAACTCAGTGGGCAGCACTCTCGCCTCTGAGTCAGAAGGTTGTGGGTTCAAGTCCGACTCCAGGGACTTGAGCACATAAATCTAGGCTGATACTCCAGTGCAGTACTGAAGGAGGGCTACGCTGTTGGAGGTGTCGTCTTTCATAAGAACATAAGAAGCAGGAGTAGCCTGCTCCGCCATTCAATAAGATCATGGCTGATCCAATCTTGGCCTCAACACCACTTTCCCGCTCTCTCCCCATACCCCTTGACTCCCTTGTAGTTCAAATGTCTGTCTATCTCCGCCTTGAATATATTCAGTGACTCCGCCTCCACAGCGCTCCGGGGTAGAGAATTCCAAAGATTCACGACCCTCTGAGAGAAGAAATTCCTTCTCATCTCCGTCTTAAATGGGTGACCCCTTATTCTGAAACGATGCCCCCTAGTTCTAGATGCCCCCACGAGGGGAAACATCCTCTCAGCATCTACCCTGTCAATCCCCCTCAGAATCTTATATGTTTCAATAAGATCACCTCTCATTCTTCTAAACTCCAATGAGTATAGGCCCAACCTGCTCAACCTTTCGTCATACGTCAACCCCCTCATCCCAGGAATCAACCTAGTGAACCGTCTCTGAACTGCCTCCAATGCAAGTATATCCTTCCTTAAATATGGAGACCACAACTGTACGCAGTACTCCAGGTGCAGTCTCACCAGCGCCCTGTAATGTTGCATCAAAACCTCCCTACTTTTATACTCCATACCCCTTGCAATAAAGGCCAACATTCCATTAGCCTTCCTAATTACTTGCTGTACCTGCATGCTAAGTTTTAGTGTTTCATGTACTAGGACCCCCAGATCCCTTTGTACCGCAGCATTTTGTAGTCTCACTCCATTTAAATAATCATTTGCTTTTTCATTCTTCCTTCCAAAGTGGATGAGACTTTAAACTAAGAGTTCTGTCTGCTCTCTTGGATGGACGTAAAAGATCCCATGGCACTATTTCAAAGAAGAGCAGGGGAGTTATCCCTGGTGTCCTGGCCAATATTTATCCCTCAACCAACATCACTAAAACAGATTATATGGTCATTATCACAGTGCTGTTTGTGGGAGCTTGCTGTGCGCAAATCGGCTGCCGCGTTTCCTACATTACAACAGTGACTACACTTCAAAAAGTACTTAATTGGCTGCAAAGCGGTTTGAGATGCCCTGAGGTTGTGAAAGGCACTATAGAAATGCAAGTCTTTCTTTCTTAACCACAAATGGTAAAGGTTTCTCCACAGAACACTTACTGAGAGCAATGTCACAACATTGCAGAGAGAGAGAGAGAGAGAGAGAGAGACACACACACACACACACACACACACACACACGGTGTATTGCTGTCTTCCCCTCATTCACTCGCAGGATATTAAATGGCCTTGTCTGCGCCGAGACCCAACACTAATCTGTGCTGAGAAATTGGATTAGTGAAGTATCCTGGAGCTGCAATATTTTTATTGCTTCTTCCAAAGAAGCATGACTCTCAAAACTCACATTAACCTTTGTGCAAACTTCTACTGGCTTTTGTGAATTTCTCCAGTAGTGGAAAATATATAGATGTTTGGGAACACTCAAATAATGGGTGATGGGGAGCAGGAAGAATTAACAGAAGAAAATTGATCACTTTGGGAGATCAAGGGGGAAAAATTCAGTTGCTTTGCGCCTCTCGTTAGTGCCCTAGGGCGCTAATGGGGTGCAAAGCAACTAGCGCCCAGGCGCGGCGATGTTTGCGCCGCTCGCGAAATTGACTAGACATTTTGCGGCGCCGCTAAACACTACCGCCATGATCTCCTGCGCCCGCAGATCGTGACGTCAGTTGAGCGTGCAACGCCCCGGTAGCACCCCAGACCAGATATTGAGTGGCGCCCCCTGCCTTTCTGCCTGCCGCTAGTAATGACAGGTTGAGGGGAACGTTTTGCAGTCGGGAAGGGACTGGGAGAGTGCTATTTAAAGGCGACTGCTTCCTGCCTATTTTTGTCGGCAATATTTTTGCACCACGCATTCTGAGAGAGAGACACACTTCTGGAGAGATTCAACGCTGTGTTTTGGACACTGAGCAGCACTTTGCAGGTTCATTTTGATTTGACCTTGCATCAATTTAGAAGAGACTATGGGGACTGCACACTCAGCTCTTTCCCTGGGCCTCTCCATTGTTCTTTCCAGCAGAATTGATGTACAGGTCTCTCCAGGCCACGATTCAAGGCTGCAATGAGCAGGGTGTGGATGGAGAGCAAGATCGACCCTCCCCTTTAAGAACTGGCCGGTGCCAGTGTATCTGTGTTCCATTGCTGACTGACATCACATGAGCTTCGCCAGTGCTCTGAGGTAGCGCCTCGCTCCTCGGCGTTAGCGCCTTGAGAGGTGTGTAGCGCCTGATTTAGCACTCCAATCACCTCCAGGGGCGATAGAAGCCAAGTTTGCAGTTGGAGGCGATAATTAGCGCCAGGCACTAAACTTTGCGCCCGGCTGATAATTGCACCCCAAATGGGGCGTTACCGAATTTCTCCCAAGTCCGCTGTGAATTTATGCCAGAAAAACATCTCAACTAGTGCCACTGAGAGATCTGTCTGCGAATTGAGTCTGGTTCACGTTGGCGCTGGTGCAGAGTTTGCAGTACGGACAATCTGGAGTACCCTACATGTCAGCTGGTATTCACAAAGGTTTCAAACCTTCATTCAGGCACTTGGAAGTTTGGCTCCCTGCTGAAATGGCGATCCGCAACCTCAATCCACCCCAATGTTTAAAAAAAGTCAAGTAGGAGCGTGGCCAATTTAAACTACCTCCGTTTCTCCCTTTCTCCAATTGCATTGCCATTTCATTCCCAACCTTGCAGTCGTACCTTCACTGGAGTGGTGCTGCTGGTGCACCCGAGCAGTGGAAGTGAACATTCTGCCATTTGCTGTCCCGACGGTGCCAGACACGTGTCTCCTCTGACTGGGTTGTCCGTGGCCTACCCTGACTGTCTATATACTGGGTGAGTCGGATGTATGCTATGCAGGCAGCATCTTCTCCAATCAGATGCACGTGAGGATTCAAAATAGTTGTGTGGATGGGTTTGCTATTTTTAGCTAACACTGCATGAGAGAAGAAAGAGAACAGTACTCAATTATGATAACAGTAGTCAATTATGGTAATTGTAGTCACTTCAGTCTAGCAGTTCATTTTGTTCCCAACAGGAATACTCCACGTAAAGAATAGGAAAAAGCTGCTCTATTTCCTGTTAGTAGCAACAGCAATTATTCCTGCAGTTCTTAACTTGTAATTACAATGTCTTCAATGTAACAATACATAGTTACTTTAGTAAGTAGAAGTGTACCTTGCAGTATGTTAGTCCTCAAATAGGACACCGAGGTAAAACTCAGGTACATGTCGTTGCACTGAATTCCTGACCTCTGCCATGCTGCTGGGGAGATGCAGAGCTAAAGCAGAGTGCTTCACCACAAGGAGGCAGAGACAAGGAGTAGGCGAGTTACCCGCACACAACCAAATAACTGCTTCAAGTGGAATTCTAGAAACGGGAGCAAGTTGCCTCCCTACACTTGATGTGCATAGCCTGAGGAGAACAGAAGGGAAGTGGGGGGGGGAAATTTCCGTTTAAATTGGGAGAGGCGGCAGTGTTTGTGTGATAGGTCAGTAGTTTCGGTGTCAGTCTAACCAGAGAGGCTGCTTCTTAATCAAGTGCCAATCAGACTCCGAATGTGTGATGCTGACTGACCTGCTGGGAGAGCCTACGGACAAATTATATGCACCTAGAGAGCGCAGTCATAAAATTTGCCTGGAATTCTCTCTCTGGGTGTTTTGATAGTTCTTGGCCAGACTACCAGATGGGGCACCAAAAGGTAGCAAAGTGATAAAGATTTCTGGAAGAGAGAGCAGGATAATGGATACAACCAATTATTTACCGATTACACTAAAGCACTGAGGGTGGAAATCGATGTCGCAAACTATTCTGAGCTCAAGGAGGAAACCATAATGGCACGTGGCTGAAGCGAGGATAGATTCTGCTCTGCCATTTCTATACTAATATTTTCCAATTCAGAAGTAAATTATATATCATTCATTACATTGTTAAAAATTGCTTACAATTCTCAAAATAAAATCTGTGGAAGTCCATTCCTTCAACGAGATTGCCCAAAGCTTCAGGTTCAAATGAGGTCAGTCCTGGATCACATATTTTCCTGCAAACAATTAGTAAAAGTATTCTCTTATGAAAGTTGAAATTCTAAATGCTGCTGGGGTTCATGAATGACAGGAGTGACTTGTTGCTGCCACTGAGATCCCAATCACAAGCCGTTATGCAATGATTTATTCAGGAGCAAGGTATGGGGGATTCTGACTTGTAGTGGCTACTCCTTGGTACCAAAAGTCATAAGGATGCAGTTTGCTGCCACTTTCACATCAATGCTCAACAGTTTCAGTTGCACATCAATGCAGAAATTAGGGCTATAAATCGGGTGTCGGGTCGTGACCCTCGAGGGTGTCTCTCACCACTTTGAGTTTGCACTGGCTGCAATACAACACCAGTCCAATGTGAGAGCACATTTCACAAGTGCCCAAGCAATGAATGTCATGGAATCTTTTAAAACTTTGAATGCCAGGGGAAGCTAGATGACATAATTGGGTTTTCATCTCTGGACTGAACGCACATTTCCACTATATGCTGATTTTAAGGGTCCTGCATAAAATAAGTTTGGGCAGTCTCAATCCATTTGATAGTGGACATAGGCTGACAGCACAAAACTGCTCCTGATTCAGTCCTAACTGGCAATGTCACTCAGACAGCTAGTTACTGTAGGAAATGGAAAAATGGCACACCAACGCCATAGGTGGTGCTCGAGGTTGGGGCGGAGGCACATTGTTGTGGCAGAGTAGAGCGCTTTACGCTGCATCTAGCTGTGCTATACCCCACCTGCGAATACTCAATGCTGACACTGATTCTCCCCTCTTCAAACCCCTTCCTATCCCAAATATACTCTTCATTGGGTGATGATATGGGTCAAATAGGAGCAAGCTAAGAGTCAACCCACATCTTAAAGAGTGACAGAAGCACAGCAACCTGGAAAATAAAACCGAAGGGATTGTTTCGGGATTTTAAGGCTTATCCACTCAAGGTAGAAGCAAATTAATGTAGATGCAAACCAATTTTAGATTGAGGATGTATGGAAAATTTAAGGGATAATCAATCATTTTCATACGCGTGTTTAGCGGTGGGATGGGAGGAGGTGTGTTTAATGCTGTATGCATTCTTGGACAGGACGAAGTCACAGTGCTCTATAGGCTTCTGTAAAAAGTTCAATTATGGATTACCCCTTTAATATTTCGGTGAATAACCAGAAAAGTTTGTAGGGTGACAGCAACCAAGTGTTAATGAATGGGAAAGGTGATTTCAAAACTTACGCGTATGCTTCAAAATCCCCATTGTTAATGGCTTCGATAAGCTGTTCAGTTAACTTGATGATTTCTTGCTTGCGAGCTGGGGGGAAAAAAAACGAAAAGAAAATGGGACATTTGATACCATCCAAACATCATCACTACTGGGGACAAAAAATAATCAGTTTGATCCCCTGCTTAATGGTATCAATTCCCATTTAGAGTAATTCACTTTATTAAGTAGCTAATTAACATTGGTGCCTGGAATAGTTGGTAACATTAACTTTTACAATTAACTTTAATTAGTGTAAGCTCATACTTTGGATTGTTACCGTAATTTCACGAAAAAAAACCTGGGCTGTAACCTAATTACCATAATTACATTCTGTTTTTTCAGAAAGAAAATCATGTGTAACCCCGCACAGTGAATCCATCCCGTGTCAAAATGGCCCTACACAATACCTGATAAAACTACCCTTTTGTTGATGTACATAAAGATTTAAACCCATCCATAAACACGCTAAGACAGTTCCCTTGTTCACACACACAGATTAAAATCTTAGCCATCTCCACTTTTGCAATGACTTACCTCTTACCTGTAGGAAGACCGAAGTTGGCCAGCCATCTGCAAAAAAAGTCGCACATATAACCCGCCCACGAATATAAGCCACATTGCCTCTGGAATACGTTTTAAAAGATATACCCTGCAGGTTGTTTTCGTGAAAGTACGGTAATTACTTAAGACTTGCGACCCTCCGAGATGTGGTGTCCTTCTATAGTTGCTTGTTTTCAAAAGACAAGACATATAACACACAACAGACAGAATCATTATTTAAGCAACATTCCCAGAACCCATGCACAAGATGCATCATGGGCCATGACTCGCTTTTAACTGAAACTTTAGTGTTTGCGATGCTCGCACTGCTGAGCTAAGAAATTGTATTTAAAAAAAAAGGGCATCTGAAACCTCTGCCATTTGAGATAGCAGCGATGGGCATTAAAACACAAATCGGGTATGTTGCTGTCAATAAAATGGTTGCAACGAGGCATTATTTACCTTAAAAGATCACATTGTAAAAGATGTCTGAATTGCTATATTCAGCAGTTATACATTGCATTTCAATGCAAAAATGTACTAAATCCAAACATGTGCCTACTTTAAAACCAAGTGATGGGAAATAATTCAGTTATGACGTGAATAACTCGGAAACAGTATCCCAGATCTTATGAAGTTTTGTCATACAAAGAGTTTTGTTTTGTAGAAGATTGTATTTGGTCACTGTTTTACAGTCCTTCCCTGTGAATAATCAACCACCATCTTTTACTTCGGAGACTGAAACCATTTACCTTTTACACCCTTTGCCCTGAATTTGTATACCAGGTCAAAAGGCAGGTCCAACAGAGGCTGGCATACTTAAATGTGCTTCATATGTTTGATTTCTGACAGTTTCCAAACACCTCCCAAGAGTATTTGACAAATAGAATGCTTGAATACTGAATATTTCTAATGACAAAACATACTCCATGCTGTTGCTCAATAATCAGAGGCAGAAAATGGCTGTTACAGCATAGTAATTAGCAGTGTCATTTTAAACATCTGACAATGATAAAAATTAATTTCCACACTTCCAGTGCATGCATCAGATCTTCGACGAGAGACAGAGAGACCTCCGTACTCGTGGCCTCCTGCAATGTGCTATGATTATGTGCTTGTCCTTGCTTTCATGGGGTGAAGCTAGGCACTCCCCGCCCCCCCGCCAAACGCACGACCTGGAAATTTCCATGGCAGCGGATCTGTATCCCATCGCTCTGTGACACTGCATGTTGGTGCATGCGTACATGTGACCACAGTGCATATTAATGTTTCATTCTTGTTCAATTTTACACAAGGCAAAAAGGATTCAAATCCCTTGGGTGTCATATTGACTAATACTGTATGTGGCCGAAAGGTGCATTATGATTCAAGGTTCAAAGTTGCTTATATGTATTAGTTTTTAAATTCATCTCACTTTGCATTAGTGTGGTAACATGGGAGTTTGCTATTATCTGCGGGTGCCTGATATCTAATACAGCAATGTAGTCATAATCTAGTGAAATGGCGCAAAAAAGTCACTTCAGTGTTAAAATCAAACTGAAGCATTGGTCATTACAATAGCAACTTTAGAGACCACACCAACACGATTGATTTTAATACTCATTTTTGGTTTGGAAGAAAACTGAATGTATGAAATACAATTTCAGATACAATCACAAGGTATGCTGACGGGTGCATATAAGCTCTTTGGAGATGAAACTGAAATCAGTGGAGTATCTAGATAATAGTTTTTCCAAATGTTTATTTGACGTCCAAGGCTGAATAGTTTTCCAAGCAAGAGAAACACACGTGGAACACACAGCGGTTCTACAGCTCCGTGAAGGTAAGTGTTTCATGTTGGGTGGGTCGTTTGTGAACTCAGGCTGATTTTACACTTGATACCAGCACTAGTGCTGCCAGTTCCCAGAGCGCAGACCGTGTACAGCAGGCTGCAAGCTGAATGTACATCTCGTCGAGACCAGCAGCCCAAAAAGGCTACTTAAAAACTAGTATTCTGGCAGTTTTACATTTAACCTGCAGCCGTCTGTGGGAGACACTCCATTCGAGAACCAGTGGCACTAGCACGGGCCTCACAGCGTAAAAGCAGATTAATTTGAGGCAAGAGCAAACACCATCAGCATGTACCTTGAAGTAATTACAGTTTTGTTTGCAGTTGTTCTCCAGTCCTCAAAGCTTAAGTGTTTAAAATGCACTTTTTATGTTAATACTAAATGTAGTGGCTTATGGCTGGTTAAGCTGTAGATATACCCAACCTTCCATCACTGACACAGTAGGAGAATGAGGCATAAATTGCAGGCATTTCTCCTAATTTCTTGCAGAGAAATTGCAGGTTATGTGTTGGTACTCTGTTGCTCAATCTAATAATTAAACCATTTCAAAAAGGTTTACAGAAGCACTCCTCTCCTCCCCCCCACTTCCTCCTCTGCCCACATTTCACTCTGGCATTCTTCTTCCTCGCTGACACTCGTCATCCCCCTTCCACCCAGCTCTTGCTCGTACTCTTCTCCCTTCCAATTCAAACTGAACCCCCTCTCTCCACCAACCCATTTGCAGGCACTCCAGGAATGAGAACGTGGGTTCGCAGGTGCAGTGTTAAGTGTGTCCCAGAGTAACTGAATCGAATATGTTCCTGCACAATTGTATTTGCCGATCATTCGAAGCTGGAGGGTTACTACATAATGTTGGTATGTCCTCCTTCTGCTGCTTCACCTACAATAAATATTATCCAGCTAATTATAATGTCTTTCAGTAAATCCATATTGGCACAGTAAGAGTTGTATTGGTATGAGAATTTTACAGCCATTCCTTCCCAAGAACAAAGAGTGTTAAAAGGCTCATAGTAGTTTCTTTTTGGTAAATGCAATTTTCTTTTCCCTCCTCCTTAAATTGGTTTTAAATCCATTAAAGTGCACCAAGTGTCGGAAAACATTTAAAAGCAGAATCACAAATAATCCAATCTCACGTGAACTTTTTCTTTTCTGCCACCTTTTCCCACTGAACCATTTGCAGAAGTTACCATGCAAGAGGGGATTCTTTCTGCTGATCCCAAAATGAAAATGAATTAATTTGAGAATGGCTTCATTCATGATCCATGATTGTGATCCATCGGTTCCTTTCCTGAGCCACACAGAGTAGGAAGATTGCAGGTTTGATTGCTGCCCTGTAGTGTTGCCTGATCCTGGCTACGGCAGCGGTATGGGCATTACAATTGGCCTCAGTGCCCCGGGTTGGGGAGGGAAAATTTAGCCACGATTCCTATTCCTGAATGCTAACCTATGGCCTCTGCTGGAAGCATACATGTGTGCACATCAGTTGAAGACAGGATCTTGATCTGTGCAGAGTGAACATGGCAGCGGGGAGGGAGGGGGAATGCGTTGCGATCAAGTTGCTGCAATTGGCCAAAGTACCCCATGGCTCTTGAAAAGGGAACATTAATGAGAAACATTAACAGAAATTAGCAACAGTAGCCTGGATAAGGAATTGGCTTAAGGACAGAAAACAGCGAGTTGTGGTAAATGGCTGTTTTTCCAGACTGGAGGATGGTAGATGGTGTTCCCCAAGGGTCAGTACTGGGGCCACTGCTTTTTTTGATATGACCTGGATATTGGAATACAGAGTAGAATTTCTAAATTTGCCGATGACACCAAACTTGGGGGGTGTGGCAAACAGTGAGGATGATACCAATCGACTGCAACAGGACATAAAGACTAGCAGAATGGGCAGACAAGTGGCAGATGGAATTTAATACAGAGAAGTGTGAGGTGATGCATTTTGGCAGAAGGAACAGGGAGAGGCAATGTACACTTAATGGCACAGTTTTAAAGAGTGTGCAGGGACAGAGGGACCTGGGAGTTAATGTGCACAGGTCCCTGAAGGTGGCAGGACATATTGAGAGAGTGGTTAGCAAAGCATATGGGATCTTGGGCTTCATAAACAGAGGTATTGAGTACAAAAGTAGAGAAATTATGCTGAACCTTTATAAAGCGCTGGTTAGGCCACAACTGGAGTATTGCGTCCAGTTCTGGTCGTCACACTTTAGGAAGGATGTTAAGGCCCTTGAGAGGGTGCAGAGGAGATTTACCAGAATGGTTCTGGGGATGGGGGATCTTAGCTACAAGGACATCTTGGAGAAGCTGAATTTGTTTTCATTAGAGCAAAGGAGGTTGAGGGGTGATTTGATAGAGGTGTACAAGATTATGACGGGTTTGGATAAGCTAGACGGGGAAAGGCTGTTCCCACTAGTTGATGGTACAAGGACTAGGGGACACAGATTTAAGAACATAAGAACATAAGAAATAGGAGCAGGAGTAGGCCAATCGGCCCCTCGAGCCTGCTCCGCCATTCAATAAGATCATGGCTGATCTGATCCTAACCGCCAATCTACTATCTATCACAGAACCATCTCCTGCATCTAACAGAATTGCACACACGAAATAGGAGCAGAATCAGGCTACACAGTCCCTGGGCCCGCTCCACTACCCACAGGGCCATGACCGATCCGAACCTAGACTCATGTCCAAATTCCTGCCCGCTCCCGTAACCCTTAATGCCCTTTACTTCTAGGAAACTGTCTATTTCTGTTTTAAATTTAATTAATGTTGTAGCTTCTACAGCTTTTTGTGGCAGCATATTCCATGGACCTACCACCCTCTGAGTGAAGTAGTTCCTCCTCATCTCAGTTTTGAAAGAGCAGCCCCTTATTCTAAGACTATGTCCCCTAGTTCTCGTCTCACCCGTCATCGGGAACATCCTCCCCGCATCCACCCGATCCAACCCCTTCACAATCTTATATGTTTCAATAAGATCGCCTCTCATTCTTCTGAACTCCAATGAGTAGAGTCCCAATCTACCCAACCTCTCCTCATATGACCACCCCCTCATCCCCGGGATTAACCGAGTGAACCTTTTTTGCACTGCCTCGAGAGCAAGGATGTCTTTCCTTAAGTAAGGACACCAAAACTGTATGCAGTATTCCAGGTGCGGTCTCACCAATACCTTGTACAACTGAAGCAATACCTCCCTATTTTTATATTCTATCCCCCTAGCAATGAAAGCCAACATTCCATTTGCCTTCTTAATCACTTGCTGCACCTGCATACTAACCTTTTGAGTTTCGTGCACCAGGACCCCCAGATCCCTTTGCACTTCAGTACTCTCCAGTTTCTTGCCATTAAGATAATAAATTGCTCTAGGATTTTTCCTGCCAAAGTGCATCACCTCACACTTTCCAGTGTTGTATTCCATCTGCCAAATCTCTGCCCACTTACTTAGCCTGTCTATGTCCCCTTGCAGGTTTTTTATGTCCTCCTCACTCACTACTTTCCCTCCCATCTTTGTATCATCTGCAAATTTTGATATGTTACACTTGGTCCCTTCCTCCAAATCGTTAATATAGATTGTGAAGAGTTGGGGACCCAGCACTGACCCCTGTGGAACACCACTAGTTACTGATTGCCAGTCTGAGAATGAACCATTTATCCCAACTCTTTGCTTTCTGTTAGATAGCCAATCCTCTATCCATGCCAGAATATTACCCCCAATCCTGTGATTTTTTACCTTAAGCAATAATCTTTTGTGTGGCACCTTGTCAAATGCCTTTTGGAAGTCTAAATACACTACGTCCACTGGTTCCCCTTTATCCACTCTATATGTTACTTCCTCAAAGAACTCCAGCAAATTTGTCAAACATGACTTCCCCTTCGTAAAACCATGCTGACTTTGTCCTATTAAATTATGATTATCCAAATGTCCTGTTACTGTTTCCTTAATAATGGACTCCAAAATTTTACCTACCACAGATGTTAGGCTAACCGGTCTATAGTTACCAGCCTTCTGTCTACTGCCCTTTTTAAATAAGGGTGTTACATTAGCAGTTTTCCAGTCTGCCGGGACCTTAGCGGAATCCAGGGAGTTTTGAAAAATTATTACCAATGCATCTACAATCCCTACCGCCACTTCCTTCAAGACTCTAGGATGTAAGCCATCAGGTCCAGGTGATTTATCCGCCTTGAGTCCCATTATTTTACCGAGTACCACTTCCTTAGTGATTTTGATCGTGTTTAGCTCCTCTCCCCCTATAGCCCCCTGTTTGTCCAGTGTTGGGATATTCTTAGTGTCCTCTACTGTAAAGACTGATACAAAATATTCATTCAGTGTTTTTGCCATCTCCATATTTCCCACCATTAATTTCCCGGTCTCATCCTCTAAGGTTTTGGGCAAGAGATACAGGGGGGATTGTGAGGAAAAACTTTTTTTTACGCAGCAAGTGGTGAGGACCTGGAATTCGCTGCCGACGAAAGTGGTGGAAGCGGAGACACTCAATGTTTTCAAGGGGAGACTGGATAGGCACTTGAGAGAAATAAACTTGCAGGGCTACAGGGATAGAGCGGGGGGGAATGGGACTGACTGGATTGCTCTACAGGGAGCCGGCACGGACTCGATGGGCCGAATGGCCTCCTTCTGTGCCGTTATGACTGTATGAGTAGTTGTTCAGCGTTGCCATTCAGCAACCCCTAGTGGGAAGCTAGGCAAACGGAAGAGGATGTTTCCCTGGAACGAGTGGAAGAAAAATGTTAGCGAGAACCTTGTGTACTCCTCTCAGCCAACTCAATTGTTAGGGAGATAATAACATCTGAAAGAGATCACGCAGGAAATAATAATTAAGGTTGCAACCCTTCATCATATCTAGCATCCCACTTGGAACATTAATCTGTCTTTCTCAGTCACATGCTGAGACTTGCTGTGCTTTCCCAGCATTGCTTTAATTTAACTATGCTCTGTATGGCAATGGAAGAAATGTGGAAGCTTTTAATGCTCGCATGCCCTTCCTCTCTAGGAATACATAGGTGGGGGCAAGGAGCAATTTGAAAAAAAACTACAAAATCGCCATTCGATGTATTGTAAAGGTAGTTCTGATGCCCATAAAAGACTTGTTTACATACCATTCTGTGCTAACAAAAACTTCCTGTTAAATGCTGCAAATGCTTTATTTACAACAAATCTACAACAACTTAGAGAAAAAAGTAGCAGCCGGGAAACTTGCCCTGAAAAACACACTCTTGGAAAAAGTTAAAATCTACATGAAGTTCTTTTTAAATCTTTTGGCTTGAATTTTGCATAACAAAAGCTTTTAAAAAAAACTTTTAAAGGCATGAAAAGCTTCCATTCACTGGAATAATTCACATTACATAATTAGTGCTCCAGAACAAATCCTGTTCTAATCAGATCAGCCCTTCTTTGAACTAAATTATTCTTGGCTCACTTCAATATTCCTCCCGTGGAATGCACAGAACTGCCCTGTCAAGCAATCAACCAGGATCGCAAACAGGGGAAGTATGTGGGTGAAAGGCAACCCCGGGCCCCTTCTCCAGCCTGTCCGTTAGGTGATAATCATATCACTGCATATTCATTACTACCCAAGCACACTGCACTTTATGCCAATATTGGTTTGATCAAGTTACAGACAACTGAAGGTAGATCAAGATGTGTTTTCCCCCGTCCATCTCAGTACCGTTCACAAATATAACTAGAGCTTTCTTATGTTAACGGTTAGATTGCAAATATTAAGAAACACACAGTCAAATCATTTCAAATTACTGGGGGGGGGGGGGGGGGGGGAGAAGTGTTCTTATAGTTTCACATACCTGCCACTTTGCTCGTCATTTCTGTTCAGTGTTTGGCCATATCTTTCTAGTACTGACACGGAGCTGTTATTTAAACTGAGTGACCTACGCGTGCTATTCTTATCCAGCTGTCCTCAGATCAGATTTAGTTGACATACTTTGCCCTTCCAAATGCTCCGATATCCTAGCTGTCATCTCTGGTTCATTATAAATGGAAGTTCTTAACATGGCACAGGGAGGGGTTTATCAGCCAAAAGGATTAAAAATAATTACTACCTGCTCATCAAAGGATAAATTGAGAATAGAAAAAGAGTGCAGCCTGTCTCTAGGAGCTGTGGTGTGGGAAGGTTACCGATTCCACATTTGAAGTAGCGCTGTTGCTCTTCGAGAAGTGAGATTTAAAACTTACGGACACTGAAAGTGAGTGAGTACCGACTCCTCATATATAAATGTACAAGTGGAATAGTACCTCCTGAGCAATTCCCCTCCATTGGATTTGAAATGTTCCGATTAAAAAAAAAATGTTTTGCGAAGGCATTTGATTATGATGCCATATAAGAGACTTAAGAATGAAGGCATGTGGTGTTACAGGGAACGTAGTTACGCGGACAGAGACATAGCTAGGGGACATAAAGCAGAGTGTGGCAAAAAGATATTTTTCAGATTGGCGAGATGCGGATAGTAGTCTGCCCAGTGATCTGTGCTGGGACCCCTCTCGTTCTCCATTTATATAAATAATTTGGATGTGGACAGCAAAGGATAGACAACCAAATTAGGGAGAGTGGCAAAATGAGGAAGAATGTAAACAAAGTTAGTGAAGTGGGCAGAGATAATTCAATAGAGAGAAATGTGAAGCAATGCACTTTGGGGAAAACATAGTAAAAGGAAGTACACCCTACAAGGCAAGATTCATAACAGAGTGAGGGAACAAAGACATGGACTACAGTTGGAATTTTGTGAGCAGTTCTGAGCACCACATTAGAGGAAGAACTTTAGAACCATCAAAAAGATACAGCAAGAAAATCAGGAGATGAATTTGGGCCCCAGTCAAGAACCGGCCCAGCTGCCTCTTGAAGGCACGCAGAGAGTCAGCACCCACAGCACTAGCCGGCAATGAATTCCAGAGGCTCACTACTCTCTGGGAAAAGAAGAACCGCCCAACACCCAGTCTATTCCTACCAGTGTTCCCTCTAGTTTTTTTTTGGTGCGTGGTCCCTTTAAATTTGGTATCTTTTCAAGCGGCAGCAGCTGGTGAGCAGCCTGCGCGGGACCTGCCGATTGCTGCGCGGCTGTATACCTTAGGGGGAACATTGATTCCTACTCTTCCATAGTTTAACCTCATGACCCCTGGTCCTCCCCAATCTGTTAAACTGGAATAATCTATCAACAGGCACGCTTTCAAGGCCTTTATTTTACAGCCCTCTTATCAGGTTGCCTCAAAGTCTACGCTGCTCTAAAGTAAATAAACCAAGGTCCTTAAGCCTATCTGAAGGAGCTGAGGTCGAAGAGTGGTGCTGACATGACTGGGAGCAGATCACGTGGTATGTGAATATTTGATATTCAAGCAAATGGAAGGAAGGACAAACAAAAAAATTGCTTGAAATAGATGGGGCCATTATGTAACGTGGCTGATACAGGCTGTTCACTGAAGATTGTTACCTGGTGTTTTAAATATCACAGTACAGTATTGCATGAGAAACAGTGACGGTAACTACCAAAGTACAATAAACAATATAGATGCATCATAGGAACATAGTAATAGTTTCAGACAGGAGAAGACCATCAGTCCATCTAGCCCACCTATCCCGTGGTGCGTTTCTAATGAAATATATTGCGACAGTACTGAATCTGGCGCAAGCATTTTCAATCTCTGGCATGAAATATTATGGGTGTCTGTGTTATTAGTAGGCACATTTTCTAGTCACAAAGCTTGCAAATCTTATCCTGCCTTCCACCCTATCACAGACCTTCCCTTTTGTTCTTTCCTTTCCCTGCCTCTACACTTGCTTAAAATCTGTTACATCTCAAACTTTTTCCAGTTCTGACAAAGGGTCATCGAGCTGCAACGTTAACCGTTTCTCTCTCCACAGATGCTGCCGGACCTGCTGAATATTTCCAGCATGTTCTGTTTTCATTTCGGATTTCCAGCATCCGCAGTATTTTGCTTTTGAAAAATCTTGTGTCAACTACTGATCTCTTTTTTTTTATATAAAAAGGAATTTTGTTCCTAAAACAACTTTATCCCGTATTTTTTACCACATCAGCTAACAACAGAATGGATAACAGATAAGCATACTGCTTTGACAGTAACATGACTGTACGGATAAACAAGCTTCCACAGGAAGATGGTGTGGCTAGCAGTGATGTATGAGGTAAATGAAGCTGCAGCTATCTTTGAGAGCAAATGAAGTGAGATTAAAAATAAAGACTGTGGAAAGTAGAAGGAACCAGTTTCAAACTGCACATAACATTAATATATTTTCTCCTTCTGCCCTGGTGTTCTCGAGCACATTTCCTTTAATAAATGTTCACTTCAAATCCTAACTTTTGATTTGGGATAGTGCAACAGTGTATATATATATGCATAGCTAAGCAGAAAAGAGAATAGGCCAGGAATAGATTGAGAGAATAGCAGAGTTAATTCACCTCAGATTGAATGACAATTTTTTTTAATCTAACATTTTTATGTAGTCCATGTTGATCCTTGCTCTCGCTGCCATTTTTAGGAACTTGATTTGATGTTGATCTTCAAGAGACACCTAATATAATGCTTTGTCTCCCAGATTACTGTGCAAAGGCCCCTGGCCCCACCCTAATGTAAAACGAGGGAGTGGTACTGCTGCATTGCACCCTTCTTCTTTTCAACTGAACAAGTTCCAATTCCTTCCAAGTTGCAACAGTCAACACATCCACATTATCAACATTACACAGCTGAAAATGCTCTGTCTCATGGCTTCAGTCTTGTCAAACAGCATGGGTTAGCGAGGCTTCGTAGAGCATATGCAATTGGAGCATTAGCAAGTGCAATTGCAGGAAACTCTTACGCGAGTGGCCGGTTTTATGGGCAGAGATGTGTTCGGGTGGTGGAATCGGTAGACGGCCGTAAAAGATTGAGGAGATTTGGACGTATTGTAAACTCCACGATCTTTTAAGCCACCTCATTGGCTTGCGCCCAGGTGTCGACCAGATAACTTTTTCCACTCGATCTCATATCAGAACAGTGGAAGCATGTGACAGTTACCACTCCTCTGCGATACCAGCAGGGGGAAAAAAAGTGTACCAGACAGAAGTCAGTTGGCACCACTGGAAAACTGGTTTCTTCCAAACGGTGTACCCCTGAAAATGCTCCTTCCCCATTTGTGTTCAATTTGTAAACATCTTGCAAAAATACAGCAGTATAAATTAGGCACAGCGTTTGAGGATCCAGCATTGATTTTTTGTGCAGCTAAATTAAAATTTATCTAACTAGGAAAGTTAGAAAAACTATTCTTAAAGTATTCAGTGCTTACTCTACCAAAATACTGTGGGTAAACGATTACCTTTCTGAGGCTTAAGCCATAAAAAGTTGGGAAAAGGCTAAAGTTGCACCACAGTATTTTTATGATGTGAATTGTGCAATGCCATACCTAATTTTAACCACGCTCTACAGAACCCTTTCTTCCTCTCCTTTCCTTCCTAACCCCATCCCACTTAGTTTGGATGGTTGGACAGTTCAGCGCATTGGCAACTTCACAAATTTTATCCTTAGCGGAGTCACGCATAAGGGTGCTTCTCTGCTTTCCTCCTCCCCCTCTAACCAGCAAAATTCAACTTCGCTGGGGAAGCAAGTTCAAAAGTTTAGCACAGGAGTGGTATTCAAACTTTAATCGCCTCAGAAATCCCTTGGCATATCTCCGTCTAGACGAGTACTAAATCCTAATTGTGCAGAGTATGTCATTTCTCAGGGTGCACCATTACAGGAAAGTACTGTTACAGCAGTAATTATGACTTAAATGGCATGCCAAAGCTATTCCTCAGAGAGAGTTGGGTACTAACACCTGTAACACTTACATTGAGTTGGAGGAGGTGAGCTGAGGGGCCTCTTGGAATCGTTGGACTGACTCTTAACACTTACACGGTCCAAACCTTTAGCAACTGAGTTTGTGGAAGAAATTATATAAAATGTGAAAGAGACACAGAATATCAAAGACTAAAAGCAGAAATGGATAAGCTTATGAGGGAATGTATTGCCAAAAAACAAATTAAAGCCATATTCTCTTTTGAGGAATAATTATCTTCCATTCCAAATTGTACAACAATAATTTGGTTTCCAAAATGTGGAAAAGTTTTTTGCGCATTATACTGTTCTGATTCTGCAAATACTTATGGGGAAAAAAGGAAAGAACTTGTGTTTATATAGCGCCTTTCACGGCCACCAGACGTCCCAAAGCGCTTTACAGCAAATGAAGTACATATGAAGTGTAGTCACTGTTGTAATGTAGGAAACGCAGCAGCCAATTTGCGCACAGCAAGCTCCCACAAACAGCAATGTGATAATGACCAGATCCAGCCCATGGGATCCAGGGCAATTTGGCACATTGGATCCAAAATTGGCTTAGTGGCAGGAGGCAGAGGGTGATGGTCAAAGGTTGTTTTTGTGATTGGAAGCCTGTGTCCAGTGGTGTACCGCAGGGATCGGTGCTGGGTCCCTTGCTGTTTGTAGTGTACATTAATATGAATGTAGGAGGTATGATCAGTAAGTTCGCAGATGACATGAAAATTGGTGGAGTGGTAAATAGTGAGGAGGGAAGCCTCAGGCTACAGGACGATATAGACCGGTTGGTCAGATGGGCAGAACAGTGGCAAATGGAATTTAACCCTGAAAAGTGTGAGGTGATGCATTTTGGGAGGACTAACAAGGCAAGGGAATACACAATGAATGGTAGGACCCTAGGAAGGACAGAGGATCCTTGGTGAGCATGCACATAGATCCCTGAAGGCAGCAGGACAGGTAGATAAGGTGGTTAAAAAGGCATATGGGATACTTGCCTTCATTAGCCGAGGCATAGAATATAAGAGCAGGGAGGTTATGATGAAGCTGCACAAAACGCTAGTTAGGCCACAGCTGGAATACTGTGTGCAGTTCTGGTCGCCACACTATAGGAAGGATGTGATTGCATTGGAGAGGGTGCAGAGGAGATTCACCAGGATGTTACCTGGGCTGGAGCGCTTCAGCTATGTGGACAGGCTGGGGTTGTTTTCCTTGGAGCAGAGAAGGCTGAGGGGGGACCTGATCGAGGTGTACAAAATTATGAGGGGCATAGATAGGATAGATAGAAAGGAACTTTTCCCCTTAGTAGAGGGGTCAATAACCAGGGGGCATAGTTTCAAGGTAAGGGGCAGGAGGTTTAATGGGGATTTGAAAAACTTTTTCACCCAGAGGGTGGTTGGAATCTGGAACTCACTGCCTGAAAGGGTGGTAGAGGCAGGAACCCTCACAACATTCAAGAAGCATTTAGATGAGCACTTGAAACGCCATAGCATACAAGGCTACGGACCAAGTGCTGGAAAATGGGATTAGAATAGACAGGGCTTGATGGCCGGCGCGGACACGATGGGCCGAAGGGCCTCTTTCTGTGCTGTATGACTCTATGAGAATCTGTTTTAGTGATGTTGGTTGAGGGATAAATGTTGGCCGGGACACCGGGGAGGACTCCCCTACTTTGCTTGAAATAGTGCCTTGGAACCACGTTGTTGTGGATTATTTTATTCATAGTCACAAGTAAGATTCAATTTGCTTGTCCCATGATAACAAAGATAGCTGACTACATTCATACTGCACATTATTTTGGACTTGCAAAAACTGCATGGTTAGGATCACCTGGCTGTGATCCTAATCCCAGTGACCTCAAATTCAGTATCAACAAAATTGTACATGTGCTGTAATGTAAAGAGCCACTGAAGAGTGCTTTACGATATAGAAGCAGTCCAATTTAATGGACATTGGAACTTATGGCCTTGGTAAAGCAATAATTTCCTCTTCTTCCCAACCCTAGTGATGAGCGCCATTCTCCAGCCAATAAACAGATGAGCTGTTGGCAGTCCTCTGTCATTCTTCAGGCAGTTGTGTGGAAGTTTGCTAGAGGGGCCCAGACTGAGGAAAGGTGACTTAGAATTTCTCCCCCCTCCCCCCCTGTATCTTGCTCTCTGCGGAGACTGGGAATTTGCTGGGTGCAGGATCGTGGGCAGTAACCCATTTCTCTAAGGCAGTATGCAGGATCAACACCTCTAGCCACTTTTTTTTCTAGGAATGTTTATCATTTTCTTACCGTCTCTATAACCACCAGGGTAAAACAGGAGAGAATATGGCTTTAAGGATCAAACCGTAAACCTGCCACCAAACATTGCTGGCTGACTGAACAAGCTGTGTGTGGCTGACCTGCATAGATTACCGTCTGCAGTCTAATTCAGTGAATCGCATCATGTCGTACCATTTGATCCTTCTGGATCAGTTAAAAATACAGTTATGATGATATCTCAGCAGTTTTTTTTTAATGAAGTATGAAGCTGTTCAGCCAGAGACCGCAAACTGAGAAATCAAGGCAAAAGTCAGGCTGTGCCATTGGACTGATGATGTGCTGAATGAAGAATGAGCACGTCACTGGACCAACTGCTCAGAGTACAATTTAAGTACTGTACATGCAATTTGATCCAGGTTTTACATATAAAGGCGGCAACTAACATTGTTGCAGAAAATTAAATGCACTCAAACATGCTGCACATCTGAATTGGGCAACTGAAAACTGCAGAAATTGTGTGTTATTCTGCATGCCACCATGTTACCCAATATATTAAATCCTCACTTAACTTGTATTTATATAGTGCCTTTAACGTAGTAAAACATCCCAAGGCACTTCACAGGAGTAATCAAAAACTTGCTCCATTTTTACAATTTTAATATACCTGAACGATCAATTTTTTTTAATATAATGAATCGATTACTTGATTAACCAAAAAAAAAAAAAAATCGCCAAATCACAGATCAGTGGATATTCCCTGGGAATAAGATGCAGTTCTCATTTCAAATGGAAATGGAATAATAAACACTGCAATCGCAGCCACCAAGTTTTTTGCTGTTCAGAAATAACAGCATGCGAGATGGAATAAGTTGTTAGATTCGTAAAGTCCCATAAGCTGAATGTGAGATCACACACCCAGTCAACAGCGTGCTTGGGCACCCTGACATCTTTGAAATGTATACTGCTGACAGCTGAGCCTTCTGCAGAATTAGTCATCTAAAATGTCTAGCCTTTCTCCCATCTCATAAAAGGTCAGGAAAGGGTCAGCTATAAAATGAATCCCATTGAACCAAAGAGTAGGGTAAAGTAGATTAAGTATGTGGACAAGACCAGCTGGCTGTTGAAGCATTCAGAAGTAATATATTTTAGAGGGGGAATTGGGAAGGGAAGAAACAGAACTTACATACACTGTCCAAGGATTCTTACAGTATTGGATGGACATGTTTTAAAAGCTACATTGCATGGCAAGGAATTATCATCCAACGAAGCAAATAAGGCAGAACACCTGGGGGCGCCCTCTGAAGTCTGGCTGAATGTCAAGCATAGTAGCTGGCTAGCTTGATTATCACCTGGATGGTTTAAATCCAGTAGCTGTGTTTCACTGGCTTGTGTGCTGCTGTCCCCAGTGCAATTCATCAGTTCTGTCAGCCTTGTTTGATTCATCAGCTCTCCCAACAGTAAACTAAGTGGGAAAAAATCTGACCTCCAGCAACAAGGAAACAATCTTAACGATGTACCCCCACTGCCTTTGTTGCAGTAACTAACAGTGAAGAGTCAGGCTCTCGATTATGTCTCTATTTTATTAGCACAGATTACTTTGATTACGACGTTTGGTAGTGATGTAAAGTGTGGTGGCATATTCTAGGTATTGATCCATATTAAACATGCAAGAACAATGGATGGATATGCAAGATTATTGTGAATGCATTTATGGAGATATAATGCATTTTTAGGCAAAAATCACATTCATAAGAGTTTCAAGACAGAGCAGATCAGGGACAAAACTGGTCTGGCAGCCTCTTAACATGCGTATTGTCAAAGTATGCACAGTATAAGTTTCAGGGAACATCTCCAGCCACAGCATCCTTTATATTTCAATTTCAATTATACTAAGATGTGATACCTCAAACAACAACAACTTGTATTTATATAGCACCTTTAACGTAGTAAAATGTCCCAAGGCGCTTCACAGGAGTGTCATAAGACAAGAACTTGTTTTATGAAACAAATATTTCACAGTATGCTTAACTTTAACTTGATCAATTTGGCAGAAGAAAAATTGCCTGCGTAATGGACAGCGAGTTGAAGTCCCAACTTGCAACGCCATGGGATGCAGGCTTGTGATAGCAGCTGTGCTGATGTAGGTAGGTGCGGAACAGAGGGGTGACACCTCACAAATGGGAGAGATAATCTTGGGCAGTCTTATCAGGATCCGCTGTCCTGCACCTTCTCACGGCTGGCTCACAGAGCCATCAGTAGAGGCCTGGCAGGAGTTTTCTGCCGCCTTTGCTCAGTTGGTGTGTGGCCCAGAATAACCAAGCGAGAAAATGAAGACACATCATTCCTTCAACAGTAAAAATAAAATTCTCAAGCAAGAAGCTATGTCAAATTTAGCTCAAGAAGTGACTGGAATAAAAAGGCAAATTGTGTTAAATTAGGTTTCACCCGCAGGTGTTCAATGAACGGAAATTGATGATACTGCGCATAAGAAAATAGACTTTCTTTCAAATTCTAACAGTAGATAGACACTGGTTAAAAAATGACAATACTTCCATGCTTAAATTTCAGACTAGTGGCTTCCCCATCTATGTACGTTTGTATATATACTTATTCAAACCCATGTAAAGCACAGTCTCCTGGAGTACTAATGAAATGCATCAGTCGTGTTGGCAAGCTGTTTGGGAGTGGCAACTTTAGCCGAGGTTAGACTTTTTGAGAACGGAAACATGAGGCAAATGCTTGTGCACAGGACAACTCGTCATTGGTGAGAAATCTTCTCAACTCTGGTCATTAGAGTGACGTAGACTAAAAGCTGAGGTTGATTCAGGCACAAAAGACTAGGATTTTAGCATTGACATTCAAAGCTCAATTTGTGCTAATTGTACTGCAATCGGTAGGAAATGTAGAAATGGCAGTTATTACTGCCAAATATTATTGACTTGATCATTATGTTGGAATGGAAGTATATCAGGAGTTTTCCAAGAAGCAGTGTTTAATGTACTCTATTGTATTCTACTAATTTCTATCGTGCCATTGAGCTTGAGGTATGTTTAGAAGTTCAGATTGAACTGAATTGCTAAATTGAAATTAGGATTGCTTGCACAGTCCTACACGATGGTGTAGTTACTCTTGGCCTGTAACAAGTGCCATGCGAGATACAAGCAACGCTTAATTACATACTGATGTATTTAGTTCACATCCAGCACAAGTTTTGGATCACTGTTAATTTCTCTGTATACTAAATTTGTATAAAACACACATGCCTTTCACATGCTGTAAGCATATAGCGTTCTCTGAGCCTTCTGTAGAATCTCAGTCAGGAAGCACTGCTTGCTTACTTACAAGGGGTGGAGATGAAGGGAGTGAGAGGTGGTGTCTGAACAGACTGGCCGCCCTCAGATTCAGGAAAGGGTGCGGACCCTCTCCGCACACTCTTTAAAACGTCTGTGAACTTTGCAGCTGAGGGTGGAAGGTGAAGAGATGATGTAATAACATACAGGCTGTAAAACAACTGATACAAGTGAAAGCACGGCAAGCTAATGTTGCGACATCATTGGGCAAGCTGCATCTTAGACGAGTTTTCATTAATCTCACCAAGGTCTTTATTGTATACTTTCCACTTTACACTGCTTCATATTGCTCAACAATACTTTATAAATTTTCGAGGTAAAACTTTAGAATGGTGTTTGGAAGTAACTGATGAGGGGTACACTGAACAGATTGCCTAAGTGGAATTGCTTATTAGGGCAAACTCCTGCCTTAAGCTCAATCTACACCTTAAAACAAAAGGAACACCAGTTGGTGTCTTGATCCTGATCCCATTATTTCTAAGTTTTAAAGCAACAGTTGACGGAAAGATTAATAAGGCGAGGGTTAAGGTCAGCTGATCGGTGGGCAGGTTTGTATTGAAAAGTAGTGTTCGACTATGTAGCTAAGGTTTTCAAACGTTTCTGGGTGGGGAACCCCATAAAATATTGAACGCCTGTCCTAACTTGCAAAGGACAAAGTCAGCTGCCCAAAATAAGTCAACAATACAACAACAAATTGTATTTATACAGAGCCTTTAAATTGCAGTAAAACTTCCCAAGGCACTTCACAGGAGTGTTATCAGACAATTCCGACAACGGGCCACATAAGGAGATATTAGGACAGGTGTCCAAAAGCTTAGTCAAAGAGGTAGGTCTTAAAGGAGGATAGAGGCACGGAGAGGTTAAGGAAGGGAATTCCAGAGCCTAGACAGCTGAAGGTACGGCCACCAATGGAGGGGCAAAGGAAATCGGGGATGCACAAGAGGCCAGAATTGGAAGAATGCAGAGTTCTTGGAAGATTGTAGGGCTGAAGGAGGTTACAGACCATGGAGGGATTTGAACACAAGGATGAGAATTTTAAAATCGAGGCGTTGCTGGGCCGGGGGCCAATGTAGGTCCGCGAGCACCGGGGTGATGGGTGAACGGGACTGGTGTGAGTTAGGATACGGGCAGCCGAGTTTTGGATGAGCTCCAGTTTAGGGAGGGTGGACGATGGGAGGCTGGCTAACAAGGACCAGGATCTATTAGAATCTGAGAAGGTTTAATGCTCCTATATAAATAGGAACGGCAGGGGTGCAATCTAATTTAGCATGGAGGTAATTATTCCTTAATTCTAATTTTTGTTAATAAATAGTTGTTAGCATTGTAGAGTTGAGCAAGATGCATCATGGCTACATTTATGCTACTCTGATAGAAAAGACAACAGTCACTTTGCGAAGACTTTCAGCTTTCTTCTGCTGATTGAAGACAAGCTGGTTAACAATATATCTTATGTGGCTGTTGATGGCAGTGTTGCTCTGTAAACTGATGCACAGCAGTGATGCAGAACTGCCTTGCTTGTGGTTCGGTTGCAAACGTAACGAAACTCAGTTCACAGTGGCTTCGTTAGAATACCAGCCACCACGTTCAACTTGTCAGGATATAGACTGCGTGATTGAAATGGGACCGTAACATGCCAGTGGCATCACCGTGGCACCTCGGTTCAAGCACTTACCAGTGAGGTAAATGGCTTTTGTCCCAGTGGCCATACAATAACCTAGGGTTGTGTCCGTTATTGGAACATCAAGTCTTCTTGCTAATTATCTGCACTAACACTCATCAAATACGCATACAGGACTTGCATGCTGTCAGTACACTGCATGCTCGGTGGTCTTTAGTCACACACTTACTTACTAGGCATAGCGGAGGGAGTGAGAGAAGGCATCTGAGGCTGTGTGGCAGCAATCTGGGGCCCCTCATGTTCAGGAAAGGGTCCTGACCCTCTCCGCACACTGCTAAGAACATCTGTGAACTTTGCAGCTAATAATGGGAGATGAAGAGAAGCTGGGATGAAAAGCTGAAAAAAGCACAATCCTTATGGAAAATTGAAGTATTTTGAAATATATTTCTTACATCCTTATGATGGTGAAATGACATGAAATGTACTTCAAGAGCGCAATGAAAACAAATGCATATCACACATGTCTGTAAAATTTATGTGTTTGACATCCATTTTCTGTGTTTATGAGTAATATGATCGTAAAGTTTTAAAAACTGTATTTGCTATTACGTGTGATATTTACCAATATATTTCAATGTTTTGTTTTCCCATAAGTTGAACAAGGAAACAAAGTAACACACAGACAGGAAGAGAGTCGCTGAAGAAAAAGAGAAACAGGAAAATTCACCACACTGCGGTACAGCATCAGAACTTGCCTCAGGTCATGAACCTTTTTGTAAGTAGAAATTAAAAATTCACAAGTACCATTATCGAGTGGCACCGCAAGGTTCGGATTCACATATAATCGCAGACTTAATGCAGTTCACTGTTTCTCACTCTAAGTGGTGCAGAAAGTAGATGGAAATATGCTCCCACAGTTTGATGAGAAGCACTAATTCAGAATGCGCTGTGGATTGAATCCTGCGCACACCAAAGAAAGCAACAGCAAAAGGTCCACACTCAGGAAATCAGCACTTGGGATTTAATCTTAGGATTCCTGGATAGCCTGTGAAAAATTATTGGTATAAGATACTTCACAACTTGCACTTCCTGTGTGAAGTGCAGCCGGTCGCAAACAGTTGTCATACGATTTCTCCATTTTAATTTTGCTACACTGAAAAGGTTTTGGGGGGTGTTTAATCTTTCTCTTTTCTAAATAATTCTGGTGCTTTTCATTTTGCCGCATGTTCTCCTGCTGTATAAATGTGGGTTTAGCCAGTTATAAAGTCGAACTCAAACATTTATACCATTAAAAAGGTTGAAGGATTGTATCCCTTTAATATCCCACCGTGTTATGCGCCATTGGTCTAAGAAGCTTTTAACAAGCTTTCTGCTCATTGGCCTGTGCCACAGTGTTGCTCTGTTACTGACGCTAGGTACGTGAAAAAGGCCTAGCTCCATTCACCCACTGATACTTTGGGAAAAAAATGTGCGCTACATCTCAGCACATCTATCGTGACAGCTTAACCAGCTATTGGGAGCTCTCTAGGGAAATAGCAGGAATAACCTGTGGCCCAATGATTCACTTCAATCAAAAGCATTTTGATGTGGTGGGTGGGGAGGAGTTAAATTTCAAATTGCAAAAATAATATAATCATAACAAAACAGCATGGGGCACATTGTCAGGTTGCTAGAAAGTTATCGTCAGTTGAATGCAAAAGGATGGATAAAAGCCAATGAGACTGCAGAACTGTCAAATAATACACTAGGAATCATTGTGTATTATATTGACTGTAATAGGTTCAACTACTACAACTTGCATTTATATAGCGTCTTTAACGTAGTAAAACAACCCAAGGCGCATAACAAGAGCGATATCAATAAAAACATTTTTGACACCGAGCCACAGAAGGAGATATCAGGACAGATGACCAAAAGCTTGGTCAATGGGGTAGGTTTTAAGGAGCATCTTAAAGGAGGAGAGAGTTAGAGAGGCGGAGCTTCCAGATCTTAGGGCCTAGGCAGCTGAAAGCACAGCAGCTAATGGTAGTGCGTGATTAAAATCGGGGATGCGCAAGAGGCCAGAATTGGAGGAGCGCAGAGATCTCGATGGGTTGTAGGGCTGGAGGAGGTTAGAGAGAAGGAGGGGCGAGGCCATGGAGGGATTTGAAAATAAGAATGAGATTTTAAAATTGAGGCATTGTCAGAGCGGGAGCCGGCGTAGGTCAGCGAGCACATGGGTGATGGGTGAACGAGACTTGGAGCGAGTTAAGATATGGGCAGCCGTGTTTTGGATGAGCACATTTTATGGAGGGTGGAAGATGGGAGGCCGGCCAGGAGAGTGTTGGAATAGTCAAGTCTAGAGGTAACAAAGGCATGGATGAGGGTAACAGCAGCGGATGAGCTGAGGTAGGGACGGAGTCGGGCGATGTTACGGAGGTGGAAGTAGGTGGTCTTAGTGGTGGAGCGGATATGTGATCGCAAGCTCATCTTGGAGTCAAATACAACGCCAAGGTTGTGAACGGTCTGGCTCAGCTTCAGTCAGTTGTCAGGGATGGAAACGGTGGCCAGGGAACGAAGTTTGTGGTGGGGACCAAAGACAATGGCTTCAGTCTTCCCAATATTCAGTTGGAGGAAATTTCTGCTCATCCAGTATTGAGTGTCGGACAAGCAGTGTGACAAATCAGAGACAGTGGAGGAATCTAGACAGGTGGCGGTGAGATAAAGCGGAGTGTTGTCAGCGTACACAAGGAACCTGACGTCGTGTTTTCAGATGATAGACAACATATGTTTTTGGCATTTAGGGTGAAAAAGATGCATTACCCTAAAGCTAAGATCATTATTGAAACTGCCTTTAGTAGTACACAGTTGCTTTGAAATATAGACTGAAATTCAAGTACTCTGAATGAAGACAAAGTGAGTGAAGGCGAAGCTAGAGATCAAATTGCTGTCCCAAACTCCCCACCAGTGATTTGGGCGTAGAGACACAAATGGTGCATTGTAAGTGAAGTGCAAATAAAATGAGGATGTGAAGGAGTCACACAATGAGCATTAAATTGTTCTGTCTGTGCATCATCGATAACTATTCCGCATGTATTGTGACATTTGATTTTAGTGTTTATCCATTGCACTGAAAATATCTGAAATTTAGTCTATTCCACCAGGACTGGAGCTGTTCCTGGTATTTTTCTGCTGTGTACATTTTGTGCACCCATGGTGCACAGAGGCTCTTAAACAGACTAGACATGATTGTGAATGCAGCTGTATTCTGAGATTCACAGTCATGTATTGCACCTGTTAATTCAAAACAACTTCACTTGCCAAAACACCTGAACACTTCCATATTGTAGCAATGTGGTGCTGACCGAATTTAGTAAGATATGCAGTAACTCCTCCCCAACCCATTTCAACCTCCATTTTAGTTTTGCACCTTGTTGGCTACTGAAATGCCCGCAAACATTTGAGGCGTGTTGAGTGAGGGAAGAGGGGCGGGGATTAACCCATCATGAGCCTAGACATACATAGAGGTTAGTTTCTCCTCCTCAATGATTATTGTGTCGTCAAAGTGAACTGTTTAAATCAGAAATATAATCCATAGTTTGTTTCTCGAGATGGTTAAAATCACAGTGAAGAGCAGACTGCTTCAGCAGTTATGCACTGAACGTTTCTTTGGCAAAACGTAAATTCCAAAGCTTGAATTTTAAGAAACGGTTGCAAAGCACCCCCTAGACCTAATTAATGACTACAATTTCAGATTAAACACTGATATTCATATTCACTTAATTATTAACATAACGGTGATAATCTTCATAGGAGTGAGATACTGTGTCAGGTACAGTGAGAGACATCTCCTTAACGGGGGGGGGTGGGTGGGGGGGGGGGGGGGAATAGAATGTTTTGCACAATTGGCTTTGTGACCAGTGCAGTAAGAGTTCTGGTCGGGTGACAACTGTCTTTGTAACTGAATCTCACTGCGTTAAGGAAGTTGGACACAACTCCATTTCGGCAGGAATATAGAATCCAGAGGTTTCAGTCTTTTAATCCCCCAAGTTGGGGGTAGCATCTTTTAATTCAACGAATCCAATGAGCCTTTTCAACATTTTCATTATATAAGTAGGACAGCTGACTGGTACCGATGTGGTGCTTTATCCGACACAGCCAGGGGCCCACAGCAGGAATCTGCTGAGGTGTTTTGAACTTGGGTCGCCAGTGTTGAAGGAAAGGTACCATGCTGTCCCAGTCAGCTACCCGTTATATTCGAGCTAACACAACAGCAGTCTTCATTTAAACAGACATTTTAAAACTTTCACAATAAAAAAAATACAAAGCAGTCTTTATAACAGATGACCAGTTTTCTAGAATTCCATAAAGTTTCCTATAACTCCGTTTCAATGTCAGATTCTTCCCCCGCCCCCAACTAAGGCCATTAAAGATGGCAGACTCTGTAATCCTTTTTTTAATGACATCTCATCAGAAATATAGGAAACTTTGGAGATGTTTGCGACAAATGCAATGTGATTGTCATCAATGTTGCGTATGAATGACTTTAAAGCTGCATGAACCCACATTTTGGTGCCATTTTATTACTGAGTCATTGACAGAACTTAAAAAAAAACAAATTTAAATGGGACAATTTATTAAATCGTCGCCCCCTTCCATGCTCCCGATTCCCCCCCAGCCAAGGAAACTATTTCGTGGCCTGTTGTGAAGCCGCCTGTTTCTCCTGACTCTTCTCTTCAGGCTGCTTGGAGTTGGACAAAAGTGACCAGGCTCAGCAGCTCGTACCTTCTCCTTTCACTGTAGCTAAGTACAACTGCCGTCTCCCTTCCCCTCCAGTCGAGATTGGGCACTTACAGAATTGGGACATTTTGGGGGTGAATCTATCGGGTCTGAGCCAACACTAAAGCCTAAATGCCTTCCTCCTGGGAAGGAAGCAAAATCACAGGCTGGCCAAAAAGGCACCAATTGGGGGTACGATGGTGTAGTGGTTATTATACTGGATTAGCAACCCAGAGGCTGTAAGTTCAAATCCCAGCAAGGCAAGTTGTGAAATTAAATTCAATAAATCTGGTAATTTGTGGGCTAGCACTTGAGAAAAAAAACCAAGACAATGAAAGCTGCCAGATTTTTGTTAAAAAGCTAACTGGTTCACTAACATCCTTCAGGGAAGACCTGCCACCCCTATCTGGTCTGAGCTACATATGACCCCAGTCCCACAGTATGTGGTTAACTCTTTAAGCCCACAGAAATGGCCTAGCAAGCCACTCAGTTGTCAACCAATCAATATGAATTAGGAAGGCCCATCCCCACCTTCTGAGAATAGCACCGTTCACTCCCGGAGAACAAAATTTAAAAAAACAGGGGGTCTGCGTGGCACAGTGACAGCTAGGAGGAGAAAGGGAGAAAATGTGAAAAGGCTTTTGTTAAAAAAAAAAAATCAAGATTTTTGACATACACTGAATGCACTGAATTGAATCTAGAGCAGTCACTTTCTGCATTTTGGGACGTTCATCTTCCATGCTGGCAATGACGACATTATCCAGCACAGAGTCATCGAAGTAGAGAAATCCATATTTGAAAGAGACAGGAGGTGCCTCGTAGCCTTCTGTGGATGGGATGGGACAAACTAAAAATTGGTGTTTTCTTGATACAATATCGCCCCGTTTCTGTTTATGGAGCCCTTCTGCACTCGAGGGAGACAGTTGTGTGGACTGATGCATCCAATTGTTTTAAAAGTCCCTGCAGTAATGTGCCTCCCCAATTGAGTCGGTGAATTCACCATGTGGGGAATTTTGGCTGTGATCTGAACCTATAGCTCTGTGGCATAGCGTTCACCTATAAGCACGGTGTGCCACTACCCTCGTTCCCCTTCCAATTAACAGCAGCAAAATCACAAGTCATGCAGCTTCAAATGTGAGATGCTGTACTTTAGGGTGATTACAGTTATCCATGTAACACAGTCTCAATGGTTCAAGCCAAAGGTGCTTAAGCTGAACAGCATGCAGTTTGTAAGCTGAGGCCATTCATAATAAATCCTGTCTCATCATTCAACAAACTGATTCATTTTAGACTCCATCTTAAATGCTGACAAGTAACTACAAGGTTGACTATTGCAGCTTTCAATATTGTGAGTGTTCCCTTTCCACTGCAGTGTTATATAAAGACTTCGGTATAAATTTCTTGTACTGTTTTAATGAGATCAGTTTATCTTTAAGTACAACAGCCCAGAGCTGCATCATTATTAGACCTGTACATACTGAAATGACTAATGATTATATGTGAAACTACAATCTTTTTTTAAACTCTTGTTGCTCAATGATTTTATTCACAGCAACCTTGGCAGATTGCTTCATTTTCAGAATAGTTTAGATTAGACCTAATTCCACAACTGAAGTATTTTAAAATATGTTTTGTCGGCTCATTTGTGAATATTGTGCCAAGAGCACCTTTCTTAAACTGGGCAGCGTTAATTTCTCTGCTTCTTTTTGAGCCCCATCACAGGTTCTGGTCTTATAACTAGTGTAAAAGAGATGCAAGCACTAAGAAATCAGTCTGGTTTCTGTGTGTCTTTTTATTGTCTTTGACCTTTCTGTCATGTCACCTCAGTCACTTTTGGCATTTTCTGTGCACTATTACGGATAAGATTTACATGTGAGGCTTGAAGTTTCTCCGAGGTGGTCGGAATAGCGAAAGTGCAATGAATTTTATTTATTGCTGCCTTTGTATATGAGTAACAGACACTGTTTTGGTGGTAATTGCATTTTGACTAACTGGTACATTGGATATCCGTGTATTATGTTTTTGTGAGAAAGTTCAATGCTTCACTAAGATTTTTTCCACGCTGTTGTGTGAATTCAATAGATGCTAGCTTCTTTTGAAGTATTAGAACGTGCTCATGTACCCGGCTAACTGCCATAAACACTCCAGTCTGTGTAACGCTAGATAGGTTATCTGATTTCTGTACACAATTCCGTTTTTAGAAACTATTTTTCTTTTCCACTGTGGGTAAGTTGTGTTTTGTCTCAAATGGTTCGGATTGGCTTTTGTGCGTGTCTCTCTCGTGTCTAATTACAAAGTTTACCTCACATTTACATGGAGAATTAATTTTAGTTGTTCACCATTTAATTATTACAGTAATGCAGGTTTCACTAGAATGGGAGAAAATAAGAAAGTTTGCCAGTTTACGTGGGTAAAAGGGATAAACAGATTTATTTTTGGCACCAATTAATGGCTAGATTTCAAAATATTACTCCCATGTTTTTTTTTAAACATTAAAGGTAGGGGAGAGTAAGGGGAAAAAACTAATCCCTTTAATCTCCAGCAGAAATGCAAAGCTAAACTGTCAAGTAACTATATACAAAATGTGTGTTAGCGTTTTCTTTTTATGAATGGCCACTTTCTACGACTTGGAAACACACACAGGCAGTCACGTGAAATGCAGAACACAGCATGCCCAGACAACTTACAGAGTACAGGAGGCGGAGGGTGAGCAGACTGGAGCACCTCGGCCTGAGGCCCAGCACCTGACTGGTTCCTTACAGCACTGCTCTCAGCGCCCTTGGCTGGAGGCAGCATGCAAAGGACGATGGAAACAAACACACAGAGCATGTTACACAGTAAACAGAATGAAGGATGAAAAACACCACAAGGTGAGGGGGCAAAAATAATGACGGGGCGTATTCTTTTGACGAGGCTCAACGTCTAGTTTTACTTATTCAAAGACTATTTTGTTTCATAAAAGATTTGAAGTGGGAATGTGCACATAAAAGGGAAGGCAGAAACATTGAAAATCCCAAGTTAAAAGAAGAAATTTCTCAATTCACAATTGAAAAATTTCACTAAGTAGCAGCACAAGGCTGGTGTCTACGGCCTCTCCCACACCCCCAGGAATAGTACCTCACACTAGATTCTACAAGTGCCACGTGCTTCCATTCTTTTCTATTTCCCACTGGGCTCAGAGATACAAAGACAACAACCACATTTTTTTGGCGTGTGGAGGGGAGGGGAGGGGATTGGGGAGAAAAGCAAGAAGGAAGCGGCAGCTTGCCGCCCTGGCGTTGCAGTAAGTGGTAACCTGCCACTGAGCGAGCAGTGTGACAACCACAAGTAATCTCCAACCTGGTCACATGCCCTCATGGGTGAAAGGAAACAATTCAGACAAATGGCACGGGACAGGTTCAGTCAACATTCATTACCAGTAGTTTGACATTCTCAATACATTACACTTTTTTGCAATACAAACAAAATACAAAACATGAACAAGGTGGAGTTCTCTGTTGATATGGAATGGCAAAGGATGACATAAGGCACACACCATGACTAACTGCACCAGTTACTCTCAAAGTCAGAACTTGGACTTTGCATACAAAATACATTATGACCGTGTCAAGTATTTTACTGCCATCAGGTCTGCATGTATATAGTTTGCCAGTCACCTGATGGCTTAACACTGCAGAGTGTAATACAAGTTTGAGGCCCTAACCCAGCAATACTGATAGTTGCTTTATATTTGGCTCTGGGAGACCCATGCTTCAGGAACTGGCCAGACAGCGTGGAACTTGCATAGCCGGCCTCGAGCCAAATGTTAAAACTGCTGGGACTCGGCAAGTTCCGGCGGTTCACAAGACCCAAATCCAGCCACGGGTCTTGGGAGAGTCCCAGCAGTTTCACTCAGCGTAAAAGCAGCCAAAGTTATGGCAGGCGATTTGTTTCTGCTTGGGGTAAGCTCGGAAACTTCACCTTCACATGCCGCCGGGACTTGTAGTTTTTTTAAAATTCCAAAACTCGGGTAACAATTATGGAATGTCACTTCACAAAAATCACTTGCCCTACCACCAATTTAAGATTACACATTTCAGCTGTAATTTCACATGGGAAAGACAACTGTCACTCACTCACAGGAGGATTCTGACTGGGTCTTGTCACAGCTGAGATGCGGGAGGGAGGAGGAGGAGGAAGTATTTCAAAGCGCACACAAAACATTGACACTTTGTGCTGGGTGCTAATGCAGCTTGTCGAAGGACTAAAAAGTAAGCGCCTGAGGGGAAACGTGGGCTGTGGGTGTTTTCTCATTACATTAATCAGCCGTGTACCCATCACTGAAGACGCTAAGGGTCTGCAATTTGCCATCAAACAAGTTAATACTCTGTTTGCTACTGAGCAATTTTAAATATCATCTGGCACCAGCCTTCCATGTCGGTTTTCACAATACACCTACATCTAATCACCTCCAAAAATCACGGGAAGTGTCAAATTGTCACAACATGCTGAAATCTGCCCTAAAGAATGAGAACATTGGTGGGATGACTCAGAACCTGCACCGTTGACAAGTATATATTTATAAAAGGACAAAAACAGGATCACTGCTGAGAGACGTTAATGAGGTAATGGTAGATACATAACTTACTCAAATGTTGCGTAGTTTGTATTTATCTGCCCTATTGGTCCTTTCACGGTAATAAGCTGAAAGAATAATGGCCTGGTGCAAAGATTGGTAAGCTAAATCTGACCTCATTGCTTTGAAACTCTCAAGGAGAAGTGACCGAATCTATCTGAAGGCTTGCCAGATTAGACATAATTTTCCACAAGCATTACTGTTATCCCAATAAAATAGAATGCTCTGAATGGTAGGAATAAGGCAGTTTGACGTCTCTATCCGGCTGCCTTCTACTTTTAGATGCCACTGAATGCTAATGCTAGCACGCTTCATTTAAAATAAAACGTTGCTCATGAGCGTCCGTGCAGCCTGCTCTACATACTGTCTGGAATGAAGCCAATTAAGGAGGGGGATCTCATGAAATGGTTAAAATATTAAATGGTGTAAAAAAGATAAATCCAAAGTTAAGTTACACAAAGGACCAAGGGATATAAGTTTACACAAATGAGAATTACATTAAAAAAAAATACCAGGTAGAACTTCGGGTTTAATCATATATTTAATATTTGAAATATCTCAACAAGAACTTTCACTTCACTAGCTTCTTTCTAGATTATAGAAGCTTTGTACACACTCATGGTTGGGTACTATTTATTTTCACTGAAGCTTGGAGCTGCCCCCACCCCCATTAAGTGGGATCCAAAAGTTGGAAGGAGTCCAGATAGCCTATTATTCCAAACATTTAGCACTCTTTTAAAACAGATATTAGAAAGGACTTCTGACGAAGGGTCATCAACCTGAAACGTTAACTCTGTTTCTCTCTCTCTCTACAAATGCTGCCTGACCTGCTGAGTATTTCCAGCATTTTCTGTTTTTATTTCAGATTTCCAGCATCCGCAGTATTTTGCTTTTGTATTAGAAAGGACTTATTGATTACATTTACTTTACACTAATAAAGTTATGTCCCTTAGTCCTATTTTCCAGTGACATTCTGGGTTTACTTTATTTGGAACATGTAATAATTTACATACCTCAAAGTGACTCCCCCCTCCTTCACCTGCTTCCTTTTAGACTGTAGATCTTGAACTTCTCATTTTTTCTCAAAGCTCACCCTACATTGCACTTAGGATCAGCCTTGTTGCTCTTCTCCGCACCTTCCTCAGCGCATGTATATATTTTTTGGGGTGTGGCAGCCTGAATTGAACAGAGTGCTGCCAGCACAGTGTAAAACCTCAGTCTAATCTCTGAAGACGTGCTCGACTGTTCCGGCTATATATCCAACAGCTTGATTCGCTTTCTAAAAATTTGTCTCAACATGGATTGCGATGAGTCCACTCCCTGGTCCCTCTTTAATTCTCTGATAATTTAATTCCATTCACGGAAACATTTTTTCCCCCCAAGCAATATGTAATATTTTACATTTATCAACCTTAAATTTCATCTGCTGCTGTCTGTCCAATTATATATCCAGTCTGAATTTTTCGGAAAATGTTTTGCTACATCCTCCGTCTCTACTGCTCTCTATATTTTCACACCACCAGCAAATTTGGCCAACTTGCATTTTGGTTTCAATACCTGGGTTATTAATGTAAATTAGAAGTTCAAGCACTGACCCCTGGGATCAATTAGCACCTGAAAGAGAAGCTTGGGTAGGCCCCTTCATCAAAACAGATTGAGCTGAAATGTTAACCTATCTCTAAGATATTAGCTGTGTTTTCTTTAGGGACGATACGCGCTTTACTGTCCTATACCCTAGACAAGGGTATAAATGGATATGGAGCCAAGGAAGGTGGATGGAGTTAAGAAACAGATCAGCCATGATCTCATTGAATGGTGGAATAGGTTTGAGGGGCTGAATGGCCTACTCCTGTTCCTATGTAGTGCACCCTGAGGTTTTAATGCAATGCGCCTGAACTGCTGACAGCAAGAAACCAAACTCTGATGTGGTCCTGCTTCACACTCGTTCCAACACAAGCGATTACATGCCATATAACAGTTTACCATTTTCCCTTCCTCTGCTGAAGGACTTGGGGTCATACTGGGATAGAGTGCCACAGGTACCAGTTGCCCCATGTTACCTCCCCCCAGAGGAGCCCATAGCCGATGTGTGAATTCGGACAGTAATGATTTGTAGGTTATTCGGTTGAGGTGAGCCTGTTACTTTCGCCCAAAAATCCACAAGTACACTGTTCCAGCAGGGGTCACTGGACACTAATCAGGAGCAGGAACCCTGGCTGATTTTCCCATCTCCAGCCCGGAGCGCTGAAGCCAATTGCAGCACCCCAACTGCTGTCGCTGGTTGAGACCAGCTAACTTAGCACAGGCTAGGCTCTGTGTGACGCAATCACATTCTGCCTTCACCCAGGTGAGCTAGTGGGGATGCTGCCAGAAGTACTTTCAATGTAAAGTATTGCATCTAAATTGGTCAACCCTAAGTTAACGATGTCTCCAGAAATGACATTTTAAGTGTTTTCCATAAATCCATGGAGACCTGTTATCTCAAAACCCAAACCTGCGTATGAAAAGACAGGATACATTTCTTTTTAAAACTTGCCTCGGTTGAGACAACAGGGTAAATTCTGTACACTCAGTTTGAAGGGATATAGGATTACAACACTCATATTGAGTGTACTGGAATTAACCCAAACATCTCACTTTCAAAGTATGGCCCTCTACATTTATCTCCTTTACTTTACCATCCATTAAGGTCAACAAAAATCAACAGTTGGTTAAAGAACCATAATTCTGGGTCAGTAAAGGTTAACATTTCACCCGTCACTGCCAGTAAGTGTATCTCCCCACCCACCATCAAGTTATCATGACTGCTTTGAGACAAAAAGGATTCACATGTTCCCAAACATCAGGAGAATACTTTCCATGCCCTTAAAAGAGTTAATGTCGCACTGATAAAATCATAATGCTTTAGAGCACCGGGCAGGGACACAAGTTACTCAAAGCCGCTCAGCATGCTCTCTGTTCCCAGCAGTGTCCCCTCTGGATGTGCACTGGTTTGGTTGTCATACAAGAACATGGTTGCACTTAAGCAGTTTTTAAAAATCACACAGTGATGCTGGATTTAAAATGAACAAGGCATTTGCAGGACTAAGAGTTTGAAAGCAAACAAATTCAAATCATTCCTCGCAACACTGCAGTAAACTTTGCAACTATTTAATCGCTCAGTGTGCAGAATCTGTGATGTGACTGCACTTGTCACCAGCAGCAGTATAGGAGGAATCGGTATGAAGTTGTACTTTGTGTTGCAAATGTTTAATGAGTTTAAACAAACTCAATTCAGTCTCAGAGCGAGTTTTCTTCCATTTTACCCTACCCGCAGGCATTCTGCTGACAGCTATGTCAACACGTCTGCCTTAAACTGCATATGTGTTCAATTGTCCTTGTGGAGAAAAATGGTGATTGAATTCTTTGGAGAGCTTTGTTTTCTTCGTTCTGACATTTGAATGTACAAGCAGCAATGCCCTTGACATTAGGCACTAGACTAATTAGTACAAACACACAAACTGCCACCTACACTTCCACTTATAGCTAGGGGGATTAAAAACAGCCAGAGTTGGAATATAGAGCTCAAATTACAGCAACAGTCAAGTCAAACGCGACAGGTCTTGCACTCGTCTAGGGGAAGTGAGAGGAATTAATGATTTGGCCTCGTACAACGCTGCTGGTTCTCAGTTACGCTATAGTGTTGGTCAAAGTCTATGAGTACCAGATACGTAATGATGTGTAAATTATGCTGCTGTCACGCAATGAATTCTGGCACCAAATTCACTCGAGTGTCCATGTGAATTCTGAGCCAGAGTTACAGTACCAGTAGGCCAAATCCAAAAGCAGTATTGCTGAACCACCTCCAGGGAGACTCCCCAATGCAGGTGGTCAGCTCCGCAAAAACTGTAGAAGTCTACAGGCAGCCCCAGGAACAAATGTGCACTATGACAGCAAAGTGGCATCGCACACACTGAAACTAGTTTATCTACTTTTCACCACAGGCCCCATTCTCTCTTGGGTCAGTTGGCTCATTCTACGAAGTACACTTGATGCACGTGTCGGTAGGCGCGCCACAGGCGTTAGAATTTCCTCAAACTTAGCGTGCCTTTGCCTGCACATGCTGAGGTTTCGACCAAACTGGTGTGACCTTGCTCACAAGTGAGGAGGTGGCATTTTTAATATACTTCACACCTGCACTCCTAGTAGATTTCCTGTCTGGTATCGCAGTTTACCATCAGTACCTCTTTCATTTAACAAAAAAAATGAATAAGAACATAAGAACATAAGAAATAGGAGCAGGAGTAGGCCAATCGGCCCCTCGAGCCTGCTCCGCCATTCAATAAGATCATGGCTGATCTGATCCTAACCGCCAATCTACTATCTATCACAGAACCATCTCCTGCATCTAACAGAATTGCACACACGAAATAGGAGCAGAATCAGGCTACACGGTCCCTGGGCCCGCTCCACTACCCACAGGGCCATGACCGATCCGAACCTAGACTCATGTCCAAATTCCTGCCCGCTCCCCGTAACCCTTAATGCCCTTTACTTCTAGGAAACTGTCTATTTCTGTTTTAAATTTAATTAATGTTGTAGCTTCTACAGCTTTTTGTGGCAGCATATTCCATGGACCTACCACCCTCTGAGTGAAGTAGTTCCTCCTCATCTCAGTTTTGAAAGAGCAGCCCCTTATTCTAAGACTATGTCCCCTAGTTCTCGTCTCACCCGTCATCGGGAACATCCTCCCCGCATCCACCCGATCCAACCCCTTCACAATCTTATATGTTTCAATAAGATCGCCTCTCATTCTTCTGAACTCCAATGAGTAGAGTCCCAATCTACCCAACCTCTCCTCATATGACCACCCCCTCATCCCCGGGATTAACCGAGTGAACCTTTTTTGCACTGCCTCGAGAGCAAGGATGTCTTTCCTTAAGTAAGGACACCAAAACTGTATGCAGTATTCCAGGTGCGGTCTCACCAATACCTTGTACAACTGAAGCAATACCTCCCTATTTTTATATTCTATCCCCCTAGCAATGAAAGCCAACATTCCATTTGCCTTCTTAATCACTTGCTGCACCTGCATACTAACCTTTTGAGTTTCGTGCACCAGGACCCCCAGATCCCTTTGCACTTCAGTACTCTCCAGTTTCTTGCCATTAAGATAATAAATTGCTCTAGGATTTTTCCTGCCAAAGTGCATCACCTCACACTTTCCAGTGTTGTATTCCATCTGCCAAATCTCTGCCCACTTACTTAGCCTGTCTATGTCCCCTTGCAGGTTTTTTATGTCCTCCTCACTCACTACTTTCCCTCCCATCTTTGTATCATCTGCAAATTTTGATATGTTACACTTGGTCCCTTCCTCCAAATCGTTAATATAGATTGTGAAGAGTTGGGGACCCAGCACTGACCCCTGTGGAACACCACTAGTTACTGATTGCCAGTCTGAGAATGAACCATTTATCCCAACTCTTTGCTTTCTGTTAGATAGCCAATCCTCTATCCATGCCAGAATATTACCCCCAATCCTGTGATTTTTTACCTTAAGCAATAATCTTTTGTGTGGCACCTTGTCAAATGCCTTTTGGAAGTCTAAATACACTACGTCCACTGGTTCCCCTTTATCCACTCTATATGTTACTTCCTCAAAGAACTCCAGCAAATTTGTCAAACATGACTTCCCCTTCGTAAAACCATGCTGACTTTGTCCTATTAAATTATGATTATCCAAATGTCCTGTTACTGTTTCCTTAATAATGGACTCCAAAATTTTACCTACCACAGATGTTAGGCTAACCGGTCTATAGTTACCAGCCTTCTGTCTACTGCCCTTTTTAAATAAGGGTGTTACATTAGCAGTTTTCCAGTCTGCCGGGACCTTAGCGGAATCCAGGGAGTTTTGAAAAATTATTACCAATGCATCTACAATCCCTACCGCCACTTCCTTCAAGACTCTAGGATGTAAGCCATCAGGTCCAGGTGATTTATCCGCCTTGAGTCCCATTATTTTACCGAGTACCACTTCCTTAGTAGTAACAAAGGAACTATTTGTTTTAGCCATTTTCGCCTGGGACTTTAGTTAATGTAAGCGCTGCTGAAGCTAAAACTTCTAAGACTGCTGAGTGCATCCTGGTGTCAAATCGGCTCTCATGACAGACATGGTTGCATCTCCAAGACAGTTCCACCTCTCTGCACTCGCGACTGAAACAAATCCCTCATTGCCCTGCCGCGTTCTCCATCCCCCCCGCCGCCACAAACAACCAAGACCAAGGTGTGCAATTTGGGATCGAATACTCTACTGACCCACATCAGCTTGACATTTAAAAGCGACAGTCCAACCCACACAGTAGACAGTGACGCAGCTCAGGCTTATCAGAATGTACCAGGAAGTACAATGTGAGCAGAGTCAAAGCAAACTGCAGCCTATCTCGACCTTGCTGCAAACGCCTTGCACCCACTGGCCATCTAGTGCGAATGTTATCAGGCACTAGCGAAATAAAGTCTGTGGACAGCTGTATAAGCATAAATAATGACCCAAAGCTACAAATTCTACAGATAAAATGAAGTGGGTAGATATGAAACAATGGAGTGACGGGAAGGTAGTTATTTAATCTCTGGGTTCTGATGGTAACTGTAACGCATTAGGTCTTTACTCTGGTGGTTTAGGATGTTAACTGAAGCGCCTATTTAGATAATGGCATAATTATGATCACATACCCATTCTTTTCTCAATCAAATTTACTTCCAACCTTTAACAAACTGCAAACTCTTTGCTGGGTACAATCAATTTTAGATGCCTTTAAAGTTGCAGCCCAACTAAGGGAAACATAATTAATGTCCACTCATTACAGCAAGGCAGATCAATGGGATGAGCTACTACAGAGAAACAATGGTGATAGACGCACACACACACACACACACACACCCCGACTACAAAGAAACACGAACAAAAGTAGACCATTCAGCCCCTTGACCCTGTTCCGCCATTTTATTAGATCATGGCTGATCTGCACCTCACAGACAAAAAGCGGGGATGTGGGACGAAGCACGACTGCTCCTTCAAAGAGCCAGCACAGACACGACGGGCTGAATGGCCTCCTTCTGTGCTGTAAGTTTCTAATGATTCTGTGACTCCATTTACCTGGCTTTGCTCCATATCCCTTTATACCCTTAACTACTATCTAGATTATACTTCTTCCCACCCTGCTTCCTGTAAGGACTCCATTCCCTTCCTCCATTGTCTCCGGCTCTGTAGCAGCTGCTCTGATGATGCCACCTACGGCACCAGAACTAAAATGTCCTTTTTTCTCCACCACCATGATAGTCTGACCTGTTTCCCATGCTTCAGCCCTCACCCTTCCCCCTCCAGAACTGTGACAGGGTTCCCCTTACCCTCACCTTCCATCCCATCAGCCTCCGCATTTGACAGGTCGTCATCTGCCAATTCCACCACCTCCAACATGATCCCACCACCCAACACATGGTTCCCCTCCCCTCCTCCCTAGTTCACTCTTGCATCGCCTGTACCGCCTACTCTCCTTCCCTTGGCACCTTACAATGCAGGACAAGAGATGTAACGCCTGCCCATTCATCTCCTCCCACACTACCGTCCAGGGTCCCAAACACTCCTCCTGGGTGAGACAGCGATTTACTTCCTCTTAAGCTAGCACACCCTCATCACTGCTCTTGGTGCACTCTCCTCTGCATCAGAGAGACCAAATGCAGATTTGGTGACCATTTTGCTGAACACCTCCGTTCTGTCTGCAAACGCGACCCTGAACACACTCTCGCTTGCTACTTCAATTCCTCCCCATCCCACTCTACCCGCTCCGTCTTTGGCTTTCGGCACTGTTCCAACAAAAAACCCAATGCAAGTCCGAGGAAGAGCACCGTATCTTTGTCCGAGGCACTTTATAGCCCTCTGACCTCAATATTGACTTTTAACACGCCACACCTTAACTGTAGCTCCCATTTTCTTTCTGGCAGGAAGTGCTGCAATGTGGGATGGATGTGCTGGCGTTTCTGGAGAGGCGGGGGGAAAGAGAAGCAGGCAATCCCCCCTCTCTGTCGAACCACCACGCTGGCGAGAATGGTGACCAACCTATCAGGCATCGGGGTCTGCTGGTGCCTGCTCCGTTTTTGCCAGTTTTTCCACATTCCCCTTTCTATATCCGCCCACCCCTTCAGCTATTCACACACTCACGCTAATATCAATTCTTCCATCTGACTGTGTGCCCTGTTGCCAATGTAAGCACTTTACAGGTCATTCTATTTCTTTTCCTGTGTGTCTTGTTCCATTTTAAATGCTGTTCATCTGTAATATCTTCCACTTCTGTTGAAGTGGCTACACCAGAAACGTTAACTCTCTTTCTCCCCAGACACTGAGTGATTTCAGCATTTTCCGCTTTTGTTTCAGATTTCCAGCAGCTACAGTATCTTGCTGTTTGTTCATCCTGTTAGCGAATCCCCAAGTACAGTACTACCAAAAGGAGAAAGCTTTGCTTCCGGTCTCTTTACAGCCCCCCGACTGTACCAGTATACAGGACCTGGCATGATCAGGTGAAATGGAAAACTAAACTTGAATGAGGTCACTTCAGTTTGAGCCTTTGATGATCATAGATTGTTGTCCCCAAGGAAAGACCACAAGAACAAACGCCTTAAGTATACCTTCGAGCCCTGCAACGGCACGTTTTAAAAGCCGCTCTCAATGCGTTGCTTACCTTTAACATCTTCGTCTTCAATAGTCGTGTTACTGCTGTCTGAAGACTCCTGCAAACAAAATAGAAACTGTATTACTCGCAATACTCCAGGCACTCACCGCTTGAACTCTGAACTAACGGTACAAATACTGAACTCAGTGCAGAAAAAGCAGTAAAATCACAAAGCTTAAGAACTGAGCGAACCAGGGCAGGAGAAAGCATGACGATGGAACAGAGAAGAATAAAGGAACCAGTTTTTAGAATTTAATCCATGCAGTTTTTTTTTTTTTTTTTTTTTTACACACACATTCTATTTACTGTCAATTAATAATTTTAATTAGGTGGATTTTGTTCCAAAAAAATGAGATCATCAGTAAATTTAAAGCTTGCAAACAAGTCATTTGACTTGAGAGCAAGAAGGCCGACGGGATCCAAATGCATGTTTAGATTGCCAGTGTGCCATGCGGTTTCTGGCAGTCATCATTTCGAGGAGCTTACGCCCTACGTTCTCTGAAGATCCCACTGTTCAAATGCTTCAAAAGCAGCATTGTTAAAAAGACGGCGCTCTCGCAGTTGGGAGCCACGTTGAATGCGACTGTTGCCCCTGCCAAGATGTGCTGGCTGGTCACTGCAAGTCCCTCCCATATACAACCTTCCTGATAAGAGAATCGTGCCTTTTAAAACCTGCCTTTTAAAACCTGAAGAACATTCATTGCAGAAAAGATTGCAAGAAGGGATGATGCGGAGATGTAAATGTAAGCAAACTACCTGATTTGTATGATGAGCATTTAAACTATCTTTTTTGTTGATTAGGGATTATTCTGCAATAGAGGCCAAATCATTTTCCAACCCTCTCTATTTCTCTTAGATGTGACAACTCCTACCTAGCATAGCGTGAACTTTGGGGCTAGTATACCTCCGACTCAGCTGGTATGTGTCTTAAGTCCCAATATATTCCCCATTATTTCAGTCATAGAAAGACTCAGTCGAATAGAGGTGGACACGTAAACGGCTCATTTTCATAAAAATAGTGCTCGTTCGATGATTTCCAACTGTTGGGCTCATCTAATCAGCCAGAACAAAAGCTCCCATTGATCTGACAGGTAGTGTGGTTCTGAGAGATGTAAAGTGCAGACTTTGCTGTCAGTTGGAAATGGAAGTGTGCGTTTCAAAAGTTGGTGCTGCTGTCTGGTTTTGGCAAATGGAGCCAATGGAGAATTGGAAGGGACTGTGTTTTGGGAGACTTCCCCTGCACAATGCAGTGGAGATTACACATCATTTTAGAAGTCGTTGTCTCAAATCCTAGCATTGTGCAGTTGAGGGAAGTTACTGTGTCACAAGTTGGAACCAGCTAGACCAGTGTGAAGCAGAGCTCGTGATTCTAACCCTGCGTGCTGTATTTAATGGTTTGTACAACAGTCTTCAGTCTCACACCCAACCTTTGCTGTAACTGGGGGAAATAAGTCACTTCTTTGTGACTGTAATTACAACTCAAAACACACAGATGTGACAAACTGAAACCGAGTGAGGTAAAAAGGTGTTGTCAGCTAGCTGTGGGTGGGATAATTATGTTCCCTGTTGGATGTGAAGCAAACGAGGAGCTTTTCATTCCACGATTTGGACCCAACAAGAACAAAACTAACTTATTTTACAGTTACAACAGAAGGCAAGAACTTCAGCACCTCAAAGCTTTTATTGCATTTCAATCCAATCATGTCATGGCCTTCCCTTATCCTCATTATAGACAGTTCTTTGATTAAAATGATAATGTATTTGACTGAAAACCAGAGCCTTCTCAACGGCTGTCTGTTGTACTTCCAACCACAGGTTGAGGTGTGAGTGCAGACTAAAGATGCCATAATATCTGACAAACAACCATGGGACACTGGCCGACTGCCTCGGAGAGCGACAAGAAGGTGGAAACTCTAATCAGATTGTTGAGAGTCAAACCTGTAGTGTACCAGAGGACTGATGAAAGGACTCCACCCTGGTGGTCAGTCTCCCTATTTATTGGTCTGCCCAGTGCCAGGCAGGAGACCCTCAATCCTTCATTACCAAGAAACAGTAATCAGAACCTGGCAACTCTTGCTTAACAACAGGGACACATTTTCCACAACAGAGAGTGACAAGGGGAGATTTCAAAGATGGGAAAGAGTACAGCACAGACAGATGGTACCTTTATCCCATCCACAGGGTTATGGATGACAGTAGTTTGTGGCTCCTAAAGAAAATGAAAGCAGATATAGAAAAGGAAATTTTAGTGAGGAGAAAGAGGGTTAAAAACCAAAACAAAAACTGACAGACAGAAACAGTCAGGAAAAAAAAAAGGCCACAAGCAGAGAGAAGAAATAAAAACCTGACACCTTTCTCCTGGAGAATTATACCAAAAAGAAACAGTCTTGAGTGGCTAGAAATGGATAAAAGATGAAAAGGATCGCAAATCATGTTTGGAATGGGGTGACTTTGTTATGCTGCTAAATTGTAAAATTGCAGAATGAGAATGCAGCTCTCGCCACAGCGGAGGCCAAATGGGAGCTTGACTCACACATTCTTCCAGCCTTGACTTGCCCAAATAAAACCAGCTTTTAAACGACATTAATTTCACTCAGGAGAAGGGGGGGGCGTTGGGATGGGGGGGCGTTGGGATGGAAACTGACCCCTCGGTATACTCAATTGAAAAGATAACAGGTAACGTTGGTTAAACAAATATAACCTACACTTACTTCTTGTTACTTAGTGCTCAGTGAGCTGCACTTCTAAATACCAAATGTTCTTGCAAGTTAAGGTTAGGATTTGGCATCAGCAATTGTTTCAAACAGCATGCAAGTGGCACCTTTATGATGAATTACACTTCTTATAATTATACAGGATATTTTTTTTTCCCCCCACTCATAAACAATGACTGTGCATTGCAAGAGATAACAATTAATGTTCATGCTAATGAGACTAGTTCTGCTAAGGTCCATATATTGAAGCTGCACTTTATACCCAGTTAACATTGATGGAACTGCAGTGAGATAGAATTAGTAGTTTTATTAGGGAATTCTCGTTTGCTGTGGCTGTATATTTAAGTTTACCCCAGATTAACACATTGAAAAATCTGAGAAAATGCCACACTCGAAGTTCAAATCCTCAGCTAGCTTCCATACTGGCTCCTTAATGTCTTAGCTTCTGGATTTCTTGCCTACTAGACACCCAAATGCTGCCGTTAGTATCTGATAACCTTGTCCTTTAGAAAGGCAGACAAAAGTTGGATAACTATTGACTAAGAAAAATTTTGAATGGCAAAATGTAAGTGAATTTATTTAACTGTTTAAAGCTCAGTTAATGTGTAGTTTGTCGTGGGTTAAACGTGGGGAAAATAGGGTGGGAGGGGATTAGAGAGAGAGAAAAAAAAAACTGGACGAGGGTGTACTCGGGTGAAAATCAGCAGCAGAACTGTGCCATTGACCGCCGGGAGCAAGGTTGGCGGAGGCCTGAGAGATCGCCAGCCCCCGATCCTGACTGATGACTGCATGACCCAAAGCAACCCACCAAGATTTCACGGGGGAGGGGAGTAATGACAAAATTACATTAAAACTGTGGAACCTACCAGTTCACCTAATAACATAAATATCTGCATTATCCCCGGAGCTTCAGGAGGATCTAGCAGTTTGATACAACTGAGTGACTCGCTAGGCCACTTCAGAGGGAAGTTAAGAGTCAACCACATTGGTGTGGGACTGGAGTCACATATAGGCCCAGACTGGGTAAGGGCGGCAAGTTTCCTTCCCGAAAGGACGAGCGAACAATCCGACAGCTTTATGCTCACTTTTTATTTCCAGATTTTCTTTTTCAACTGAATTCAAATTCTCAAACTGCCACCTGAACTCCCGTTCTCTGGATTATTAGTCCAGTAACATAATTAACCACTGCACTACCATACCCTCAATCTACAGTGACCATTTATGTAGCTAACGAGGTTCTTGTGTTGTCCAGTCCCTGCTGATTCCCAAAGTATATTTATTAATAAAGCAAGATTTCTGATCACTAAGGGAGTGTGCTGCTGTTAAATGGCTCAACCACCCCCCGCCCCTCCGAGGTACTAACATTTGGGCCAAGTCTTAATAATAGTTTCTGAATAAAGTTAGTGTACAGTTCAAAACTTGCTGCTGTGCCAAAAGCTGGAAACAAAACCCTTTGGAGGACCAAAACGTCAGTATGTGTTAGACCTTAGCCTAGTAACACCCTGCCAAGTGTAATCTGTGGAGTGTCAGCAGGCTTTGAACATCTGAAGGCAAGAGATTTCATCTACACTCCAGTTTTGCACATTGACATTGTATTTTCGTGTGGGGTCATGTCAGTTTTCTCTCTGTTTTGCAGTGGCTGTGGCTCTTTCTGCACGCCCCACTCCATCCACGCACCAAGGGGCGGGGGGGGGGGGTCGAGAGAAAGATACTCTGGCCCCTTGCACCACAACCAACCACAAGGAGATACGCAAAAAAAACCCTCCTCTGACTTACCTGGGAATTTTATTCATCTTCTCTCCCCCTCCAAAAAGATAAATAATCAGGGGGTGTGACCAAAATAATTTTTTCTCACTGAGCGCCCCTTCCCACTGACACTCCCGTTACGAGCTGCTGAATCATATCACAGTCATTAGCGAAGAGAAAAGCCAGTGCAAGATATAACAAGACAAACTAAAACAGGAGGTACTCGTGAAACATGGCTTTCACCCGCTCCCTACAAAGTGGGCGCTGAATCCATATTAATACTCATCAACTTGCTCAATTTAAATGCGCACCACTTAAAATGTTCACTTTTGAGGTACTCAGTTTAAGTTATCTACTGGGGGAGAAAGACCACCAAACTTATTTGGAGCTCACTGCACAGGACAGTTCAAGTTTCTGTAAGTCAAGCCATTTATTAAATGGAAATGGTGTCTTGGAGTCTTGCATTTTGCCAAGCTGGAGAAAGGTTTTCTCCTCTGGCAATTCATGGAACGGTATTAGTTTAAAAAATATTAAGGCTGCTTGAAGGAGACGCAATGGAATCAAGTCGTAGAAGGTCATTAACAAAGCCCTCAAAATAATTTTTTTTGTTCGGTGGCAAAACCAAGTTAATTGAAGATCCAGCCATGCTTCACCAGTGCCTCTGAAAGAAGATAGTATAAGAAGAGGCAATACCAGTGCAGGGCAGGGAATGTTTCCTTTGGGACTGGTTACTACGTTGTTTTTGGTGCTGTTTGTCTGGGGCTGTGCAGAAAACAACAGAGGGTTTTAGGTTTATTTCATGTCCACTTCTCACCTCCTAGTCCCGCCTGGGACGGTAGATCAAGCTGAGCCGGCAGATACTGAACTGTCTGGGGTGCGCAGCATGTTCAGATGCAGATGGTAAGCTGCAAACGGTGTCCTGACCCGATGCCAGCGATAGTTCTTTGGATTGGGCTTGCTCCGCTGCTGTGCGAGGTGGCACATGAGTGCGAGCCTCAAAGAGCAGCGGGGCCAATTTCTATCGAGGGGGAACCACTTTGAAAAGGCTAAGACGTTTTTCTTAAACAGCCAGATTTAATTGCTTTATCTTTGTGCAGTTTCACACTCGTTCTCAAAAGTAGATTTAATTTTGGGCGTGGCGATTTACAAATTAGAACATGTGATGTTAATGTGGGACCTGTTTCTGCCACGTGTTGTGGGAGTTACACAGAGCTCCATCAGCGCAGTGAAAGCATGGCACGTCAGACAGCTCAATTTCTCTAGAAAAGCAGAAGAAAGAATTACGAACATCAAAGTCAGCGACACACCATTTCCAGTACCGTTTCTCAATCCCTCATCAGTCGAGTTGGACCAGTCACTATTGCCAACGCCTACAGATTGCGTCCAAATGAACGGTAGTGATTTAACCAAGACGCACAAGCTTGGATGATATAACATGGACCATTCGGATGTTCTTTTTGTTTGCTGAACCCACAGAGGAGGTGCTTTACATATAAAAACTCGGTGGCATTTGGGACTACTATCAAAAACAAGGAGCAGGAGATCTGCTGTCACCCAACAAAAGATCTTAAATGAACAAATAATAGATTTTTTTCCCCCCAGATAAAATCTTCTTGCTTTGATCGGTTTTCCCCAAAACATAGACAAGAACCCCCCAGTCAAATGTCCTGCAGCCAGATACTGGCACCGAGTGCCAGTGTCTTTTCCATTTTACTCAATGCAGCCCATTTGGGGGTAAATACTTTCATAGTCAAAAAGCTTCATTAATAAGTCCCTCCGGATTCAACCGGAAACGTTGCGACTGTAGATCTTGCTGCTGTCTGAGCTGGGCCGAGGCCTTGTCATATTTATGATGGGCTCCAGATGATTAAAAACCCCAGTCGGTAACAAGCCATTGACCTTTTCTCTCCAAAAGGGGGAAGCTGCATCAATTTCTGGATTCTCGACTAAACGCGGCATTCAATATTTGACTTATACGGCCTTGCCTCCGCAGGTCCTTCGTTACTCAGGGCTGCGCTACAGTCAAGCCTCTTGGCAGCTGCCATCGCTGCCACAACACGTTGGGCTGAAAGGAGACTTTGGAATTTGGGCAGAGGGCAAACACGGCAGGAACGCACACCAAGAATTTCCATCCGGATCAGAAGCGGCCGTCGGATGGATGCAGATGTTTCCAAATTCAATCCAGATCGGAACTGGCCAGTCAGGTCAGGCACAGCTTTCAGTTTTTGTTTGAGCACAGCTCAGAGCTTTGTAAATCACTGAATTTATGACTGGAGAAAAGGAAGTTCTGAGTCTGCCTTGGGTTGCCTGTACCCTACACTAAACAAAACCATATTCTCAAAAACGGGCCTGTACAACCTAATTGTACCACATCTAATGCGGTCAACCAAAGATATTCTATAACCATAGTGAGGTCCCTAGAATGAGCCTAGTTTGTGTCCCCAAGTGATGAACTTGATTTAAGAACCTAAGAAATAGGAACAGGAGTAGGCCATTTGGCCCCTCGAGCCTGCTCCGCCATTCAATAAGATCATGGCTGATCTTCGAACTCAACTCCACTTTCCTGCACTGTCCCCATATCCCTTGATTCGCTTAGTATCCAAAAATCTATCAATCTGTGTCTTGAATATACTCAATGACTGAGCCTCCACAGCCCTCTGGGGTAGAGAATTCCAAAGATTCACCACCCTCTGAGTGAAGACATTTCTCCTCATCTCAATCCTAAATGGCCGACCCCTTATTGAGACTGTGACCCCTGGTTCTAGACTCCCCAGCCAGGGGAAACATCCTCCCTGCATCTACAATGTCAAGCCCTGTAAGAATTTTGTATGTTTCAATGAGATCACCTCTCATTCTTCTAAACTCTAGAGAATATAGGCCTAGTCTACTCAATCTCGCCTCATGAGACAATCCCTCCATTCCAGGAATCAGTCTGGTGAACCTTCGTTGCACTCCCTCTATGGCAAGTATATCCTTCCTTGGGTAAGGAGGCCAAAACTATGCACAATACTCCAGGTGTGGTCTCACCAGGGCCCTATATAATTGCAGTAAGACGTCTTTACTCTTATGCTCAAATCCTCTTGTAATAAAGGCCAACATACCATTTGCTTTCCTAATTGCTTGCTGTACCTGCATGTTAACTTTCAGTGATTCGTGTACAAGGACACCCAGGTCCCTCTGCACACCAGCATTTCCCAATCTCTCACCATTTAAAAATCTCTGCTTTACCTACCAAAATGGATAACTTCACATTTCTCCACGTTATGTTCCATTTGCCATGTTTTTGCCCACTCGCTTAGCCTGTCTATGCATCCTCCTTGAAGCGTCTTTGCATCCTCCTCACAACTTACATTCCCACCCAGCTTTGTATCATCAGCAAACTTGGATATATTACATTTGGTCCCCTCATTGATGTAGATTGTGACTAGCTGAGGCCCAAGCACCGATCCTTGCGGTACCCCACTAGTCACAGCCTCCCAACCCGAAAATGACCCATTTATTCCTACTACTCTGTTTTATGTCTGTTCACCAATCCTCAATTCATGCTGGTATATTACCCCAATCCCATGAGCCCTAATTTTGTTTAATAACCTCTTGTGTGGCACCTTATCGAATACCTTCTGAAAATCCAAATACACCACATCCCCTGGTTCCCCCTTATCTATTCTGCTAGTTACAACCTCAAAAACCTCTAACAGATTCGTCAAACACGATTTCCCTTTCATAAATCCGTGTTGACTCTGCCCAATCCTATTGTTATTTTCTAAGTGCCCTGTTACCACGTCCCTCACAATAGATTCTGGCATTTTGCCGGCTACTGATATCAGACTAACTGGTCTGTAGTTCCCCCTTTTCTCTCTCCCTCCTTTCTTAAATAGTGGGGTTACATTTGCTACCTTCCAATCCGTGGGATTTCCCTGACCACACCATAGTAATTAAACATCACTTCAAATTTTGGTTCTTAAATCGCCTCCTGTCCACAGAATTACCACAAACTTGCCTGCCTTAGAAGTACAACTTTGCACAAGCTGCGGCTCGTGTTCTAATGATGTTACACAAGCACCACAAAGATTTTCAGCCTGTCGAAATCCCTATTTTTAATCAGTGTGGGTCTATCCACAAAAAGCTTTTTTTTCCCCCTCCTGCTTAAATAAGAAGAATCGTGAATGCTGCAAGTAACCGAAAATGCTGGAGAGAGAGAGAGAGAGAGAGAGACGGCAGGGTCAGCTGGCAAGGGAAGGAAGAAGAATGGTTCGTGTTTCAGTTGAGACCCTGTCAAGAGCCCAACCCAGAACCTTTCCACTTTTTCCCCTTACAGCTGCTGCTGTTTCCTCTCCAAGATTATTGGTTTCAAAAAAAAAACCTTCAGCCATTCAGAAATATTTTCACAAACATCGAATATTAAATTTAGAATCACTTAAGCGTTCTAACGAACCAATCAAGTTCACACGAAGTTATCGCCGGCTTCAAAAACAACTTCACTGCAGCAGCTACAAGGAGAGAAGCTGCCATTTTCACCACACTTGTGCAATATCCAATTTAAATTTACAAGTCCCTGAAGGTTCAGTCCTCGGGTGACACAGCACTGACGCATTCCGTAGGACTTGGCACAGGGAGGAGAAAGCATTGCTCATTTGCTGCCCGTATCCTAAGTCATGTTCACCCAGCACCCCTGTGCTCGCTGATCTATATTGGCTCCCAGTTAAGCAATGCCTCCATTTTAAAATCCCTCCATGGCCTCACCCCCTCCCTATCACCAGAGCCTCCTCCAACCCTCCAAGATCTTTGCGTCCTCCAATTCTGGCCTGTTGAGAATCCCCGATTTTAGTTGCTCCACCACTGCTTTCAGTTGCCTAGGCCCCAAGTTCTGGAATTCCCTCCCTAAACCTCTCCGCCTCTCTTTCCTCCTTTAAGGCGCTCCTTAAAACCTACCTCTTTGATCAATCTGTCCTAATATCTAACGTGGCTCAGTGTCAAATTTTGTTCGATTACGCGCCTGTGAAACACCTTGGGATGTTTTACTACGTTAAATGCGCTATATAAATGCAAGTTGTTGTTGTTGTTGCGTTTCCCTTCCTCAATGAAACTCTAGTGGCAGACACTGAGCAAAGGCTGGATTGCTGCAGGCAGGGAGGAAGGGAACTCAGGGGCTGAGTGGCCCTGGTTATTCCAGTACAGCTCAGAGCAGCACTGCGAGAGGCCTGGGAGCTTTCCATTAACAAGCACCTTTCAATTTCAACCAACACCATCTAAAATACATCTTTTAATTGCTGCTCATTGGTACAAATCAATGTTTCAATTAAAAATTTCCCCACCTTATCGCACAAACTGCAGTACGATTTTGGCTAATTGTACTTGTTTCTAATTATCTAGCAGGCTGTTCATAACCCTATCAATGCTGCATGGTAGCTGTTTGGAGCAAACAGGATTGCTGCAAAACCTATAAAATTTGCCCAGAGAATGGGGGCGAGGAAGGGAAGAGGGTACCAGAGAATCCACGTGCCAATCCACAAAAGAGGTAGGAACAGGAGGCGGCCATTCAGCCCCTCGAGCCTCTTCCGCCATTCAGTTAGATCATGGCTAATCTGTATCTTAACTCCATCTGCCCGCCTTGGTCCCATAACCCTTAATATTCTTATTAAAAGGGACCGAAAAATTAAAATCTCCTTTATTTCAGAGTTCAAAAAGGAACGGAATGAGTCAGCCTGAACTTTACTGGACTTGTATTTGTGCAGCTGTACTACTGGGGTGGAATAGGGAGAAAAAGTTCAAAGAAGCACTAAATTGTATTGCATAGTAGAGAATAGCTTTTAAGTTGATTGATGTCACTCTACAAACAGTTATAGCAGAAATATTCCACATCTTTAGTATCAGAGACTCTACTAAAATTCTCACCGGCCAACCTGAATGATTGCACATTATCTCACGGTGCCAGAGTTATTGCTCGGAGATACTGGAGATGAGCTACAGAAATCCAGTGGGTTTTGGTAACCAGGAACATTTCATTGTAACACACAGTCATTAAGTGATAAATCACTGTTCGCTTGTTGTGTATGGTTCTATCTCTGGTCCCTTGGTGGAACAGTCTGCCCATAAGTGCTAAACAGGGCTAAAGAACATCTCTCTCTGCAATGAATAGCTGCACTGTATCTCATCACATCCATCACTCCTACCCATTAAGGCAATAATGAGCAACACAGTGTTCACTTTAGTTTCTGATGTGCTTAATATGCACACAGTCACTTCATTATTGACATGAGAGCTGCTGTTTTTTGGCAGCGGTATGTCTTAATAAAAAAAAAAATCAGTGCTTTGTGGTAAGATGAAACACATTAGTTAACTGTTGAGTCAGAGGTTGGAGCCAGGGCTGTATCTCCTTATAGGAATGCCTGCACCTTTCAAATGGTCACCAGTGATTCACATTACTTCAGATTGGCTCAATTGCCTCCGGCTCAGAAGGCGGTGGGTTCGAGCCCCACTCCATGTCTTGAGCACATAATCTAGGAAGGAGTGCTGCATTATTGGATGAGCCGTCAAAGAGGTTGGTCTTGACTGCCTGCTCAGGTGGATATTAAAAGGTCCCATGGCACTATTCAGGAGTGAGAGGTCGCACAACACCAGGTTACAGTCCCAACAGTTTTATTTGAAATCACAAGCTTTCGGAGCTATCGATTGCCCCTTCCTCAGGTGACTTCACCTGAGGAAGGGGCAATCGATAGCTCCGAAAGCTTGTGATTTCAAATAAAACTGTTGGACTATAACCTGGTGTTGTGCGACCTCTCAATTTTGTCCACCCCAGTCCAACACCGGCATCTCCGCATCATGACTATTCAGGAGAGCAGGGAGTTCTGCTGTATCTCATCTCACCACATTCATTGGTGTCCTGGCCAACAATCCTCCCTCAACTAACACTGCCAAAACTAGATATTTCATCTCCTGGCTGTTGGTGGGTCTCACTGTGCACAAAATGGCTGCCACATTCACTTACATTAGGTGTCTGCACTTCAAAGCAATTCACTGTGTGTGGAGTGCTTTGGGACATTTCTGCAAGAACTGATGAGGTGCTTTATAAATTCAAGTTTTTCTTACTGTAGGATCTCAGTAGGGATGTAGTCCAACAACCTTGACAGCAGCAAGTTGTGCTCCTGCCAGCAGTGGGCTCTTCCTGCCCACCCCTTGCTACATGTCATTACACTCAGTGATCTTTTGCCCACGTTTGCTCGATTTCATCGGAAAAAGGCTCGGGCTGAATCTTCAGCTAGGCAAGGATTCAACTGACTACTGTAATGCGAGAGGTTGGTTGTCGGGTTTTCTTACGCAAGTTATTCTAGGAGAGCAATCCCAGCGAGGTTACTGGAAACGAGGAGGCCAGAACTCTGCCCAGTGACTACGAACAGGTGGAATTTCACTATATGGCCGCTGCGTCATGTCGGAACCTCAAAGCCCTGACTGAGGTGGGGGAGCGCTCATGATTTCAGCGTTTCAGATGCGACGTTAAACCGAGGCCCCGTCTGCCCTCTCAGGTGCACGTAAAAGATCCTATGGCACTATTTTGAAGAGGAGCAGCGGCATATTCCCCGATGTCCTGGCCAATATTTATCCCTCAAACGACATCACTAAAAACAGATTATCTGGTCATTATCAAATTGCTGATTGTGGGAGCTTGCTGTGTGCAAATTGGCTGCCATGTTTCCTACATTACAACAGTGTCTGCACGTCAAAAGTACTTCATTGGCTGTGAAGCTCTTTGGGATGCTCCGAGGTTGTGAAGGATGCTATATAACTGCAAGTCTTTTTATGATTTGATGGGGAGGACCATTTTTTGGGAACTCTGTGAATGTTTAGAAAATTTAGAACTGCATTTTTAAGATATTGTAGGGGCTGGGTTATGGCTCCTCAATTGCTGTCCAAAGTGGAGAATAATTTTATGTGACAATCCTCATCATATGCACATTTGTTAAGTACGCTTTGGATAATTCTCTCCCGCTTTACAGTTCATTCACAGCAACAAAGATCCAAAAGGTAAAATCAAACGTTAATACATAAACACACAGTGTAAAAAAGATGCAGAGAATCCAATCTAATCACGCGGCCGCTGCTTTTGTTACTTGCAGTCGGTTGGATTATCTAACTAGTAAGGTTTTAATTCTGCTACCGAGTGCTATGGTGATCCAGAAAGTACATTTTTGAACCTTGCAGGTAGAAGCAAATGGAGAAGGAGAAGGAAGCGAGAGAGAGAGAGAGAGAGAAAGGAAGGAGGCGTTAGACCACAGTTCAATGCCATTTACCACGATGGAGCTCTAACCGTTGTCAACATGCACAGACTTTAGTACTTGCTATTCTGATGGGGATTTAAAGTAATGAAAAGCTGTAAACACACACAGATGACTCTGTCACCTCCTGGCAGAGAAGAGAAGGGGGAAGAGAATAAGTAAGATTAACGTGAAGTGAATTTGAAATTTCAAAAGGGTCCTCACCATTAATTGAACACTGGAACTTGACTTCCTTTTCTGAATAGAGACCGACACGAGAAAAAGAAAAAAAAGAACAAGAAATGGTGACTTGTTGCACATGTGGCAGATTTCCTAACACCAGGTCCAGATCAGGTACACAATCCTAAAGACTAATTCTCAGGGTCAGTGTTTTTAAAAGGACACTGTCGAGAAAATAAAATGCCTCGAAATCCTGAAAAAAGTGCAAATCATACGACTTCAAACACAGGTATCAAGCTGCAGTATCCCTTTCTCAGAGGCTCAAAAAACTAACATCTATCCAGTGAACGCTCTGGATGCTGGCCGAGTCGGGAGGTTTTCCCAATGTCTGCTTACTCTGGGACACCTTTTGTCCCTATGTTGGAACATGGAAGGAGATCCAGCACCTTGTTATTTATAGATCTTGCACCTCCAATCTGCTTAGTCGCTGAAGAAAGGATGTTGCAAAATGCACCAAGGCGGCCTACAGTTTGGTTTTTGATCGTCTCTCATCTCGGACTTCCCCTCTGTGCTTGTTTCAGGTCATTTTGATTATTTATTTTTTTTAAGATGTGAAGTGTAGGAGTCCACTGGTCAAAGGGTGAGAGACGGGAGTAATTTAGCTCGTAGGGGGCGGAGAGTGGGGGGGAGAAATAAGTGGTAGGGAGGCAGAACTACTCCACTCTGCAAAGTGCCCTTGGCTTGTTGGCCAGCTTGTGAGGAAGTCTACAGTTCCAGCTCCACCGCTGTTCCTTTCTGACAGGTGAGGGCGGAAACTGAATACTGAAGACACAAGCCAGACTTGAAGTGGGGGTCCTGGTACAAAGATAACCGTAAGTAACAACAGGGATGAGAAAAGGGGAAAGGAAAGAGTAAATGTGGCCAAAAAAAAAAAGGTGGACTGAGACCAGTTTGTCAACCAAATTGCACGGCCATGTCTATTTGTTTGCTAATCTCCATCAATGGCGCTCTCTTGTTCAATGGATAACAAATCTATTTGCTGCCTGCATGTTTGAGAATGGCCTTCTGCTTCGGGTAGCCGAGGGAAAAGCTCGAGTCTTCCCAGAAGCAGTTGGGTACTATGATGGGGGACCTGCGAGCTTCCATGGAAGGATGAACTAGATAAGACTGAACGCAGCCCTTATCCGTACTGATCCTGGTGATCTCTGTGAGGAGCCGAGGCCATTACCGGATCAAACTTTCACTTTGGTGTATGACAATGTGGCCAGGAATCATGTCGTGACAGTGGCGAGTCTGCAACATCACCCTCTGGATGATTCAGGGTTAACAATAAAAGGGATGCTGCAGCTTTGTAGCATAAATTACAATTAATCAAAGAATAGATCCAAAAAAAAATTAGCTTTTTCCACCCTTTCATCAGCCCAGTGGTTTTTAAAAATCAATCTCTTATGGAAGATAACTTGTTGAAAGGTTTAGTTAAGTGCTCTTTTTTGATAACATTTCAATTTAAACAAATCCCCTGTGCAAATACGTCACAGGCAGAATACCAAATCTAAGCCAAATCTAATTGTGTCACAGGAAGAGAAATCTTGCGTTGTGAATTTAAATTCTGAGGCGACTCCACTCAAGAGCCATTAAGAGGGCGTCTGTACTGGTGAAAGGGCTCATTCCATACTCAGGTAGAATGCTCAAAGGAAGAGTTGTGAACATGCATACACTTTGGTATAAACTATGACATTGGTTGAGCTATTTTCAATCATGCATTTTTACGTGAGACATCACCGATGGTCATTTTTAAACCCCTCTTTCACCACTCCCCCTCCCACCAAACTCAAAAAATGTTCCTAAATGGGACAATTCTTAACTTAATTCAGGGATTTTATTTTTATTTGACCATTTTCTTTTTTCCTCTCCTATTTCCTGTTCGACGTTTGCCACTTTCCCTCAATCTTACCCCGGTCGCCCGGGAGGGAGGCTGGCATGGGTTGGCGCCTCACAGACCCATCCGACAGTCGTGGCAGATCCTTCTCCAGAAGGAGCAGAAGACAGCAGCGAGGCCAGCTCATTTGCACTCCCGTCCTGCCTCGGCCACCCTTCCCTCCCCCACCACCCTGCGGCACGCTCGACGCAGTACCCCTAGCGCGAGGTGGCAGAACTCTCCCAACTGAGGTGGGCAGTTTGAAGTGGGTCTCGGGGGCCCAGGCCTCCTAGGTGAGAGCCAGGCTGGGCCACACTATAATTCTTCTTTCCTAAAGCGCAATTTAAAAAAAAAAAGATTATACAACGTATTTTCTATCTTATTTCTGAAGCTTATTAAGTACGTTTATCGATCAATTTAGTTTGCCTCTGTGCTCACCAACAAGAGGTGTGGCAGCGTTGAAGAATAGAACCGTTCATTTTCTCTTTTGCATCCAGTGACAGTACTTCAGAGCTACATTATCGTGGTCTTTGAACATTCTACCCATTTGCAGTTGAAATAAAAGGAGAACAAAAAAAGTGGAGCCTAAAAGCCTCAGTTGAAATTTTCACAGCTTCTTTTAAATGGACCGAACTTCAGTATTTCAAAGCTGTTAACACCTCGACCCAACTAACTCCTTCAATGTTTCATTACACAAGGGCTGGGTTTGCAAGTTGCACTGGCATCTGAGCAATTAATTCGCCTCCAAATGATAGTTTCTAATGGATGGTTTTTTTTAAGATTGACACCAGTCTTCGTCCTCACCCTAAGGAGCCGGGGCGTAATGAGGTGCATGGGCCATATCTCTGTTCTCTTCCCATCCCAGCCAAAGGTTACACTTCTGCTTCAAGGTCTGATTCCGAGGTGCCAACAGCCAGTGTCTCAGAGAGGTAGGACTTCAGTTAGCAGGTTCAATCTTCCACAGCAAATTCCCAATCTGGGAAGCATTGAGCAAAGGGCAGGTGCTTCCCCGAAAGGGGAGTGATTGTACCTGGGACACTCTTGCACACTTCACTGTCAGATGCTTGGGATTGGTTCACCCACCCAACTGACTCTCAGCTGCAGATGGCGTGCAGTGAAGGAATCCTCAAACTAAAGAGAGAGAAAAAGAATTTGGAAGTGTGAGTCTTCACAACAAAAAGGGTCTATTTTTGAAATAAATTTGTCCTGGAGTTACAGAATGCCAGTTCTCCAAAACTCAGTTCCCAGTTTGGCGCTGTGCTTTCAGAAGGACACGAGGAGCAGAGTCCTAATGTCCCACCCTGGCGAAAAAGGGAAAACAGGTCACATCGCTCTGAGCTGCACTCGTATGCCAGGGAACCTGTTACAGAGTGAAATGACACACTGTAGCAGCCTTTGGGGCAGGTCTTGCTCTCCCTGGCACCACTACCTCACTTCACCTCTCCACGGCCTATGAACTCTCACTGCTTGTCCAACATCCAGTATTATTAAGAGTTTTTTTGAGGTTGTAACTAGCAGAATAGATGAGGGGGAACCAGTGGATGTGGTGTATTTGGAGTTTGAGAAGGTATTCGATAAGGTGCCACACAAGAGGTTATTGAACAAAATTAGGGCTCATGGAATTAGAGGTAATATACTAGCATGGATTGAGGATTGATTAACAGACAGAAAACAGAAAGTAGGAATAAACGGGTCATTTACGTATTGGCAGGCTGTAACTAGTGGGGTACCGCAAGGATCAATGCTTGGGCCTCAGCTATTCACAATCTATATCAATGATTTGGATGAGGGGACCAAATGTAATATATCCAAGTTTGCTGATGATACAAAGCTAGGTAGGAATGTAAGTTGTGAGGAGGATGCAAAGAGGCTTCAATGAGATATAGACAGGCTAAGTGAGTGGGCAAAAACATGGCAAATGGAATATAATGTGGAGAAATGTGAAGTTATCCATTTTGGTAGGAAAAATAGAAAAGCAGAGTTTTTTTTAAATGGAGATTGGGAAATGTTGGTGTTCAGAGGGACCTGGGTGTTCTTGTACACGAAGCACTGAAGTTATCATGCAGGTACAGCAAGCAATTAGGAAAGCAAATGGTATGTTGGCCTTTATTGTAAGAGGATTTGAGTCTAAGAGTAAAGACGTCATATGCAATTATATCGGGCCCTGGTGAGACCACACCTGGAGTATTGTGTACATTTTTGGTCTCCTTACCTAAGGAAGGATATACTTGCCATAGAGGGAGTGCAACGAAGGTTCACCAGACTGGTTCCTGGATGGGGAGATTGTCCTATGTGGAGAGATTGAGTAGACTAGGCCTATATTCTCTGGAGTTTAGAAGAATGAGAGGTGATCTCATTGAAACATACAAAATTCTTACAGGGTTTGACAGGGTAGATGCAGGGAGGATGTTTTGCCTGGCCGGGGAGTCTAGAACCAGGGGTCACAGTCTCAGAATAAGGGGTCGGCCATTTATGACGGAGATGAGGAGAAATGTCTTCACTCAGAGGGTGGTGAATCTTTGGAATTCTGTCCCCCAGAGGGCTGTAGAGGCTCAGTTGTTGAGTATATTCAATCGATAGATTTTTGGATATTAAGCGAATCAAGGGATATGGGGAGAGTTGAGGTCAAAGATCAGCCATGATCTTATTGAATGGCGGAGCAGGCTCGAGGGGCTGAATAGCCTACTCCTGCTCCTATTTCTTATGTTCTTATGGGATACGCAGATATTTCCTCCAATTAAATATCGGGAAGACCGAAGCCATTGTCTTTGGTCCGTGCCACAAAAGCCGTTCCTAACCACCGACTTCATCCCTCTCCCTGGGCACTGTCTGAGGCTGAACCAGACCGTTTGCAACCTTGACGTCCTATTTGACCTTGAGCTGATCTTCTGACCCCGTATCATGTCCATCTCCAAGACCGCCTTCTTCCACCTCTGTAATATCACCCGTCTCCGCCCCACCTCAGCTCATCTGCTGCTGAAACACTCATCCATGTTTTCGTTAACTGCAGACTCCACTACTCCAAAGTTCTCCTAGCCGGCCTCCCATCTTCGACCCTCTGTAAACTTGAGCTCGTCTAAAACTCTGCTGCCCGTATCCTAACTCGCACCAAGACCCGTTCACCCATCACCCTGTGCTCGCTGACCTACATTGGCTCCCGGTACAGCAACGCCTCGATTTCAAAATTCTCATCCTTGTTTTCTCAAGTTCTTCCATGGCCTCACTCCCTCCATATCTCTGTAACTTCCTACAGTCCTACAACCCTCTGAGATCTTCTAATCTAAGTTGGATATGGGTTTACATCTTGTACTTTATGTTGGAAAGGGGTTTGCATCTAATAGTTTAGGTTGGTTATGTGTTTGCATCTTATGCGATGTAGGTTGGATCTGGTTTAGTCTCTTGTAATGTAGGTTGGATATGATTTTGCACCTCATACTTTAGGTTGGATATAGTTTTCTTCTTGTAGTTTAGGTTCGAAATTGTTTTGTATCTTATTGTTTAGGATGGATATAATTTTGTATCTTGTAGTGTAGGTTGCAATGGGTCTGCATCCTTTAATGTAGGTTGGATATGCTTTTGCATTATCCTGTGCTATAGGTTGGATAGGGGGTTGCATCTTGTAGTTTAGGTTGGATATGGGTTTTGCATCTTGTTGTACTGTAGTTTGGATATGGGTTTACATAGAATCATAGAATTTTACAGCACAGAAGGAGGCCATTCGGACCGTCATGCCTGTGCCGGCTCTTTGAGTCCAATTTAGTCCCACAGCCCAGCTTTTTTCCCATAACCCTGCAAAGTAGTCCTCTTCAATTAAATGTCCAGTTGCCTTTTGAAAGATCCCATGGAATCTGATTCCACCACCCTTTCAGGTTGTGCATTCCAGATCTTAACAACTCTGAAGAAATTTCTCCTCGTTTTCCCTCTAGTTCTTTAGCCAATTATATTAAATCTATGACCTCTGGTTACCGACCCACTTACCAGAGGAAACAGTTTCTCCCTACTTGCTCTATCAAATCCCCTTACAATTTAGAAAACCTCTATTAGGTCTCCCCTTAACCTTCTCTCCTCCAAGGAGAACAATCCCAAATAACAACAGAAAATGCTGGAAAAACTCAGCAGGCCAGGCAGCATCCGTGGAGAGAGAAACAGAAAAAATGTTTCAGGTCGAAGACCTTTCGTCAGAACTGGAAAAAAGCAGGAAATGAAATAGATTTTAAAGCAAGTTAGGGCTGGGAAAAGGGGGAGGGGATGAAAGAACAAAAGGGAAGGTCAGTGATAGGATAGAAAGCAGGAGATCCCAGCTTCTCCAATCTCTCCATATAACTGAACTCCCTCATCCCTGGTATCATCCTGGTAAACATCCTCTGTACCCTATCCAAGGCCTTGACATCCTTCCTGAATTGTGGTGCCCAGAATAGTACACAATACTCCAGCTGAGACCTAACCAGTGATTTGTAAAGGTTTAGCATGAATTCCTTGTTTTTGTATTCAATGCCCCTATTTACAAAGCCAAGTATCCCATACGCTTTCTTAACTGCATCAACTTGTCCAGTCACCTTCAAGGATTTGTGAATGTGCACCTCTGGTTCCCTCTGCTCTTGCACCCCCACCCCCCCCAGCTCAAAATAGTACCATTTACATTATCCTGCCTCTCCATGTTGTTCCTCCCAAAGTGCATCACTTCACACTTAACCGCATTAAATTGCATCTGCCATGTGTCTGCCCATTTCCCCAGTCTGTCCATGTCTTCCTGAAGTCTGCTACTTGCCACTTCACTATTTACTATGTTGCCAAGTTTTGTATCAACCACAAACTTTGAAATTATGCTCTCTATTCCCAAGCCCAGGTCATTTACAAGGAAAGCTATGGTCCTAATACCGAGACCCCCCCCCCAGTCAGAAAACATCCGTTCACCACTACTCTCTGTCTCCTGTCCCTTAGCCAATTACATACCTAAGTTACCACCGTCCCTTTAATACCATGTGCATCTATTTTCCAGGTAAGTCTATTATGTGGTACTTTATCAAATACTTTTTGAAAGTCCATATATACATCTACTGCACTACCCTCATCAACCCTCTTTGTTACTTCATCAAAGAACTCAATCAGGTTAGTAAGACACGATTTGCCTTTAACAAATCCATGCTGGTGTCCCTTATTAACTCATGCTTCTCCAAGTGAGAAATAATTGTGTCCTTGACGATGGTCTCTAGTAGCTTTCCCATCACTGACGCTAGACTGATTGGCCTGTACTTACCAGGTTTATCCCTCTTCCCTTTTTTGAACAGGGGTGTAACATTTGCAATCCTTCAGTCCTCTGGCACCATTCCCATATCCAAGGGGGATTGAATATGTGGTCAGAATTTCTTCTATCTCCACCCTATCTTCCCTCAGCAACCTAGGATGTAACCCATCTTGACCAGGTGACTGGTTACCTTTAAGTGATGCCAACCTATTTAGCACCTCCTTTCTATCTATTTTTATCCTATCCAATATCTCTACTGTTCTCCTCTCCTCTGCTACAACATTAACTTTATCCTCTTCTCTTGTGAAGACAGATGCATAGTACTCATTCAGTACCTCAATCATGTCTTCTGCCTCCACAAGCAGATTTGCTTTTTTATCTCTAATCGGCCCCACCATTCCTTTAACTATCCTTTTACTTCTTATATGTTGATAAAATATTTTTGGGTTGCCTTTTATGTTACCCGCTAATCTTATCTCATGCTCTCTCTTTGCCCTTCTTATATCCTTCTTCATTTTCCACCTGAACACTCCGTATTTGGCCTGATTTTCTAATGTATTCTGTACCTGACATTTGTCATAAACCTTTTTCTGTTTTATTTTAACCTCTATTTCCTTTGTCATCCAGGGAGCTTTAGCTGCCCCATCTTTCCTCCTTATGGGAAAATGCTTGAGTTGTACCCGAAGTGTATCTCTGCCTTGAAGCACTGCCATTGCTCATTTACTGTTTTCCTGGCCAATATTTGTTTCCAGTCCACCTGTGCTAGATCTCTTCTCCAATTAGCTCTCTTCCAGTTGGGTATTTTACATCTGGTTGTGTATGTTGGATATGGGTTTACACCTTGTTGTAGTGTAGGTGGGATATAGTTTTTCCTCGTGTTGTAGTGTAGGTGGGATATTGTTTTTCCTCGTGTTGTAGTGTAGGTGGGATATTGTTTTTCCTCGTGTTGTAGTGTGGGTGGGATATCGTTTTTCCTCGTGTTGTAGTGTGGGCGGGATATAGTTTTTCCTCGTGTTGTAGTGTAGGTGGGATATAGTTTTTCCTCGTGTTGTAGTGTGGGTGGTATATAGTTTTTCCTCGTGTTGTAGTGTAGGTGGTATATTGTTTTTCCTCGTGTTGTAGTGTAGGTGGGATATTGTTTTTCCTCGTGTTGTAGTGTGGGTGGTATATAGTTTTGCCTCGTGTTGTAGTGTGGGTGGTATATAGTTTTGCCTCGTGTTGTAGTGTGGGTGAGATATTGTTTTTCCTCGTGTTGTAGTGTGGGTGGTATATAGTTTTTCCTCGTGTTGTAGTGTGGGCGGGATATTGTTTTTCCTCGTGTTGTAGTGTGGGTGGGATATTGTTTTTCCTCGTGTTGTAGTGTGGGTGGTATATAGTTTTTCCTCGTGTTGTAGTGTGGGTGAGATATTGTTTTTCCTCGTGTTGTAGTGTGGGTGAGATATTGTTTTTCCTCGTGTTGTAGTGTGGGGATATTGTTTTTCCTTGTGTTGTAGTGTGGGTGAGATATTGTTTTTCCTCGTGTTGTAGTGTGGGTGAGATATTGTTTTTCCTCGTGTTGTAGTGTGGGTGAGATATTGTTTTTCCTCGTGTTGTAGTGTGGGTGAGATATTGTTTTTCCTCGTGTTGTAGTGTGGGTGAGATATTGTTTTTCCTCGTGTTGTAGTGTGGGCGGGATATTGTTTTTCCTCGTGTTGTAGTGTAGGTGGGATATTGTTTTTCCTCGTGTTGTAGTGTGGGCGGGATATAGTTTTTCCTCGTGTTGTAGTGTGGGCGGGATATTGTTTTTCCTCGTGTTGTAGTGTAGGCGGGATATTGTTTTTCCTCGTGTTGTAGTGTGGGTGGGATATTGTTTTTCCTCGTGTTGTAGTGTGGGCGGGATATAGTTTTTCCTCGTGTTGTAGTGTGGGTGAGATATTGTTTTTCCTCGTGTTGTAGTGTGGGGATATTGTTTTTCCTCGTGTTGTAGTGTGGGCGGGATATTGTTTTTCCTCGTGTTGTAGTGTGGGCGGGATATTGTTTTTCCTCGTGTTGTAGTGTGGGCGGGATATAGTTTTTCCTCGTGTTGTAGTGTGGGTGGGATATAGTTTTGCCTCGTGTTGTAGTGTGGGCGGGATATAGTTTTGCCTCGTGTTGTAGTGTGGGCGGGATATAGTTTTTCCTCGTGTTGTAGTGTGGGCGGGATATAGTTTTTCCTCGTGTTATAGTGTGGGTGGGATATAGTTTTTCTTCGTGTTGTAGTGTGGGCGGGATATAGTTTTGCCTCGTGTTGTAGTGTAGGATGGATATAGTTTTGCATCTTCCAGAAGCTGACAGCAGGGCAACATGGTAAGAAATGTGGTAGGAACTCTCCTACTGTTTTGGCATGGATGGCGTGTGGAGTGAGGAAATCAATAAAAAGGTGTGAGTAAAGAGCAAAATAACTTGTTTGAACAAGAATAAAAAATGTCATAATAGCAACTAGGATAGGAGGCAGTGTGTGTGCCAGTGGCTTAAACCAGGAAGTCTAACCAGAGCCTTGAATTGGACGGTTGCAGAATCATCTGCTCAAGAGCCTATGTGGTAGAAATCAGAAGTAAGAGTACCGAGCTGCATCAGGTGTCCTGAACAGTTGGTAGTATCTAGGGGCTATACCTTTGGTTCAGTTAGTCAATGTACTGTCAGGGTTAGCAGCTTGACTGGATTAATGCAAGTATTTTAGGAGAAGGATCATTTTCCTCCAACATATTTTTCAAAAAATGTGAGCTAGAAATCTGTCTCCTTGTGATTGCGTCTTGAACACTGGTATCTGTTGTTCCTGTTTACAGTAGTTGTTACACACACAGGCCTCAGTCTCCCGATTTTTAAAATCAATACCAATCAATTGCAATCTAATTATTTCGACAGGTTCCCAACTAATGCGCGTGGCTTTTTAAATCTTGGTTGCACCTGAAAATGCAGTTTAATTTAGTGAAGTACTGGTCCAAACGAGCCTTGCGATTCAGAATAGTGAAACTATTGGGGAAAGTTTTAAAAGGCTCAGCTTTGGCACGGAGTTGAATGGGTCTGCAATGACTTAAAGGAAACTAAACCAGATTGCAGACCTCAGATTGGCTTTCTCATCCTTACCTGCACTTTGGGGAAGAGGGGTTATGTCCATAAGTGCAAGAGGCTTGAATGAATAACCCTGCCACAATATGACGTTTCTCTTTAGGAATGATTGCTAACAGCTCTGAAATACAATCACCAAGGGCCCATGACAAGGAATGCTGAATTTACCACGAACAACCAATATTCTTATTAGTGCTTGTATGCGATAAAAAAAAGCTAAATATATCCTTAAAGACGACGCTGCTTGAGGGGATGATGGGAAACCGTGGTCAGCAGTCTGCCTTTTAACAGGGAGTGACGACTCTCCTGAGAATATTGTCCGCCTGCATGCACCTCACATTGCACTTGTTCACTCATTCATTGCTACTCCATTTAAAGGTGCTACAACTTGGAGCAATTCTGCTCGAGAGATTTTTTTTTGGAACAATGGAAATTAATCTTGAATGAATATATATATTGGGGTTCGAAAAAAATTTGCGTTCAAGATTTTAATGATTCATTGCCTCATGAGCAACAAAACCATCTCATCATTTTCCCCAAAATCCAAATATATGTCCTTTGTTGTTTCACTTAAGTTCTGTTCACTACTGGTCAAATTAAAATGTGGAGATGTCGTGGCAATTCCACGAGACATAGCATGACTGAACAGGACTGTTTGGGGTCCATTAACTTAGAAAGGAAAAACCACTACCTCCGAGCATTCTAGTTGTGGTTCTGATCTTGTACGCAGACTTTATCAAATAAGATTCCAAGCCTATTAATAGCTTACGATATGAACTTCCAAAATCTAGATTAAGGCAATTTCAAGTTCTTGCACCTTTATGTTATGTCCCATTGGTTCCAATTGTACGTTGAAAGATTTTTGTTAATGTGGGCTATAATTATTTTAAGCACATTTGGGAAAAATACTCCACACCCTTCTTCCCTGTTCCATCAAGTCTCTTCCCTCACTTTGTCCCATTCTCTAGCTGAATGACCTTCCCCAGAGGCAGTGCTCCTCATGAAGTGACTGGTCATAAAGGCACGTGTGAGGATATCTGTGACAGGTCATCTCAACTCTGAAACATTTTCTAAACAGGAGACTCATCAGTTCATTAGGTTAACAAGATACTGTGCCTGTACTTTAGCCACAATCAGAGGAAGAAGCATCATCGAATCTCACAGCCTGTGCCGGCTCTTTGAAAGAGCTATCTAATTAGTCCCACTCCCCACTCTTTCTCCATAGCCCTGCAAATTTTTCCTTTTCAAGTCTATATCTATTTTACTTTTGAAAGAGACTATTGAATCTGCTTCCACCACCCTTTCAGGCAGTGCATTCCAGATCATAACTCGCTGCGTAAAAAAAATTCTCATTTCCCCCCTGGTTCTTTTGCCAATTATCTTAAGTCTGTGTCCTCTGGTTACCGACCCTCCTGCCAGTGGAAACAGTTGTTCCTTATTTACTCGATCAAAACCCTTCATAGCTTTGAACACCTCTATTAAATCTCCCCTTAACCTTCTCTGCTCTAAAGAGAACAACCCCAGCTTCTCTAGTCTCGCCAGAGAACTGAAGTCCCTTATCCCTCATTTTCTGCTTTATTGGCATTTGGCTGAAAAGCAGGGGCCTGGGAAGAGACCAGCCTCTCGGGCTGTAGCCTGGGAAGAGACCAGCCTCTCGGGCTGTAGCCTGGGAAGAGACCAGCCTCTCGGGCTGTAGCCTGGGAAGGTAGAAGAGGGGTGGAGGGAAAACATAACTTCATAAAAGAGGATTCTCTACTCAAGCGATAAATAACTTAAATCCACGTTGCTTTCTCAGAGTGGTGCGAGCAACAATCCTGCTAGGAAGTTGTCAAATGGGCCCTTGACTATTTTTAAAAAACCTTCTCTTCTGTAATTTTCCCTACACATTTGGTGAAAGCCACTGGGTAAAAAAAAACACACCTTCTTCCTAAAGGCTACGGGTTTTGCTGTTGCCATGTCTGACCTTCTCCCCGTCTACCTCAGTTCCCCAACTCAAGAGCAAAAGTGCCGAGGCAGGCGTTATCGGTGCAAACTGATTATTTATAAAGCCCACTTCTCTGCTAAAGTATCATCATGGCAAGGTGCACTTCGCTGTAGGAGCCGAAGATTCTCGTCGGGTGCCTCGGACCTCTCAGTACACAATTAGACAGATTCAGTTTTTAGACCCAGAATGCATGTCCACTTGGTTTTGCCATCATCCCTCCAGCAGACCAATCGATGGGATAGCGAAGCACAGCTGGGTTAGACTAACGGCAAACTAAAAAAATAAAAGGGGAGGGGACAGTACAGGGCAGAGTGCTGTCGAAAGGAAGCAAGAGAGAAACCAAGACTGTAGGTAGAATGTAAAAAACCCCTACCACACAGGTGAACAATACTGTGCCCTAAACAGCTTTCTTTTTTGCCCCTCCCTGTAACGCCAAGCTAAAAACAAACAATAATCCTCGTAACAAAATGGATGAGCAAAGGACTTGTTCAAATAAGGGTTTTTATGTAAAGGATAGAAGGTCATGCAGAATGTAAGGATGGACCTGAATGCTGCAGTGTGTACCTTTATGACTCTCTCTGTGCTTCCATATGGAATTGTTGCTGTGTTGTGTGTTAACGTTACACTTCTCTGAAACCAGTCACCGGAGCATTAGTGTCATTAATGTATTCTGCACACCTTTAAAACCAGGGATTAATCCACAGTTGTTAAAACGAGACACTTAGAGCTGTCTCCATTTCTCTCTTACACTCGCCCTCCTCCCTTCAATTTTCCTTTATAAAGTAATTTATCCCCTTTTAACTCCTTCCCTGCCAATCTTGCACAGCGGCGCCTCGATTTGACTCGCCCTCTTCCTTTCTTTCCCTCGCTCTGCGGGGAAGCATCGTGCGCCTCCCGCTCCGAACCTTCCGCCTCACAGAATGGGCAATCGAGGGTGCGGATCTGTGCCTGGCTCATGCCCTTCACATCCGCTGCACCCCTTTCACTGTCAGACAAAGATCGCTGACACAGAGGCGAGCAATGAATCAATTAACTTTTCAATCCTCAAGACATTTGCCAATTAATGATGGAGGAAATGACTAGGCTGTTCTGGCACAGCTCATCTAGAAACAAAGGTGCGCAGAAGAAACTGAAGTCAAATTGAGAGAAGGAAAACCAAATCATGTTCAACTGGCATAGGGATAAAAGTGTAAAGAAATAAAAAAAATACTGAGTGGATTAATCCCCAGAAGCAGATATTATGGAAAATACTCTTAATAAAACATATACAAATGCTTTAAACCATTCCTGCTTTTTGAGAAAGAAAAGGATAGTATCAATTAAAAGACCGTTTCTAGATAAAACAGAGCACAGGCCCCTTCACATCACAGTCACCGTGCTCAGCTCACGAATAAGTTGGGGAGTGCAATGTTTCTGCTGAATACTCAATGTTGAGCGTGGCACATTGTGACAGACAGCAATGCCAATTCAACGTTATCTGAGGGGGCACGGCGAGCACACAGTCCCTGCACTGGATTTGGTTTGGAAAAGGCACAGGATGGAAGTGGATGGTTTGAGGCCCAATAATTGCAGAGGCTCCGAGATGTTTCAGCATTTGCAAACAAAGGGCAAATGGGGAATGGTTGCGCCTCCCTGGGAATCACGACACAATGAATACTTTACAGTGCAAACCTGCAACATGCAAAATGTTAGAAGGAATACGGTGCTTTGCTGCATCAAAAACCTGCGAATAAAATGGTACCGCTGGTCATAATAGTCTTAACTCCTTACACTGTGGACACTTAAATGCATAAAAGTGCTTTGCACAGACATTATGCATTTTAAAAGGTACTACATCATCCAGACTTCGCTCGGCTTCCAAGCTGGCAAGTTGCGTTTGCCAACAGTGTAATTTAGTTTAAAGTATTGCAATAAGGTGGTGGAAGATACAGGTGAGGGCTTTGGAATAAGCAGGTGTACGAAGGAGGTACTGGAGGGCCACTGGTGCCTTTGGAACCGTACCTCCCGAGTCACTCTTTCAGGAGCGGGCAACAGAATGACTGTACTTTTCAATCTCCTCCTTCCCCCCTCCCCACAAATAATCTTTACTGGGGCTTCGGGAAGAAACATCGCGGCGGATTTGCATTTCTGCTTTCCCAGTACTGACCATGCCCCTTTGTTACAGTGGCAGCACGTTGAATCTGTGCTGTCACACCAACCTATCCTCCACGTGGGATGATGTAGCTCCTCATTCACAGTTTTCTGGGCCTATATGACTACACGCAGACAGACAAGTGCATGCTACACCAGTAAGAGACATCACATCTTTGTGGCTTTCTTTTTCTCCACCTTGGATCCAAATACTCGTGGAAGTTCTAATCAGTGTTATAATTGTTCACTTCTTGCACCCAATTATCAATTCCTGTTTCTCAATACCATGGTCTAGCTCACCAAACCAAACTACTAGTTAAAAATTAACTGCGTTGCGGGGAGGGAAATGTGACAGAACTTGTTAAACTGCCAGCCAAATTATACGACCAAAACCCTATTAGGCAGCATAACGAAGGACTCTTGCAACAACACGCAATACATAGACTTTTAAAAATGACCTTGACATAATAACCACAGAAACGTCTTGAATCTACTACGAGTGCCACAGTGGGGCCTTGTCTAATATAGTCATCATCAGCCGTGTCACAATTTGTTGAGGGAGGCTATTGAAACTAAGAGCTTGGTTACTTGGTGTGACCATGTGGGAGTTGATTCTACAGCGGAGAAAGGGTCTTGCCTGTCATTTTCTATGTAAATAGCCAAAACATTGGAGCCCAATCTCATGACCACAAATGCGGGGCCAACATGGAATACATCAATGTCAGTGAGCTCCTTCACAGATTAACTTGCATCTTCCACCGGGACCAGTGAGGCCGAATCCAACATTTTAAACAAATGGATTGGTTTTAGGATCTACTAGAAGTGCTAATGGTTCCTCCAAACTGCCACTCCTGAAATACTCCAGTATATTCTAACAGTTCTGGAGCAGGGCGGCACCTGTTAAATTAACGCTCTCCAGGTTAATAGCACATCTTGTGCTAGCCCGCCTGTGGTCAGCCATCGTAATCTCAGCGGGGGGGGGGAAGCTAGTTGCTTAAATGTCGATGGGAAAATTGCTCGACCGGTGACATTCTCAGGGTCTCAGTCATTAGGACAACAAATAGTAGAGCACAGGGCGATTCCAATTGCTCAGAATGTGATAGCCGTTCATCTTTGCTTCTCAAATTGGGCGTTCGGCTCCCTTTAATGCTGTTAAAGTTATTAAAACCAATTTTCCCCTATTGCTCAATACATCTATAATAAATCTAGTAAAGAATGGTGCCAAACCTTCAACTGTCTGAGATTTGAATATTGTAGTTTTTAGTAACTCAGCTAAATTGGCTGCTTATTAATTCAGTTTTTAAATTTTGCAACCCCTTGAATGGCTTGCATCAGTGCCATGAATATTTAATTTCTTTGGATCTTTCTCGCGTATAAAAGTGTTAATTACTAATGTTTAACATAAATGGAGGAGAAGTAGATGTTTGGGAAATGGGTCCTTGAATGTACACTTCTCTTCTTTGGATTGAGCGTGAGCTTTATACAAAAGCCTGTACAATTGCTTGGATTGACTAGCTGTATGTATGGGCCGAGTGGGATTTATCACTATGTCTTGTACCCTATAAAGATTTCCCAGAATTGCACAACTCACTCCCAGCCACAACAAATGCAGAGTGTTTCTGACATGCACAATACTACTCATAGAAACATAGACGATAGGAGGAGTAGGCCATTCGGCCCCTCGAGCCTGCTCCGCCATTCGATGAGATCATGGCTGATCATCCAAACTCAGTACCCTGTACCTGCCTTCTCCCCATATCCCTTGATACCTTTAGCTTTAAGAAATATATCTAACTCATTCTTGAATATATTTAATGACTCGGCCTCAACTACCTTCTGTGGTAGAGAATTCCACAGGTTCACCACTCTCTGGGTGAAGAAATTCTTCCTCATTTCTGTCCTAAATGGCTTACCCCTTATCCTTAGATTATGACCCCTGGTTCTGGACTCTCCGACCATCGGGAACATTCTTCCTGCATCTAGTTTGTCTAGACCTGTCAGAATTTTATATGTTTCGATGAGATCCCCTCTCATTCTTCTATACTCCAGCGAGTATAAGCCCAATCGACCCAATCTCTCCTCATATGTCATTCCTGCCATCCCAGGTATCAGCCTTGTGAATCTTCGCTGAACTCCCTCCATGGCAAGAACATCCTTCCTCAGATAAGGCGACCAAAACTGCACACAATACTTAAGGTGTGGTCTCACCAAGGCCCTGTACATGTTTGAGCGACAGACGGTTGAAATATGAAGGGGCAAAATTCCTCCAGTTGAGAATATTGTAATCGTGCCCAGTTTTTCACCAACATTTTTGATGGGAGGAATTTTTGCTCCGTAGACTTTGGAAGTATCGGTAACTTTCTGTCTTAGAACCAGAGGTCACAGCCTCAGAATAAGGGGTCGGCCATTTAGGACTGAGATGAGGAGAAATTTCTTCACGCAAAGGGTTGTGAATCTTTGGAATTCTCTACCCCAGAGGGCTGTGGAGGCTCAGTTGTTCAGAATGGTAGATTTTTGGATATTAAGGGAGTCAAGGGATATGGGGATAGGGCTTTGAATGGCAGAGCAGGCGCGAAGGGTTGAATGGCCTACTCCTGCTCCGAATTCTTATATCCATAGGATCCAACAAAATCAGAAATATCACGCGAGAACACTTCCCGCTCTCAATTCTTCTCGTCTCTGACTAATGGCTTTGGGCAGACGTTGTGGGCGCTGTAGTGCCTTGCCAGTTAAGTTACAAAATGTACAGTCACCTCTCAAGAAACCAACCCGTCCTTCCACTCTGCCATCACGCTCTGTGACTTGCTTCTTTCGACTCAGTGCCACCACTGAGGGTGTATGCTGGTCATTTTATAACTGGACTTTGCTGAAGATGGTGGCAGAAGGTTGTGTGTGTGGCGGGGGAGAGAAGGTGACTGAACTTTTGTTAAACTGCCAGCCCAATTATATGACCAAAAATCCTATTGGGCAGCATAATGTAGGACTGTAGCAACAACACATGCTCAGTTCTTCATTATTCATTGATAGAAAAAAATATTCATAACTAATAAGCATCAGTAATGCATTAAACCTTCAGGTCCTGCGCTACTTTTACCTACAAATCACCCTTGTATCCATGTCCCTGTCAGCTGTGGCTCAGTGGGCAGCACTCTCGCCTCTGAGTCAGAAGGTTGTGGGTTCAAGTCCCACTCCAGGGAATTGAGCACAAAAATCTAGGCCGACACTCCAGTGCCAGTACTGAGGGAGCGCTGCACTGTCAGAGGTGCCATGTTTCGGATGAGACGTTAAACCGAGGCCCCATCTGCTCTCTCAGGTGGACATAAAAGATCCCATGGCCACTATTTCGAAGAAGAGCAGGGGAGTTCTACCTGGTGTCCTGGCCAATATTTATCCCTCAACCAACATCACAAAAACAGATCATCACATTGCTGTTTGTGGGAGCTTGCTGTGCACAAATTGGCTGCCGCGTTTCCTACATTACAATAGTGACTACATTTCAAAAAGTACTTCATTGGTTGTCAAGCGCTTTGGGACGTCCTGAGGTCATGAAAGGCGCTATAGAAATGCAAGTCTTTCTTTCCTGCCTGCTTAATCTCGCTCAACAATCCGGTCTTAGATCAGCAAAAATAGTTCAAAACCAATAGTAAATAACGATGCACAATTAGTATTGTGAACAGTGTGATTCTGGCAGTCAAAGCAAAGTAATAATTCAATCTGCCAATGATAAACCAAGTCACCAAACTTGCTGTTTTAAATTATTGCCTTGTAATCCCTTCCAACCAAGTACTGTCCAATATTTATTCACAAAAGTGTCGATAGATTAGGATCAAAAGAAAACTGGAAACTGAAATAAAAACTGATGGAAATACATGGCATCTGTAAAGAAAAGAGTTGTTAGTCCTTCTGGCAGAGACTCTTGGTCAGAGTTGAGTTCTGTTAAAAGGTCCGACGTGCGAACCTTCTCTTACAAATACTGACGGACCTGATGTGTATTATCGGTGCATAAACTAAACTCAGGGTTTTGGGTTTTTTTTTTTTAACGCTTAGCACACCTTGCTGCTTCACACAAGTTATGCGAAATGGACTCTCTTTCCTGGCAAACTGTGGATTACATACTCTTCACGCTAGACCCAGTCACGTGGGCAGAAAAAGCCAGGAATTCTATACAAGCAGGGACATTAACTGGGGTAAAGTACCCCGTTCATGGAAAGGATTGCATTCTAAATGGAAAAAAATTGGGAATGGGTGGAAGCGAGACTTTGGGAAGACTTACCTTTTTTGTACTAACATCCTCTTATCCCTCCCCAACATTTTCCAACTCCCTTTAAATCTTAGCTGTACTTCCTCACTTATTTGTTTTCTAATATCGAAATAAGGTCCCGTACAGCAGAGTAATAAAAGCTATTCATGGATTTGGAGATTTTTGCCACAATATTCCTATTTTGGGGATGATTTCTGGTTGAGAGGCTGAATGATACTTTGCTGCTGCAAAGTGCTCTCAAGCCCCTTGGTAGACATCAACAGGAAGAAGAAACCAGATCATTTGTGTTGCTCAACCATAATTGTCAAGCCAACCCTTTCAAGGTCCTACCAATACTGAGAAGTCCATGGAACTTCACAGGAAGCGTTGTACAAATTGCATCAAACTATACATTTTTTAAAAAAACCTGCATCAACTGGATGGTATTATTGGTACATGAGGCTCAACTACTTTTGATGGAGAGAATGCTCTTCTACACTGCAGCAACTTGTCAAGACTTCTTCAGCAGCACCTCCATCACCTAAAAGGACAAGGGCAGCAGGCGCATGGGAACACCCATCACCTCCAAGTTCCCCTCCAATTCACACACCATCCCGACTTGGACAGATAATCGGCCGTACCTTCATCGTCGCTGGGTCAAAATACTGGAACTTCCCCCAGCCAACAGCACTGTGGGAGTACCTTCACCACACCGACTGCAGCGGTTCAAGAAGGCAGCTCACCACCACCTTCTCAAGGGCAACTAGGGATGGGCAATAAATGCTGGCCTTGCCAGCGACGCCCACATCCCATGAATGAATAAACAGCAAAGAGGAGCCTGTAAGCCCCTCTCAATAGTATGGAAGGTCAGTGGCACTCAAATATAGCACTGAAAAAGTTAACCTGGTCAACCCCTGGGCAATTGGTGCAGTAAAATCACATTTGTTGCAAAGCAACAACAACCACTGTGACGTCCAAGCAGGTCCCGTCTCCCCTCGCGCCGTCAATATGGAACAATTAGGGATCTTGGAACTGAACAAAGTTAATGGCCCCTACTGTGATTGGTCTATTCGCTTGCATTGTAGTGATGTATTAGAACCAAAACCTTTTCAGCTGCCAACAGTGAGGTCTTGGTGGATATTAATGATTGAATTTCTCTTACCCCAGTGCTGCCCCCAATTAATGGAGAAAGAGCAGACAGACAGAGGTTGTACTCTTAAATACAACTGAAATCCCAGCAGACAAATACTGCAGCTTATGCCGAAACAACGTATATAGTTGACCGCACAAAATCTTGCTAACTTTCCTTTCTGAACAGGTCTGGCCCGGCCACGCATCAGCTGGCTGGCTCAAATACTCCCAACTTCCTGCCAGTATCACTCAACAGGAGGAGGCTGACAGTGGTCCAGTAGCCATGCTTGGTCCAATATCCTGTCCATCTTGGGGAGCGAGACCACTGGCCGGTGTGGGGTGCCTCCCTACAGCCGCACCCAAGACTAAAGCTACATTTCCCTGCTCCAGGGTGCGGTATATTGGTGCCAAATCGAAAGAATTGGTGAAAGATCTCTTTGGAACTTACTAACTTTACTGTCCCAGTTCCATTTATGCAAAGGAGTTGGTTGTGGAAGATGAAAAAGCATTGCAACTTGCTTTTAATGCAACTGTTCATAAAATAACATAGCATTAATCCTTTTAGTGAGCAACTCTCTCCGCCCTGTTTCACCCTCCCTTCTCGAAAAAAAAACCTCAATGCAAACCAAACACATCTGAGAGTCGGCTGCTCAAGTTGACTACCGATGCCCTGGATTTTCCAAATACAGGGGGTGCTGCAGTATTAACACGTGTAAATACAGTAGAATCCAGTTGGCAGCTTGAGTTTAACAGACACTAAGGGCAGACGACCATAACACTCAAACATAATATCCGTACTGATTCCAAGAAATGCTCTGGACAATACCAGCCATGAGTGCATGGTGCCACGGAATGTGCCCGACTGGTACGATGAGCTAATAAAACAAGTACCAACAGATAGGAGCCAAAAGAGACAAAAGGTCCCCTTCTATCGTGACAGCCATTTAAATATCACACCACGAAAAGCTGAAACATTGCTCTGGTTGCGGCAGATAATATTTCTTTCAAACGGTACTGAAAACCTTCGCAGCCGTGTTAGCAGGAGATGAAATGATTAATTTAGTTTAAGTTGCCCAGTTGCCAATGACACAGACAGATGAAACAACCAGTATCTGCCAGTTGTACTGTTTGATTACTTAGTGGCACCGTGTGGCGTGTGCTTGACTGAGGTTGTTTGTGTCGGCAGAGACAGCGCCTTGGGCTTCACAGCAAGGGCTCAGGTTCCAACCTCAGCGATTGCCGTCATCAAGACTCAGCTACCCTCTTGGATATTCTTCCCACACCACTTGGTGGTGGCGGCTGGGCATTTCAAATGTGTCGGATGGGGGGATAGCGAAGGCTTATCTCACCGTGTTAACCCCCCTCCTGCGTTATAAATGCCCATCGACTTCCACTGAGGGGTGGTCTGCACCAAGGCCGTCCCCCCAGCTGAAGGACGAGTATACGAGGCAGGGCAGCACAGGAGAAGTTAAGAAACAAAATGGAGCACAACCCACAACCTGAAGACAAGGCTACTATGGCTCCTGTTATACGGTCAGCATCATTCTTCAGAGGAAACCAATCAAAGACCCTACACTACTGGCTTCAACGAGCTGGTGGTCATGGAAAGAAAAACTTCAATTCTGACCTCAAGTGAATCCCAACAGTTTTGAACTCTCACCACCTAGCTTGGCACAACTGTGTGGAACTGGTTTGTATTGTGACTGTACTCATGCATGACATAGCACCACTCATCACTGCTGAAACATGCTTGGATATTAATCAAACTTTATGCATCGTCTCAGTGCATAGCATTGTTTGTGTGGCTGGGGTGGGGGGTTAGGGGGAGGGGAAACAGGATGTGTGTGTGTGTTGGGGAGGGGGGCGGGGTGCACGCAATAAGAAAAAGAAAAGCAATCAATCGCTGCCAAGTAAATGCAAGGGTTGTGTCAAGTTAAAGCCTTTGGTTTGAAGCTCCCCCATTCAGTTTCCCTTGGGTTCGATGTAGCTAAGTGCCTTGCCCAAAGACACGATACACGTACATGTCTAATCACTGCGGCTGTCCGGTTCGTAGCTGTACTTTCTACCAATTTGTAGGTCGCCTAGTACTTCCGAACATCATGCTCAATTCCTTGGTTTTTTTTGCTCTTAAAGCTCCCTTTTGTATTGTTCAACTGTGATAGCAGGCACTAACAGAAGCCAGAAAATGCAAACTAAAGATAAAAATAAAAGCGTAACAGGGCCGACCGACTGTGAAGAGGAGGAAAGACAGAAGCTGAGCTGGAAACCTACCTTTACTCCATCGACCTTCTTGTTTAGTAAACTTTTGGCTGCTGTATTTTGGAAAAGAAAGAAAAGAAAAGAAAAGAAAATTACTTTCATATCTCGGTTTGCAGATTAAAGACACGACTGCCCTGTCCAGGTATAATAAAACCTTTACCATTTGCACTAGTGCGTGGCAACATTGCTGTAACCACTGGAAACTCAACACACTGTCAAAGACAAGTCAACCAGCTGGGGAACGCCAGAAGCGAGTTGACATTCGTAGGGCAGGCAGGGTCTTTGACTCACCTGTTTTTCCTGCGGCTCACACGGGTCCAACAGTGGCGCCCCATGACTGCACACACATCACCTTAAACATCAGGCGAGTCCCTCTACAAATGGCCTAGCTGCCAGTGTGCTTCTGGAGTCCCTTTGCTAGTCGAGAGAATTTCACCCCACCTCAAAGCACTAGCTGGGGAAGCAGTCGCGAGCCATGCAGCAAGGGAGCTACGAACCCACGAGCTCACCACGAAAAGGGAAGACGGTTAAAGGGGTCGTCATGTTTGGTTCACCCGCATGGTCAGGCGCCACCATTTCTCCCCCACGTTTACATTAATCTACCATATTTAAACAAGAGGTTGTCCAAGGTAATCCCAACTGTTCTGTAACAGTTTGATTTTTCAACTGGGATATCGATGGTGCGAATCCCCTTAAAGAGTAAATAAACTGTGGAACAAAAAGTTGGATTAGGTATAAACATCACAGTCGTACAATCAGATCAATGCACTACTGTAATCACCTGTAATACCATTCTAGTTCTACCCAAGAGATTCAAACCCATTCCTTTGCAAACCCTTGCACAATTCCCTGTAAAACTATGGTCTTTGGTGGTGCAATGGGAGCCTCTCAAGGGCGGGCAGTTAATTTGAGAAGTGTACAAATGGGTAACTGATCTGTCACTAAGTGCAAAGGCCATATGCCAATCAATCTTCCAGGAGACACTGTACCCATTCAATCACCACACACCAAGGTTGGCTTTTTCTCAGGTATCTCTTAACTAAATCGCTGTATTCTTCTTCAAACTTTCACAAGACTGTGACTGGGAGGAGCTCACTGTTGCATCCTCTTCAAGTTCATAGAGCAGTGATGAAATTATTAGCCACAGTACATTCAGTAACCTTCCACGGACAATTTATTCAGCTATGTTTTACTTAAAATACAGCTGATTTCTTACGTAGCACATCTTAACCTTTGTGTCAGAAATCTTACCCCAAGATTACTGTCAACCGGAGCGACAGCTGTTTTAAACTCAGCGTCGATGCTCTTTTGTCTGTTTCGTCTTCCTGTTGAGAGGACGGTTTGTGGACTGTCCAGTCTGAAAAGGACTAATTCAGAACAACATCCTGGGGGAGCGACGAGCCTTGAATCAACGCTCTGTGACACACTCTGGGACTGGACCTGTCTGCTCTGTGGTGAATTGCCTGGGATCTGGTCAACTTCACCGTTGAACCTTAAAAGAATGGCTGCATACCGTTATACTGCAGCTGGTGTGCAGCTCAAATGGTGCAAGGGGACACCCTTGTAGGATGACACCAAAATTCAAACTGCTCTCAAAAACAGCAACTTCAAACCAGGAGTCTCCCTGTAGCGGATGCGAGATGAAAAAGCTCTCCCATAGACACAAAAACTGCAGTTCAACAAACCCAGTGTCATTTTTCAAAAAAAAAAACCTGGGGGGGAAAAAACCTTACAAATGTTCCTATATGTACAATAATCACCTTGGAGGGGGACTATAATGGACATGGTTTGCTTTGCTCAAATTTTTAGCAAGGTCAGTTGGTTCCACTTGATGCCTGGGGGAAAGATGTTCCCTTTTAACATTCTGTGAGCGTGCGAATAAAGAGCGCATTCAATATCTTGCTACAAATAGGGAACAAATAGTTCTTTCCTCTTAGGTATCTCTGGATTGTGCACTACTCAAATCTGATGTTCCCAAACCCACGACCTCCAAAGGACAAGGGCAACAGGCGCATGGGAACACCATCATCTCCAAGTTTCCCTCCAAGTCACACGCCATATTGACTTGGTCATGTACCGTGGAACTCCTTATCTAACAGCACTGTGGGAGCACCTTCACCACACGGACTGCAGCGGTTCAAGGCGGCTCACCACCACCACCTTAAGGGCAATTAGGGATGGGCAATAAATGCCGGCCTTGCCAGCGACACCCACATCCCGTGAATGAATTATGGTTGAGCGGGTTGTTTTTGCTCGTTGCATTTTGTGGAGCTGTTCACTGCCTCGTAAAGCAGTGCACACAAAACAACCGTCAGTAAATCCCAGCTGGGATGTTTTTCAGGTTCAGGTTCCACAGCTGCTACACGCTGTCTGGTGTGACCTTAACGTCAACTGCAATCTCTAGCACCTTCCCTGAAATTGGCCGCAGAGATCAATGTTACAACAGCACAGAAATGGGGCATAAATCACACCCCTTCCCAAAACATTGAGACACTCAAGATTACGCTTGTGACAAGATTGTGTCCAGTTGTCCCCGCTGTGCAAGGTCAACCATCCATTGGACACTTGGGCCAATGGCTAAGCCCGACACTGTACACAGGCGTTTAAAGAGAAGGCTATGACCCTGCACCTAATGCCTGGTTCGGTACAGTTCTCGCCAACTGGGAAATTAATTGACGATAAAAACGAGAGCTTTGAGTAATTTCAGAATCCCAAGTGGTTTAAACACATCAAAACCTTCAGCTTTCCTTTGAAACCAGACCGAGAACTGTGGCACTATTTTACTGTGTGATTTGAGCTGCAACAATGCTGGGCTTGATTTCGCTATGTGTTAAAAGAAACTAGGCTACAAGCCCCAGTCCCAGTGCAAGTCTCCAGTGCAACACTGTGCATGGATGTGCACGTACTCAGTCATTGTAGTTCAAGGTTAAATGTTTTCAAGTGTCAAGAATATTGCTCTACATCTTCAAACCATTGCAAAACCAAACTGAAGGACAGTTTCAATGTCTACAACAGGTAGGCCTCCCTCCCCACGAAGAAAGGAGAGCACATTTTTAGAAACCCAACAACAGATCTTAAATAATGTGTTGCGCCCAATGTACACATCAGTTAAGGCATGAATGTGCCTAAACTGAGGTGATAATAACAGTAAAAGGAAGAGAAAACAAGAGAGAGGGGTTAGGGCAAAAACAAATCAATCTTAGAGTAAGAACGGAGCTTGTTGGAATGGCAAAGAAGCCCTGATGGGAGCCTTCCTTACCTTGCAATAATTAGAGGTTGAGTCAAGGAGACAGAAAAATCAAAAGAGAAAGACAAGAAATTAAATCAGATAGTGGCCAGTTTTCGATAGTTCGTCAGTTTTCAATGGGTCTCAGGTTTCCATGTTCCCATGGTTACGACTATCCATCTGCAGCATTACTTTCAGTGGAGTTGGATCATTACGTCAGCCCCGTTTACAATTGCCCCTTGGTCACCACACTCAAGACAAGTAAAACTTACAACCCTTGGCAGCTCTCGGAGAGAACGATTCCTCTGAGTCAGCATCTCCTGACTGGAGATGTCTCCAGGGCATGAGCTCTGAAAAGCAGGGTCTGAGACCACAATTGGGCAAACTATACCACGACCGTGCTCCAGTGGTTAGAACATGAGGACAAAGAGGATTCGCATGTCCCTTTAAACAAGGGTCGAAAAGTCTTCCTTTTGTTTGGGAGAAGAGTCAATGATTCCGGATTAGGTCAATTTACTAATGCCATGAGATTTTTTAAGGGCAGCTCTAAATGGTGAAGAATTAAGAAGTGAAAAAGTCTTTAACTCCGACACGAACACTGGGGATAGGAGGGGCCTCCATCGTCCTGGTGACACAATGATCAGATGGACCAAAGTGCTGCACCGCAGGGTGTCTATAGGCTTGTGGTTGTGATTTCCTCCTATGGTCAGGTGCTGATCTCACTGGATTGTTTGGGGAGGTGGGTGGGGCGTGCGGAGGGGGAAGAGATCTTGATCGGAGTTGGATCACAGTGGGGAGTTTTGTTGGAAGTGGGGGCAGGGGAGAAGAGGTTTGGATTGTTGAGGGATGGAGGAGGGTATCCCAGTTGGATTGTTGAGGGATGGAGGAGGGTATCCCAGTTGGATTGTTGAGGGATGGAGGAGGGTATCCCAGTTGGATTGTTGAGGGATGGAGGAGGGTATCCCAGCTGGATTGTTGAGGGATGGAGGAGGGTATCCCAGTTGGATTGTTGAGGGATGGAGGAGGGTATCCCAGCTGGATTGTTGAGGGATGGAGGAGGGTATCCCAGTTGGATTACTGAGAGGAAGGAACGAGATGCTGAATTCAGGTGGTTTGTTTGGGAGGATCTGTGAGATGCCGACCTCATTTGGGAGTATGTGTTGGTGGGGCGGGGGGAATATGCGAATGGAGACCAGCAGTTTGTCCAACAGGGGAAGGTTGCAAAACCCGTTTCACAGTCAATGCGAACTGCTTTTGTTGGCTTCTTGGCAGCCAGCCACCCGTCTGTATTGACGGGGCGATGACGGAGGTCACATGCTGCCGAGTGGAAAATGGTGAGCGATTTCTAGGTGATCTTAGACTGGTTTCATGGTATTGTGTGCAACACAGCTCTCTCAACCAAAGCACCAATCTTAATCTGAAGCAGCATGCTGTCTCCAGTTAAGCCACTTCGCAGAGATCGCGTGCTTAACCCCCTCCAGCGCAAGTGACCTTGTAAAGAGGGCTTTCGTATGATCTTACCACCACACATGCGACTCATCCTGATGCCATGAGAACGCTGCGACAGGGAGAAATAACCTCGTAACACACAACAAACCAGAGCAAGCAGGCCCGTTCTCGCATGCACACTCGGCTCGCTCTTTTTGGCATGCAGCATTCACCTTTTAAAAGTGCAAGTACAGCCACCGACACTCCAAAGCAACAAGATCACAAACAAAATCGGTGAGGTGCAAACACTTCTCTACTCCCTCTGAGTATACCTTCCCCTCCCTCTCCCCAAAGTTCTACTCTCTCTCCCACCCCCATCTCACTCTGCAAAGAGGGCGAGACAGTCCTGGCCGTATATTCCACCATTACAGCTGCCTCAGTGGCTTTATAACCAAGAGCTGTAACTCGGACTGGCCTACTGTAATTGTTACCGTAACTGGTTAAGGATAACCAAACCGGTTTGGATTTGACACGGTCTTTCACAGACTTGGTAAGAATTGGGAATTCAGACATCAAGCTGCTCTTGCTGCCTACCCAACACTGTTGTGTTGATAATGTCAAAGAGCGCTGCTTAAATGAGGTTTGTTAACAAAAGTCTTGGCACTTACGGTAAATATTATTAAAATCTACTCTGCATGTCTCACGCACTGAGTGTTTATCTGCAGGAATCTCTTATTGCTAGCAGAAATTTTTGTGGTATTTGAAGGGACGCTTATTAAGGAAGAATTTGATCACTCTTGATATTCTGAAAAAGTATTTGACTACAGTTTTTGAAAGAGAAAATTATCCTCACTATACTGACACTACATTATCACCCCCAGGGTATGTAAATACCGTCAACCTTCGCCACCATTCCCCCCCCAAAAAAATGTCCTTCCTTCCCTTCCTGAAGGCGTGACTCATGTACCCACTTGCACCATCCACATCTGACAGACTGAGTGTCAACAGGCCATGCCACCTTGAGGGGCGTCACGCCCAAGCCCGACGCTACCCTCATTCAATGTCCACACTTCCCAGCTGGGATCGCTGGGTCATCAGTCAGGCTCAGGGGCCCAGGCTGGCCATTCACCTCAGGGTGACAAAGTCGATGTTAACGCCTTCATCGCTGCCCCAGCTAAGTTCAGGTTACTCAGTGCAGACAAGGGAATCGAACGGGGGGGGGGGGGGGGGGGGGGGAGGTTTTCTGGTCCGTATGACTCAGTAACACATCAAATGGTGATCTCATCCACTGAGCCTAGGGGGAGTGCAAGAGTTTCAGAGTGTTCTTTTGGCCAGACATCCACTACGTGCTCGGTACGTATCCAGACACGAGTGGGACAGGCAGCATTCCAACCTCGAGGTTTGAACACCAGCCACGTCCGGATATTCTACAGCAAGTCCTTCCCTCCCCATAGCGACGTACCGTTACTCTCTGAGAAATTAAGTTGGAGGTGAGCTCCCCAGAGGCTAAGTACAAGGACACACCAACACCAGACACTCTTGCTCAACCTGGCTGCAACTGCACATTAAAATTGAGGAAATCTAACTCATTTTGCAATGACTAAAAAACCCACACCTGTCGATCAGGCTACGGTAATAGCGCTAACAACAGTGTACATAAAACGTTGCACAGGTGTGCAGGACAAGGGCGTGCACATTGGGCTGCACCAAACAAGACAGACACTTAAAGAACCGATGAGGTTCAAAAACGCGTAAACCAAAATGACTGCAGCAAATGGACGTTCCAGTCTGGACGGTACCACACAGTACGCAACCATTTCAGTGGCTCATTTTTGGAATTGTCCATCAAGGCGTGAATTCAATGGAATTGGCACAGACCATCGGTTGAAACAACCGGAACTTGCTGGCTTTCCGAGTTCTAACTGTACGGCAGTGCCTTGGGACAGAGCAGGAGTTTACTGGGATCAACCTGAGCCACTCGTGGAAACAGTGCATTACAGAGCAGAAGAACGGCACTGGTTGTACATTAATGTTTAGACTAAAGTGTGTTTTTGTCCAAAAGAGTAGGTTAAGTTGTGTGGCATCACAAGCAGCTCAAGGGTTGGTCCCAGGGACTACCTCGTTCACAGGTGATCTTAATTCAGATTGGTGCCCATTCGGCTGAAGTGCCTTCAATGGAAGTTCCTGAACTGACTTCCGAGACGGCCCTTGTGTTAAAAACAAAATCACCCAAAGCCTCTCCTTGCTGCCCAGCCGGTTAAAATAGGGTGGAAATATCCAGACAACAGACACACGAGGTAGGGTACATTCACAAGGTATGAAAGCAGAGCGTTAGTTCTGAGCATGCCCTCCACCTGCAGTGTCCGCCCGCACACGTCTACCTTGTTCAACGAGACCAACAGTCGCGCTGGCGGCAGCTGTCATTGTAGCTGGCGCAGTGGTCTGTCTGCCCACTGTCAACGGGAATAAAAAGAAAGCAAGCAACGTCAGCAAAACACACTCAACTCAGCACTGCTTAACCACACACTAAATTCACTCGCAGCGGCAGAATTGCGCCACACATCTGTAGCAACGCCTCTAGAATCCTGGTGCACATCTGTCTGGTCAGCTGAACGCTCTTCTTGCATTAAAAACCACAATTCACCACCGTCTTTGACCGCTGCATCGAGAACGAAGCACACTTGCGAATGGTTCAGGCCCCTGATTCAATTGCAGTGGTTCAAAGCATTTCTCTTAGCAATGGCACGAGGCTGGGCTGGTTTTTGCACCAATCGTCTAAACCCCACAAGCCGGACAAGCAGCCTCGAAAGAGCTCCCCACTGCCTGCCCCTTCGCAACCTCACAATATTAGATTGGGGGGTTTCCGTTCCCTTTTTTTGGGGTCCAGTTCTGACACGGACTGCCAGTGTAACTCTCGTGCTGAGTTGACCGCTGACGGAAGTCGACAGCAGATTTGGGGACCGCAACTCTATGGCGAGTTTATCAAGGAGTAAGTTGCAGCAGATAACCAGGAATTGCACATTCCTTCTAAAAGTTCAGGCAATCTGGCAGATTTTCCATACGGTAAGTTTGATGCAGAACATTATGAATTGAAGAGAAACGGTGAACTTGTAGACTTAGTCTACTTGCAGCAAAAAACCTTATTAACTCCGCACTTTGAAAGGATTTTACCAACTTTACAAGCCAATGTCTGCAATCCTGTTCTGCCTGAAAGCTGTTGTAGCTGCTTTCCACTAACATGGTATATCATTGAGGTTTGTAAATTTCCCATCTCTGCCTTCCTCCCTTGTCCCAAACCATCCGCATAATCCCCATCAACCAGGAGTATGGGAAAGTCCATTCTCACTCACAACTTACACACACCTATGCTGGTGAACAGATAGAAAGCCACCGGTACATCAGGAGACAGAAACCTCTCGCTCCGTTAACTGAACAAACGCAGATTCCAAATATCTTGTTCAGCAAGTGCTGTCATTAAGATCGGAAAGATTTTCCTTTCGGGAGGGGGGGGGGGGCGCGCAATTTACCCTCATCTTTTAAACCCTCCGATCGCTGAGTGAGAATGCACACAGTCTGATCCAAGGTTGCTGCTGATTCAAGCGTTACAAACAACCATGAGATATTTAAGAGCAGAGGACAGCAGTTTGCCCCTAGAGCTTCCCCTCCACCCTGGAGGGGAGGGGAGAGGAGAGGGACTCTCAGCTACACACCCCTGCAGTCCAGCTGTGTTGGACACGTTGGGAGAGTTGAGAGTCAATAATGAACTGTAGCAACCGAGAGTGGTCGATGGACTAGCAGGAACACGAGGAGAAGATGGAACTTGAATTCCGCTCCAGAAGGGCGCGCTGGCTAGAACAGACATCAATGTATAACTATAGTCTTTACTAATTAGCTAGAGTATAGTAAGAATACATCGTCATTTAAACTCTCCCGCCTTCCATCCTATCACACACCTTCCCTTTTGTTCCTTCCACCCCCTCCCCCTTTCCCTGCCTCTGCACTTGCTTAAAACCTGTTGCATCCCAAACTTTTTCCAGTTCTGACGAAAGGTCATCAACCCAAAACGCTAACTCTGTTTCGCTCTCCACAGATGCTGCCTGACCTGCTGAGTATTTCCAGCAATTTTCCGTGTTCATTTCAGATTTCCAGCCTCCGCAGTGTTTTGCTTTTGTAAGAACAAAGTCTGCTCTGGAATAAACGTGGTGCCCTTGATAAGTCAGGGGGTAACTAATCATAGGGGAGGCAAAAGGAGTTGGACTTATGAAGGCATGTCTATGACATGTAGCGTGTGTTGCTTTTGTAGTGAACAAGCTGTGTATAAATATAGGGAAGGAGACAAGGCTGAGTCAGGCAGTCGGAGCGAGAGGAATCGAATTCTACCCTTGTACTGTATGGATTGATCGCCTGTGCTTACTCGAAGCGTATCGTTACGAACCGTAGAAGGAAGTGGACAAGCGGCACTCAGGAATTTTGCGGAACGCTTACACCTTCGTTCTCACGGCCTTCAAATCCTTGCACATTTCTATTTTTTTAAGTTCGCACACCAACCCGACTGTTTTTCAGCAGCCTGGTGCGCAGATGTCCCAACTCTCGCACAGTGAGAGGACAAGGAGTTAACAGGTGGGAAATCAGCAAAGGAAAAAAATCAAATGGATTTCTTTCCTGTGAAGGTTAAAAAAAATATTCAGCTCTTCAAGTTATTTAGTTGAAACGTTTAAAGTTGTCGTAAAGGAGCGGAAAACAAAAGAATTATGTGCGGATGATTTATAACGCTCTGCGATTAGAGACGGTTTAAAAAAATCTATCTTTTTCAAGCAAGATTATATCCTTAATGAAGAGTGTAAAGCGAAACTGAAAATGCTAACATACTGAGGAAAATGTGTACAGACCACACTGCAGGGAGAGAGAGTGTGTGGACAGTACCAGTTTATGAGTTTGAATGTAAATAATGGTTAAAAATCATTGCTCTCGTCCCGTGCCTCACCCACCCTATCTCCATACCCACCCCAGCCCAATATCCCTTCTCAAGCTCCCCATTCCTCCAACTTTGGCCCCTTGTATACCTCCTTTTGCCCCATTTGTGGCAGAACCTTCAGCTGCCTGAGCCCTACTCTCTGGAATTCTCTCCCTAAACCTCTCCCACCTCATGAAAATTTACTAGAATGATACCTGGACTCCAAGGCTCTAAATTACGAGGAGAGATTACACAAAGTAGGGTTGTATTCCCTGGAATTTAGAAGAAGGTGATTTGATTGAAGTTTTCAAGATATTAAGGGGAACAGATAGGGTAGAGAGAGAGAAACTATTTCTGCTGGTTGGGGAGTCTAGGACTAGGGGGCAGAGTCTAAAAAACTAGAGCCAGGCCTTTCAGGAGTGAAATTAGGAAACACGCAAAGGCTGGTAGAAGTTTGGAACTCTCTTCCACAAATGGCAATTGATGCTAGATCAATTGTTAATTTTAAATCCGAGATTGATAGATTTTTGTTAGCCAAAGGTATTAAGGGATATGAGGCAAAGACGGGTATATGGAGTTAGGTCGCAGATCAGCCATGATCACATTGAATGGCGGAACCGGCTTGAGGGGCTAAATGGCCTCCTCCTGTTCCTATGTTCCTCCAAACCCATCTTTTTGATCAAGCTTTTGGTCTCCCACTCCTCAGCTCTCCTTTTCCTGCTCAACGTCCAGTTTCCATTGACCTATCTGGGAAGCACCTTAGGACCTCTCTTTGAAAACCTTGACCGCTACAAGGTTTGGTTTCCATTTTCGGCGTTTGCGCATTGCGCCAGTTTTTAACGCCGTGTGACATATGTCTCGTTGGGTTATTCTGGGGCAGCTATTTTTGCTTCATGTAGAAACCAATTGCTAGTTGGGTTAACTAGACTACAAACTACCAAACTCGGATCACATGTCTTTCCGCTCCTTATTTTGCAACGAAGCTTCACATCAAAAGCCACATCAGGTATAAATTTGACAAAAATGAAATCGGTGGGACGCCAAAAGCTTCGACAGCCCGCAATTAGTTTGTATGCCAGAGTTCCAATGGGCATCTGACCGTGGCAGTAGTGAGGGAATCGGCTGCTTTGAAAACAAAGGGTTTACATTAAACCTACCTGAGAAGTTCCGTGTTGCTAACATCGTGGTAAGAATGGCACCCTAGATGGGAAAGAAGGAAGAGGTCAGCCAACGTTAGCAATTTAAATATCAGTAAACATCACAGAAAGGGAAGCACGATCATGTTCAAGCAGTTTAAGTTGAGCAAAAGAAAAAAAAGTAAGGACTTCAAAACTTGCATTTATATAGCACTTTTCACAACCTCAGGACATCCCAAAGCATTTCACAGCTAATGAAGGAATTTTGAAGTGCAGGAAACACGGCAGCCATTTGCCCACAAACAGCAATTTGATAAATGACCAGATCATTTGTTTTAGAGATGTTGGTTGAGGGATAAATCTTAGTCAGGACACCAGGGAGAACTCCCCTGCTCTTCTTCAAATTGTGCCATGGGATCTTTTACGTCCACCTGAGAGGGCAGACGGTTTAACGTCTCCTCTGAAAGACGGCACCTCCGACAGTGCAGCACTCCATTGTTACGGCACTATTCCAGAACTAAGGGGTCCAAACTCTGGGGGAGCGGTCAGCTACTCTGGGGCTTTGCTCTTGAGAAGTCTGAGGGTGAATTGATGGAAATATTTAACATTGAAGATTTGAAGAACATGGATACGGAGAAGTTTTTCTGCTGCATAAGAACTTCAAGAACAAGACTCCTTAGTTTCACATTAAGGGAGGCAAAAAAAAAAAGGAAATTCAGGCAATTTTTCTTTTAGTGAAAGGGTGAGAAACATGCAGACAAGACCAGCAGTGAGGGTGGGCAATAAGGAATTATGACTAGCTTAAAAAAAAAGGGACTGGAATAGTAAACAGGACTGAGGGTTATTCGACTTCATCGAGCTAATGGTGTGGGAAGGTGAATGGACCAATTATCTGGTCTGGAAACTGTGCAATAGGGCAAGTCTCCTTTTCAAGTTCAGATCCAAGAGAGGGAAAAGAAACCTGAACATTTTGAAATCTGTGATCATCAGTCTCAATGCACCAACAATTTTCCGAATTGGCTACAAGCTTCGCAAGCTGCACGTGAAACGTTGACACAGCCACCACCGCACTGACTGCAATAAAGTCTTTCTTACCTTGAGTTTTCGCCTGGCATTGAATTTCTTCAAACACTCCACGGTCTCTTGGCGATGCATCATAGACGCAACAGTGGATCGTTGCTGCAAATGAACAAAGCATTAAAGTTCACCGAAATTTATTTTTGGAAAGCTCGTCCCTTGCTTCAATATAATTTTGTTTTACTGTGAACACATTTCCCCATTGGTTCCCCACCCCACTAAAAACATACAAAATATCCAAGTACTGTTTCTCCGTTGACTGGCTATCCCACGATTCCTTGCAGTGTGAACACAGGAGGTACACGTGGACAACCCACATTAAATGTAGCAGATGGCGGAAATGTGCGCAGGCAAAAATCTATCATTGGCCTCAATGACAATCGTGAGGTGTTTGTATCCAATCAACTTTCTGGGTAAACACATCATTTTCTGCCTTCTAAGTTTTAGCACTGGCAAAAGCGACATCGTTTTGAAACTAAAACGTGTTTTAAATGAGCGCTAGTGATGGTGATGAAGAAAGAGAAGGTTAAAGCTTCTCCTGAGGGAGGCGGGTGGTTGAACACTTACACAGACCCAGGGGTGTTTCAGTGCCTCGGTGGCAGTAATACGTTTGGCAGGGTTAATCGTCAGCATCTGGTTGATGAGGTTCTTGGCCTCCGGAGTAACTGTGTCCCACTCGGGGGAAGGAAACTAGGAGGGGGACAGAAAAACAGAGGTAAAGTAGGCAGAGAACTTACAAGAAATGGCGTGTATTTTACACACAAGTTAACAACATTTTATTTCTGTCCACATTTGTTTCCTTCTTTACTTAAGTGGAGGAGTGAGGACATTTCTCCCTTGGTCAGCACCAAGTGCTCACTGTATGGTGTCATTTCTAGTTTAAAATAAATGGGTTGTAAAAGTATTCTCAAGGACTGCATTAACCAGTGCACTGCCACAGGAAACTAATCTACCCCAAAAGCAATCACAGCATCAAACCCAATGGTAAAAAACACGATTCCCTTCAGTGTCTAATGATTTATATTTTTCCATTACACTGACTGGCCACTTGCCAAAGCAGGAGAACGAGGCAACGCAGAAAAAAAATAAAATGTGCTTTACTTTTGTTCCTATCTGTTATAATTCACTATTTGGAAAGAAGTGGTAAAATCTATCCCCTGCACCCAGTGATGTTACTGATGATGACTCTCGGATCGCTGCTCAGTGACTTTATTTCTCTGCAGTAAGTTGCAAAAACTGGTTTGACTGCAGCCTCACAGACATCCCTATTCACAGATAAAGTGGAACCAAAGCTGTCGCTGCCAGTAACTATTCAATGAAGCGCTGTTTGCTGGCCAAATTACACTCAATCCATCAACAACTTCATTTTTCCTACTTCAAAGTTCCTATTGAATCAAGACTCAGACCCACACTTTGTCAGTTATCCAATGCCCAACTAGGGCAGAAGGGGGAGATCAGCAGCATCTTCTTTTGGGTTGAGTTGGCTCCAATAGCAGCCAGCCTGGCAATGGGAACAAACTGGCCCCCCTGTGGCAGACTTGATCAAGCAAGGCGGTCCACAGTATTCCAAGGCATTGCCGATGTCTGAGCACTCAGCAGGGCACATTGATGGGTGCTGAAAAGGTCCAGCTGCTGCTGGGGACTGGGATTCTTCCCACTGCAGCTCCAGACAACATTTAAGCCCGTGCCCTAGGGTGGACCTAGTTGGCAAAGCAATGGGAAGCTCATCAGAGCTCTATGGTGGCAAGATGTGCAAGCTGAACCAGTTGAGTTCAAGCGGTCCTCCTCTGCACGCTCAGGGGGAATCCAAGCCCAAGCTCCTTGCCTCATGCCTATCTGCGGCTGTGTTCTCCGGGCTTAGGTGAGTGGGATGCGTACCTATGGGCAGAGAGTGTGCACTTTTTAAAGAGGAGGATTCTCTGTGGCAAGGCAGTATTTATTGCCCATAGGATTGGACTGGAGTCACATGTAGGCCAGTTGGGTTTTTACAGCACAATGACCAGATTTGCAGTTCTATTTCACAACTTGCTGTGGCGGCATTTGGGTTGTTAGTCCAGTCCCATAACCACTATGCTACCATATCCATGGAGGCTCTCGAGCAAGGTGATGGGCTTCTGAGCTTGAGCAAAACAATTTTTTTTTTCCAAATACCATTTTAGCTCTTTGATCTCTGTGAAGAGAGCCTTAAGATCAGGACTGCAGTTAAAATCATCAGCTTGTTCTTCTATCTACTCTGAAACATCCTGGGGAAGTGTTTCTGTCCTATCCAGGAGTGCCGATATTCTCAGGGGAATCCTGGCTTGCAGGATTTACTGGGCTGGGGGCTGAGAGAGAATTGAATTGATAAGCACACAGTTTAAGTGGAGCCAGTGCTTCTCTGCTGGGCAGCCAGCTCCTTTGCACAGTCAGCCTGCCATTCAAATCCCCTCGATAATGTCAATCGCATTCACTGAAACAAAAAGAAAGCAAAACACACCATTCTTTTGCGTGCCTCTCGGCCTGCAGTGTGGGGAAAGGGTGCAATTCGGGCCCATGATTGGGGCAGGGGTGCTGAAGTTGCCAGCTTGGAGTCTGTCACCCCACTGTCCACTGCTCTTGGAGCGGCTGTGTAATGTTGGGACCTTTCCATTATAGGGGGACAGTTGAGTGGCGTGACTGTTAATGTTTGATGGAAAGGAATTAGTAAGGTGCTCCCTTTGGGTATCGGCTGGTCAAAGCAAGTTGCCTTCATGTACGTACATCGTAAGCGCCAGCCTTGATCTGCTGATAGAGCTTGTGCTGGTCTTCATCCCAGAAGGGTGGGTAGCCAACGAGCAAGATATAGAGAATGACTCCTGCAATGAAAAACAAGAGCACAAACAGGCAAACACAGTTCAATCAAAGAGCAGTTCTGGACTTTTCATACAAGGTTAAAACCAAAGATGAATGTTTAACCCCGAGTATAGATGGTCATTCGCAGCTTCAACAGGTGTACGTTTTCATTTCTAAAACCCAAACACGATCGTGACCCATTTAGGTGCAGTCCTCCTCGCCTTCCATTGCAATCAGACAGAGTAAATTTCCTATTATTTTATTCATCTAGTTGCCACTTTACTGGAGGGAACATGGGCCTTGGGAATCTGACATGCGCTTGGGTGGAGCCGAGCACAAACTCTGTGTAAAAGTACAATTGGTTGTGCTCAGTATTCTCTATGTTAAGATCACCGTATCTTTCTGTCCTGGAGGAACTTTATTGGACCTCTTTACTGAAGTGGAATCATTCACGGGTGGAAAATTGGGAGGAGCGGTTTCTCGCTCCGTGCTTCCAGCAGGTAAGGTTCTGCCCATAGTGTGCGTTTGTAAAGCTTGCCCTTACAACCAGCTGTATAAAGAGGGAGGAACATACCGATCTTTATGTGGGGTAAGAGATAGTATTTGGGTCCAGTTTCTGCAGTTGAGGAGCCGAGGTGTGCAGACTGGTCCTGTGATGACAGCGTTTGTTATAGAGGGGAGAAGATTGGATGTGGGTAAATCCCCATATTGCCCCTTTCAGTACTCTTGGCCGTTCCTTTGGCCCCAATGGCTGTTCTGCCTATCTTGGCACAGAACTGACAGACTGGCTCAGTTTGAGGAGGTGTCTCGGCAGAAAAGTGACCACTAGAGGAGCTCTTTTCTTTAAGCGACAATGTCACAGGTGATTTCCATCCATGGTAATGGCAGCAAGTCTGATTTGTATATGGGAACTGAGCTCCATTCCGAACACGAGGAGGACTCTACCTTTGGCAGCTGTCCTTCCAGTAATATCTGTGGCATGTTTCTCACAAGCTACAAACAGCACCACGAGATGGGACTCAAAACACCCTCTGATATTTCCCTCTCCTTCTGAGGGAAAGCGCCTTGCTTCCGTTCTCAGTGCCTCTCCCATGAGTAGCCTGGCTGAGATAAGGCACTCAACTCAGCCCAAGTGCGCAGCCGCTAACGTGAACCCGCTACCCCACTCCTAAAGATACCGTTCCCCGACACAATTGGGTGGGCAGCCCATCAATCATATTAAAAGTAGTCCCGGGAATAAGGATCGCCAGGGCCTCACACTGGCAACGTCATGGGGGAGCTTGCTGCTTGTCCCACCCTCACCAGCCCAACTCCCATGGTTACTCCACGCCACTGGCTAGCTGGTGATAAACTTGCAAAGACACTTCACTCTTAACCAACTGGATAACCGAGCGCCAAGCTTTCAGCGCACGTCAGTTTCAATCAATGTCACAATCCATGTCTCGTTACTTACCACATGCCCAGATATCCACTGGCTTCCCATAGGCTTCTTTTCGAAGCACTTCGGGAGAGAGGTAGCCAGGTGTGCCTGCGAAACCTGTAGATGATAAGAAACGTGCCGTCAAACATTTTGATTTAGGTTTTTCTCGAGTGCAGAAATATGCCTGCATCTCAACAATATTTGTTGTAGAAAGGACTGTACTAGACAGTGAGAAACTGTGGTGCGTATAGAGAGTGTCACGGACAGCAATCTCCCCAGGGATTCAGTCTATCCTTTTCCCTCGTACACCTCTCTGTGAAATCTGGTGTCAACAATGGTTGGGCTCCACATCTCTTTCCCCTTTGGGTCTAGTGATCGCTATTTAGAAGTTGAATTGCAGAAATAATATTACAATTCAAGTAAGTAGCTTGACGCTGGAATTACAAAGCAAGTGCGGGTTTGTTTAGAATGGCCTGTTTCTGTATTGTAAATTCTATGTAAAAAATGAATCCTCTTCCCTTCTATTTTCAGTGCCTAGGTGAGCAGCACTTTGCCAGGCAGCAAGTACGGGTGAGACATACCAGGCCTGATGCCACTCTCCCGGGTCCATGCATCTGATTTTTTTTTTAATTCAATCATGGGATGTGGGCATCGCTCACAATGTACATCCGCCTTGAGAAGGTGCTGGTGATCCACCTTATACAACTGAGTGGCTTGCTAGGCCATTTCAGAGGGCAGTTAAGAGTCAACCACATTGCTGTGGGTCTGGAGTCACATATAGGCCAGACCAGGTAAGGACAGCAGATTTCCTTCCCTAAAGGACATTAGTGATCCAGATTATTATTTTTTTTAATGACAATCCGGTAGTTACATGGTCACCATTACTGATACTAGCTTTTTATTCAGATTTAATAAACTGAATTTAAATTCCCCAGCTGCCGCGGGATTTGAACTCATGTCTCCAGATCATTAGTCCAGGCTCTGGATTACTAGTCCAGTAACATAACCATTCTGCTACCGTTCCCCAATGATCAAGGATGGCGATATTGGTGTCTGTGTATCTCTGTTTGTATTCTCTATGGCCTCATGGAGGACGGGCTGGTGTCTGTATCTAATCCTTACGTCTTTGTCTGATGCTGCCTTGCCTTGCAGTTGAGGTTGACCTGTGCAGCGCCTTTGAGTTCGGGCTGCTTGACCTTTTGAGTTCCTCAAAACCAAACCTGAAACCATTTCCAAGTGGACCCTTTTTCTTTTCTAATTGAGAAAGCCGAGGCCCACAGTGGCCAACGGCGGGGCCACACTGACCAACGATGGAAAGAATAGGAGAGAAAACCCAATGAATGAACAAGTAGCGATCAGATGATGCCACGCTTGAGCTTGTTGGAAGAAGGGAAGGTTGAGAAAGTGGAACAATTTCCGAGTTCCAAGATGCTGGAAAGGAATGGGTTACGGTAGGGGTCAGTACAGTGAGCCTTGATTTCAAACCATCATAATTCATCAGACCTCTCTCAATTTATCTATCGAACCATTGGACAAAACCAAGTTCATTTGATGGATTCATTGATATATTGGGGGTAATTTCAACCAAACCCGCCCGGTGGGAAACCGACGCCATCAGATCATTGACTGCAAGGTGTCAGCACCTTCGCCTGAGCTAGAGGCTGTTCCCTTGGCACTCCAGGGAATGGAGCATAAACTCCAGGCAGACACACCAGTGCAGTACTGTCGGAGGTGCTGTCTTTCAGACGAGACGTTAAACCGAGGCCACTTGTAATATCATAAAATCTCCCAAAGCATTTCACAGGAGTGAAAACAACACTGGGTGACGAATTGGACGCAGCAATTGAAAGCAAGATCAGGGGGCTAGGTTGTGAGGAGGCTTTTGAAGGAAAGGAGTGCGACAGCAGAGTGGAGGGGTTTGTGTGTCAGCTGTAGCTCAGTGGGTGGCACACTCTCCCCACTGAGTCAGAAGGTCGTGGGTTCAAGTCCCACTCCAGAGACTTGAGCACATAAAACTAGGCTGACACTCCCAGTGCACTGTCGGAGGTGCCGTCTTTTGGATGAAACGTTAAACCGAGGCCCCGTCTGCCCTCTCAGGTGGACGTAGAAGATCCCATGGCACTATTTCGAAGAGCAGGGGAGTTATCACTCGTGTCCGGGCCAATATTTACCCCTCAATTCAACATCACTAAAACAGATTATCTGGTCATTATCACATTGCTGTTTGTGGGAGCTTGCTGTGCGCAAATTGGCTGCCACGTTCCCGACATTACAACAGTGAGTCCACTTCAAAAAGTACTTCATTGGCTGTAAAGTGCTTTGGGACGTCCTGAGGGCGTGAAAGGCGCTATATAAAAGCAAGTCTTTCTTTTTAGATGGAGCGATCCTGAAAATGGGGCTGAGTGCTCTTCTATTGAAGGTAGGAGAGTTGTAGGGGTGGAAGAGTGGAGGACACGTGCAGGAAGAGGGGCTGAAGGAGGCGGCAGAAATAGGGAGGGAGGAGGCTACAGAGGGACCTGAAGGAGGACAAGGATTTTGAAATCTAGGCGGTGGAGAGTGGTGTTTGAGGAGTCAAGGGTGGTGGCAGAGAGCAAGTGCTGGGTGCAGTCAGCATACGTGTGAACTCTGAACCCCCCACACTGAAGAACAACAGCGCGGAGGGCCAGCAGGTAGATGAGAAAAAGGAAGGGACACCATGCAGGGACAGAGGAGAAGTCATCGCAGGAAATGTGCTGGCTTCATTGGGGTAGGCAGGTGCGGAACCAACCTGGGGCAGTACTACAGCGGTGGACCGTGAGAGATGGACAGCTGGACTGGTAGTCTGTGCTGTACACCAAAGAGTTGTCAAGGAGGGCTGCTTTCTACACCCAGTGTAATCACCCTCAGTGATTTTATGGAACGGTCCTTCTTAAAAAAAATACTGTTCATTGTTTTGCTTTCATGCAGCTGAGGGGCAGCAACCTCACTGAATAAACCTGATGGTACGCAGGCACCATACGAACACCAGGGCTCCATCGTATATCATTAAAAGTCAAGGAATAGGTTTGGCAGTGATATTAGTGTTCTATTGACCCATCGCTCTTCCGTCTCAGACGAGCGTCACACAATGTTTAGTATCCACCAAAGCAAGCATTTAATAATAACTTTGATGGATGTGGAAATGGTTTCATTGACATCCTGTATTCAATTGGCAAAGTGCCCAAACTCTGACCACTTATGTTTTGAGGAAAGCCAGAGAGATAAAGTGGTCAAAAACATCGGAATGAAACTGGATAAACGTGTCTGCTTCTTTTTTTTTAAAGTGTGAAATTTCTTAACAGAGATTCCCCTTCCTTGCTTCACGCCATTCCCTGTTCAGCAGCCGGCTCACTCCCGGGTCCCCTGGTGTCGGGAGTTGTGCGGGAGCAGCGTGGGGCCTGGCTCATTCACTTCTGTCCTCTGAGGGAAAACCCATCATCACTCCCATTTTGGTGCCCTCAAGACTAAGCGCTCGCTGTGCGGACACACTGCGGACTCGGGCCGGCACGTGGCCACTTGGACCTGCGTCAACGTGCTGCCCATTCCAAACGGAAAGGCTGAAAACCCACTTCAACAACTGCATCGAACTTCTGCACCCAGAAACTAAGTGAAACAAATGGGATGTGAACATGCAGACTTCAACAACAACTTACATTTATTATATAGCGCACTAAACATAGCAAAATGTCCCAAGGCACTTAACAAGAGCGCTATCAATAAAAACATTTTTGCACCGAACCACAGAACGAGATAGCAGAACAGATGATCAAAAGCTTGGCCGAAGAGGTAGGTATCTTAAAGGAGGAAAGAGAGGTGGAGAGGTTTAGAGAGGGATTTCCAGAGCTGAAGGCATGGCCACCAACGTTGGAGCGATTAAAATCGGGGATGCACAAGAGGCCAGAATTGGAGGAGCGCAGAGATCTGGGAGGGTTGTAGGGCTGGAGGAGGTTACAGAGATAGGAAGGGGCGAGGCCATGGAGGGATTTGAAAACAAGGATAAGGATTTTAAAATTGAGTAGTTGTCAGACCGGGAGCCAGTGTAGGTCGGCAAGCCCATCTTGTTAAGGACCTGTCATTCTGATTTTACTGACTTGTCATATATCCTCATTGTTGCTGAGACTACTATCATCAAATAAATAATTTCTTGTATTTATAGCACTAGTCTCAGTTAACGAATGCAGTGAGGTCCTACATCCCTGCAGCATGACTCCAGGTCAGGTAGAGTGACTGGATCATCCTCACTGAAGATAATGCTCCAGTGTCAGAATTCAATGATGTTATTAACAATAACATTTATTAACCTAGATGAACATATTGTTTTAGATAGAATTAGAAACCTTAAAATGGATGTGGCAGCCTCTCCTGATGATATCCACCCGAGGGGTCTGGGGGAGATGGGACAGGTGCTGCATGAGCCACTTGCTCGTGTCTTTAATAGCTCGCTGGATTCTGGGACTGTTCCCTTAGACTGGAAGGAGGCTAATGTAGTCGCAATCTTTAAAAAAGATAGGACGGATCCGGGTAACTATAGGCCCATTAGTTTGATGTCAGTAATGGAGAAGATGTTGGAGGGAATCCTTAGGGATGCAATGACTACTTAGACAGAGAAGGACACCCAACATGACTTCAAAAGGAGGTCCCGTCTGACTAATTTGATTGTGTTTTTTGAAGAAGTCGCCAAGATAATGAATAAGAGAAACCTGGTAGATATTGTCTACCTAAACTTCCAAAATGCTTTTGACACACAGGAGGCTTCTCTACAAGATAAAAGTCTTGTGTATTAGTGGCAATCTACTGCACTGGATTGAGAACTGGCTGAAAGCCCCATGGCAAATGTGGTTGTAGGTGGATTTGGATCTGCTTGGAGTCCGGTCACCAGTGCTGTCCCGCAGGGATCGTGTTAGGACCATCGTTGTCTACTATTATTAATGATCTAGATGTAGGTGTTGGAGCCACAAGGTTTTACTTCCAGTAAAAAGCACTTGCACTTATATTGCACCTTTCACATCCTTAGGATGTCCCAAAGCGCTTCAGAGCCAACAAAATACTTCTAAAGTTGAGTCGCTGTTCTGGAGTGGGGCTTGAACCCACGACCTACTGACTCAAGACGCGAAAGTACTACCACTGAGCCAAGACTGACACGTCATCCGGTAGAATCGTGGACCACGAGACAGGGGAATGGAACATTGGGAGCCAATAGGCATAATCTGGGATCCAAGAGGAGGTGTGGAGGTATCGTGGCTGCTGTCGGGGCAGCCAGCCCGGGTTGACATTTGGGAGGTACAAGGTGGTAGAATTGGAGATTTACGGGCATTGGCAGAAGATCCTGTGGCACTATTCGAGCGAGACCAGAGAGTTTTCCTTGGATAGGACTGGCGAGGACGGCTCAGGCTAACAGAAGGGTTGACACGTTGGATGGATGGAATGAGAGCTGACTTCACTGCAGATGACAGAGGGAGGTGACAAATGGAAAATACTTAGAAAGTAACTGGTGGAGTTCCACGGGGATCTTGTTGGTTGTTTACCCAGGACTCGTTAACACTTTGGATAAGGTACGTTTTCGAACAACTCGAAAGGGAAAAGAAGCCAATCTGGCCTGTTTTCCTGTAGGCAGCCTGACTCCTCCCTCCATTTTTAGCTTCAGTAAGAATACACAGCTTCCATTTTAACTCTCATTTCTACATAACTCCGTATGTGGGAGCATGGCGAGGACAGAAAACTCTGCTTTAGCCACCAGGAGTTTTGTCTACGTCTGGTAATGAACTCCAGAGACATTTGGCAAGATTACAGCAAGACCCCGGGTCAAATACAAATGCCAAGCGGCTGAAAAAGGTGCAGCGTCACTCACCAAACCATGCCTGCTGTTCTCCTTGAACTTCAATGGCCAGACCGAAGTCAGCGAGCTTCACTGCGGCTCCTTTGCATTTACTGGCTAGCAGTAAATTTTCAGGCTTCGGGGTGTGGTTGTTGGTGGAAGGAAAATCGCCATCGTTATGCAACAGAATTCGTAAAACAGGAGCAGTCTCTTTGATCAATAAGTCAGTCGGTGCTTTAGAGCCTCATTTTATTAAAAAAAAGGAAAGCGCGCGGCAGCACTGCACAGAGGGATTCCCCCAGCACTCCACTGGTCTCCGTCGGTCTGCCGTGGAGAGGGCCCCGAGTGGGGGACCAGACACCTTCCTGCTTGGAAATCAAGTCACACGTAGGCTGCACCATTAAATCTCTAAAAATCGCCTGGTAACTATTTCTGCCAGTTGGAGGAGCCTAGGACTAGGGGACATAGCCTAAACACTGGGAAACACCTCTACACACAAAGGGTGGTAGAGGTTTGGAACTCTCTTCCGCAAACGGCATTTGATGCAGGGTCAATGGTGAACTTTAAATCTGAGATTTTGAGAGATTTTTGTCAGCCAAAGGTATTATGGGATATGTGGAGTTAGCGCACAGAGCAGCCACGATCTCATTGAATGGCGGAACAGGCTCGCGGGGCTGAATGGCCTCCTTCTGTTCCTATGTTCAGAATTACTTTAAGGTTAAGAGGTGGCCTGTTGGTGGCTGTCTTTGGGGGGGGCAACGGGTAAATGAGCACCTACAAAAATCTCCATGCATCATCCTGAAGGCTGAGGCAAACAAGTCTCCACAGACCAGAAACATTCCCGGGTCGATCGCTACTCTGAGCGGAGGCAGCCGATCTCGGCTGGGATGGCACTGGACACACTGCGGTTGGCCTCAGTGCCCTGGAATCCGAAGAGGCAAAAATCTATTCAGGATTCTCATCCCTTGGCTCGGTGGACAGCGAGCCAGCCAGGTGAGGAGTGGGGAGGACTCGACTCTGGTACCCCCCAACAGTCGGAGGACTTGCCAGCACCAGCCACACAGGCGGGATAATGGAGTGCGACCAGTGCCTGGGAACTGGGTCCTGGCGAAGCGTCAGTACTTTCAGGACAGAAGGATGGGGCGCGGGAGACATTTAAATATTCAACCGTCAATTAAAATAAAGCATGATTTTTTTGCTGTTGAATATATTAATGTAATTAAATCCAGCTAAATAATCGACAGCACAAAATAGTTTAATTTCCCCAATAATCGATGGAATAAAATAGTTGAATTTCCCCAGCGTCGGTGCCAGATTGAGAGCGGTTCACAATAGTTTGAGCACGGGTTTGTTCCCAGGCCGACAGGCAGCTGCTGAGCGAAAGCCCGATACCTACTCACAGGACGAAGGTAACTCGGTGGGAATCACCTTGCACTCCTCGGGGTGGGGGCCCTTACAGCCCGTGCGTGTGGGGGGAGTCACACTGTGCACTCCAGGGGTGAACATTCACGCTGGACAACTCGGGGTGGAGTGGGGTGAGACACACACCCAGCCTCTGGGGAGGGAGGGCGGGGAACTCGTACAGCAAATGTCTTGGGAAAAGTCACACCATCGCCCTCGGGGAGGGGGCAGTGTGTGTACTTTGGTGGGGGGAGAGATTCACACTGGGCAACTAGCTCCGCGTTTCTCCCCCCCACCCCGGGGAGCGGCCGGTCATTCCGCGTCTCTCCCCCCCCAGCCCCTCAAGGGAGGGGCCGCACAAAGCCGCTGGTTCAACAGCGGGAAAGTGCAGGCCTTTGGAGGAAGTCACTCGCTGTGCTGTTTAACTGGGAGCGTTGCTTTCAGAAAGAAGGAAGAAAAATAATGAGTGCCCCCCCCCCCACCCCACCACACCCCCCACCTTCCTCAGAACTAAACCGAACATGATCACTTGGTGATTTACAAGAAATCTTTGGGATTGCCTCCAGTGCGAAGGAACGCATCTTAAAGTTAGAACAATAGTGAACTGGGGAGGCCTCCACATCCTGGGCCTGAATTCTTCAGGGTTCAGGCAGCAGCCGCCTCAGGAGCTGTCACCGTTCAGGAGGTGCCTGGATGAGCCGTTCGATGCATTGTCCCACGCACCACGGTGGAGTCACCAAGCTTGGAGAGAGCTCAAAATGACTCCTAACATTTACACACATCACTAAATACCAAAACGGCAAAATTTAACACACACACCTACAAAAAAATCTTCTGCCAACAGCTTGTGTGTGTCTTATACACAAATATATACACACACACACATACATACTACTGTACATTAATTTACTTTTCAAAAAGCAAACTTATTTACCGTCTTCTTTTACTGTATAAAATATATAAAAAAACAATGTTGATGTAAATGTGCAAAACCTAGCCATTAAAAATGAGGAAATACACTTCAGAAGCACACATTCCGATCTAAAGCAGCCATGCTATTTCCAGCACAGCCCATTGACAGAGCCTCCCAGCCAAAAGGCACATGCAAGCAGGGGCAGGGCCACCGAAGCCTCAAGCCTTGTTAGAGAGAGCTGGTAATTTTAACACCGGTTTCGGTCTTTGGTTCAGCTGTAAAATTGTTTTCCCGCCGCATCCCTCACAATGCTACTCCCTCCCCCGCTACCAATGTTCCCGTTAAGCTTGCCGGCTTCACAATAGGAAAAATTTGAATGGGCCACGCAGCCCGTTAAAGGGACCGTGCATCCAAAAAAAAATTAAAGGGAACATTGCCCCCCCGCCCCCTCCTCACGAAGGGTGCTGCCTCCTGCTGGTTGGCAGCACCTCACCAAGTGTCAGCCCACGGGTGAGAGAGAGAGAGAGTTGGGAGATGTTCGATCATGAGGGGCAGCACAGCGGAGCGGGTTCTGGTTCACACTGCGCATCTGCACTCTCAGGAATTACTGCTCTTTTTTTTGGCAGGTGTTCGTGTGGTGCAAGGAGGGGAGGGGGGATGTCTGAATTAGAGGACCTGACACCAACATGTACAAGGCCAAAAAGTTTTAACCGCAACATCTTATTGCCCCACCCTCCACCCCGTCATAAAATTCCTAAAAAGAATAAGCGGGCAAAGAATTGGAAGCATGGGCCCTGAGGTACGGTTCCGTGTTAAAATTACCAGCCCTACGGAGCTGCAAAGAAATTGAAAACCGTTTACCAGAAAATGTAAAAAGACACGACTTGCTAGGGTTACAATCTCGCCATCGCTTGCTACAGTAGAACTCACCTTGAGATCTCGATGGACAACACCCATCTGGTGGCAGTGCAGTACGGCCTCCAGGATCTGTTGAATGCAATGACTGCATGCAAACACCAGGGGGCGTGTTAGTTGCAGGTGAGTCTCACATGGCACAGACTGGTGCACTCAGAAAAAAAAACAAGTCTCAGAAAAAAAGGCCAGGCCAGGGCAAAGCAGGACCAACCCAGGGCTGGCTCAATCCAGCAGGCAAACCACAGCAGAAGCACTTTGCCGTTTGACGTTACACGATCGGGGGGGCTGACTGGGGGGGGGGAAATCGGCACTCTGTTGTCACTGGATCTCTTCAATTTTTGAATTAAATGGCCATCCCATGAAGGCAGCTTTTAGCTTAGCTTACAGGGGATTTGTTTGAAATGGTGATTTTCGCTGTTGCGAGGAAGAGTCTGATGGACAAAGCGCAGTAATTTTTTTTTTTAAAACCCCACAAAAACACGCACCAATTGTGTATCGTGTGCTGCTGTAGATAACGGCCCAGCAGTCTCACCTTTTAGCTGGTTATGTGAGAGCGGCAGGCGCAAAAGGGGACACAACACCTACCCCGCCGACCATTCCCGTGACCCGACCCGCCATCCGTTGGCCATAGGGAAGCAGGACTCATCTACCATCACCTCTCCTCCATAGGCCCAGCCAGCTATTCACCACGCCAAGCTTAAAGCGACAGGGGTGAAAGGTCAAACACAGGCACCCCGTTCGCCTTCCCGCATTGCCCCAAAAGCACCGTTCAGATTTGGTCTGACACTTCTGGCAGGAACACAGCCGCCGAATTAAAATAAATATATACGATATGAAGCAGAGCCCGAGTCAAGCGACTAAGCACAGCCATAAATCATGATCACTGTATAAAGCCAGCACTGTGATTGGGACTTATGGTGCAGAAGTTTAAGCATCTATCACCCAGCCTGGGAAGCTGCTCGGCTTAAGCCCTGCTCAGCCCCGGGAGATCACTTGATACAAATTCAATTTGAAACTCGAGTTTGACGCACGGGGTTTTTTTTTTTCTCTTCTCTGCTCCCGCTGTGTTTCCCTGGCTGTCATAATGGTGGTGTGAAGCAAATGCAGTCAGTGTACAGTGCTGAACGGTGCGAGAATACTGCAGAAGAGCAGTGCAGTTGCTGCACCTTCCACCCAAGGCTTCCACAGCCAATTCAAGACCCAAAGAGTTCAATTCAATATCCCGTTGAAGCCAGGTGTCATTAGAATTTTATTTTTTTAAGTTTGCATTAAATAATGTGGTCATAATTTCGCAATCATGGTCTGCTATCTCTGGCACAATTAGAGAGTAGCCATTTCTTTAACCCGTTAAGCACCAAGTGTCCTTTGCGGAATGTGCAAACTGACACCGCAGAACATTATTGGTCCAAAAAGCTGCAACACTCGACATTGTGCGAGAGCATCAACAAATGTGCTGATCCAAAAGGGCTTTTACGACACGCCCTCATATTTTTTTTAAATGACAAAAGTCTGATCTGTGGACTAAGACACAATCTTTGGTGGATGTTTGGGATCTGCATTTTTTTTTTTTAAATACAGGCCCCAAACCAGAGGCGATCCACTGGGAGACTGTCACTGTTCAGAACACTTGCCGAGGTCCCCGTGGGTGAGAACCGGCAGACGTTAGGAACATGCAGTAAAAGACAGTGGGATGGGGGGGACTGTCCTATGTGGAGAGATCGAGTAGACTAGGCCTATATTCTCTAGAGTTTAGAAGAATGAGTGGTGATCTCATTGAAACATACAAAATTCTTACAGGACTAGACAGGGTTGATGCAGGGAGGATGTTTCCCCGGGCTGGGGAGTCTGGAACCAGGGGTCACAGTCTCAGAATAAGGGGTCAGCCATTTAGGACTGAGAAGGAGAAATCTCAGAGGGTGGTGAATCTTTGGAATTCTCTACCCCAGAGGGCTGTGGAGGCTCAGTCGTTGAGTATATTCAAGACAGAGATCGATAGATTTTTGAATATTAAGGGAATCAAGGGATATGGGGAACGAGCGGGAAAGTGAAGATGAGGTAGAAGATCAGCCACGATCTTACTGAATGGCGGAGCAGGCTCGAAGGGCCAAATGGCCTACTCCTGCTACTACTCCTATTTCTTATGTTCTTATGACAGCCGGTATCAGCGGGATTCACCCGGTAACAAGGCCGCTTCGGACACTGATCATCAACAGGTAGAGGATCGTCAGATCTTTGACACCCGCCGATCGTCACCCTGACCCTCGAGTGCGCTGGTTTATCCTCGGGAGGTTCGTAAAGAGAAGATGATGAAACCAAAATCTAATATAATGATGTTCAATAAGAGTGAATATCAAAATACTGTTCTTAAAATGAACGGTATTGATGGGGGGGGGGGGGCAGAAAGAAACTTGAATTGTTCAGGGCGGAGGGTGGAGAAGCTACAGTAAAAGCCATGTTCATCGGCGAAAGAGCGAACGCTGCAATAAGCTTGTCGTAGCCTTTCCTGCAGCAATCCTATGCTCACAACTCCCGTCAGCGGAGTGGGGTTAGGCATCATTATTAGCAGGGCATGTTGCGATCCGCATCAGAGAACAATCGCACTTCAAAAGAAGAAACTTTGCAGCTTGACAGATTTATTTTGGTGAAGGAAGCCCCCCCACGCCCCCATTCTCTTTCCCCCCCCCCCCCCACACCTTCCCACCTCGCCTGCCCTGAACTTGAGCAGAGACACCGCCAATTCCGTAATCCGCGTAACTGCAGGGAAATGTCAAGTGTTGGCCAATCCTCGCCTCGAGATCCAAAAAAAATCCTGGGCCCTGCAGGCCAAACCCCACTGTTGACCCTCAGTGCCCTGCTCACTTGGCACCAGTAGCTTGTTGACATCCAGGCTGCTGCGGTTGCCGCTAGGGGGCGGAAGTGGTTATAAGCTCATGCTTGGCCCTGGCCACAAACCAGTCTGTGCTTCTCTCAAAGAACATTGTCAAGAGCAATAAAGCATGACAGACTCAAGAAGGGGTGGGGTGGAAGTGCAATCGTGCCCTTTAAGTCTCAAAGGCCATGAAGAGGCTACCACAAAACAATTTTTTTTTAAATTTTTTTTTGAAGAGGGCAGGGTTTGTGGGGGGGTGGACATTCTGATTTCCGTCTTTAATACGTGCGGTGAGTTGTCACTGCATTAAGTTTTCCTTTTTTGCACACAAGGTGAGGGAAACGTGAGGAGTGGGTTGGGGAAAAGAATATCACTGATTATTATTTTTTCCCCCCCCCCCCGCCACCCGCCCAATCATTTTCCTTTTGATTGCCTGTCACGGCCTACAACCCAAGAGACTTTCGGAATGGTAGTGATAGCCATGCAAAGTAGGTCTTTAAAAAAAAAGGTAAAATAACGACACCAAAGAGAACAAACGGATAACGAGAGGCAGAATAAACTCTGCACCTGTAAACATGACACGATTTTAGACACGAGCGTATCATTATTTTAATTTTTTTTTGGTTCTTTTTTTTAATTATTTCTGTAAATGTTAGAAGATACTGACCTTCAGGTCCCTGTGTACTATGTCATGTTGGTGAATATGATTAACACTGTCTAGAATCTGATGAATACAGTGACTGCAAAACAAAGCGGGACAAGGAGAGACAAGTGGGGCAGGGGGTGGGGTGGTAAGGAGAGGGAGGGGGAGAACCAGAGGACTAGTGAATGTTGTGGAAGTGAAGAGGAGAACCATCACACAAGAGGAGGAAGAAATGGACAGTTGTTTTTTTTTGGACACAACAGACACCCATGTGGTGCGAGAACAGCGCCATGTTACGTACACTGGCGAATCACGCTTCTTTCAGCTGCAAGCCTGACATAGTTAAGGAAAGACATCAATTGAGCAAGAGCACACAGAGTATAGTGGAACCGTTTTGAAGGTAATTTCTGACTGGTGCGACTCATCAACTTTTTATACAAGCATTGAGGCAGCGATCAATACCGGATCTTGAAAACCTGATTCAGTCGTCGGCATGGGACTCTGGTTGGCATCTCATTCTCCCCGCGGAGTAAACCCATCCAAAATAGCCGGTCGGAAGAGGTCATTGTCCCCGCCACCCTTTAAATTTGCGCTCCTGCCCAACTGCAGTTTGCGCCTAATGTAATGGCTCCTCCTTTCTTCAATCTCTACCAGTCGCGCAAAAATAAAACCCAAGCGGCTCACCGACTCGTGTTCCACCGCTGACGAGCTGATTCTGTTCCTCGATTGCGGAATGTTCCGCCCGCCTGTCCCCTTCCCCCTTGGCCAGAGCCGCGACTGGACCGGACCAGCGAGCCAGGCGCATCTCGTCCTCGCGTGGCGAACGCACCCCCCGCGTCGATCGCTCCCGCTTGACCGACTGCACAAAAACCGCCCGTGGCCACAAAGTTGACGGCTGGCGCACTCTTTCCCACCATTCCCCCGCCTCTCCTCCCCTCCACTTTCAATTCGGGAAAAGAAAACATCGGAGCATCAAAATCCTTTGCAACGATTAGCGAGAACGAGCTGGCCTCCCATGGAGTTGCTCATGGGCAATCCAGGATCTGGACAACAGCCTCGATGTTTAGCTGAGGAACGGCCCTGTTCCCTTTCGGGCTGCTGCACAAAGAACTCCCCGCGGGAACCTGGGTCATCGCCGCGGTTCGCAAGTGCCTCGGGTGAATTAGAAGACACGAAGTTGCTTGTAACTTTCGAGCTCCAGGTCAGAGGAACCCAGCATGACCTTCCTGGCTTCCTTTCTATTATTTTTTTTTTTAAAACAAAAGATGGTTTTGTATCTGTATCGAAGGAGGATGTCATGAGTGCGACGACATTACTCGAGATGCAAGACATATGCACGAGCAGATCTGCTGTGGCATTGCTCTGGGAGTCAAGGGATAGGCTGTTTTGTATCATTGGGGATGTTCATCCACAAAGTGTGACTGGGAGTGCGTGACTGGCAGAGTGTATACACAAGACTTCTAATTGAATACTCATCAATCTCCCGTTGCATTGTACACGGAGAGTCAAGTCACACATCTTCTGGTGAAAGGGGAGGTTAGGGGCCAGGGCACACAGTCATAAATCCAATCCCGGTTTTCAAGTCCTCATTTTTATTTTCCATTAGAAATTCTGCTACAGCACCTTTCATGTCCTCAGGATGTCCACAAAGTGCTTTACAGCCAGTGAATTACTGTTAAAGTTTAGTCACTGATGCAATGTATGCAAATACAGCAGCCAATTTGTACAATGCAAAGTCCCACAAATAGCAATGAGATTAATGATGAGATAATCTGTTGGTTGAGGGATGAATATTGGCCAGGACGGCAAGAAGACAGGCCTGCTCTTCGAATAGTGTCATTGCTACATCCTTTAAAATACAAGCAGAAGCCACTCCTGACAGTGCAGCACCCCCTCAGTACTGCACTGGGAGTGTGAGCTGAGATTATGTGGTCTGCGGCTTGAACCCACAACCTTCTGACTCAGAGGCAACACTGCAGCACTTCTACTGGGGAAAGGGTGTAATTACAGCGTGATGAGTTTACATAAACAGTTTCCATTCTAAATGTGAACAAGAGAAATTTATAATGGAACAAGTTGACAAGTGCACGTAGACACGAGATGTATATTATCAAAGATCTAACTGAAGCTTTGCGTAGAGGGCTGGATATCAGGACTGAAGGGGACTGGCCAGATGGGCTGCAATGGACTTTGCTGTTACTATGTAAGGAGAAGGAATTGGCTCGGAGAAGTTATCGAACTCAACTGTACAAGGAAAGTGAAATAATATCAGTGATGATGCTGTCCTGAATGAAGAGGGACTTTAATAGAGGAATAAAAGCTATGGGGTTGGACTTTTTATGAAAAATACATCACAGCTTTAATAAAAATTCCCACCTTTCTGCAGAAATCCTCATTTTCATTCACTGTTTTTGGCCCCAAGAACTGTGTTCGGCTTATAACGTCATAAAACGGTCCGAATATCTTCACAGATGACACAGGGCATTCCATTGATTCAGGTCTAGGCTGCCCTCCCGAATGGCTTGTTTAACTAATCCCATCTTTCTGCCATATAAAGATAGCTCCTCAGACATCCTCAATTGTGCACAGTACTTTTGGCCTCTTTCCCTGTCCAGCTGCTTGATCCATGTAGGCCACAGGGGACAGCCCACGATCGGCCTCCTGCACCTCCATTGAGGTGGCGCTTTGGACTGGCCTTTGCGAAGTGGCCTTCTCTCGTAGTGTTGTCAGCCGTGGCTCAGTGGGTAGCACTCTGAGTCAGAAGGTTGTGGGTTCAAGTCTCACTCGAGACTTGAGCACAAAAATCTAGGCTGACACTCCCGTGCAGTGCTGAGGGAGTGCTGCACTGTTGGAGGCACCGTCCTTCGGGATGAGACGTTAAACCAATGCCCCGTCTGCTCTCTCAGGTGGACCTAAGAGATCCCATGGCACTATATCGAAGAAGAGCAGGAGAGTTTCCCCCGGTGTCCTGGCCAATATTTATCCCTCAATCAACATCACTAAAAACAGATTATCTGGTCATTATCACATTGCTGTTTGTGGGAGCTTGCTGTGCGCAAATTGGCTGTCGCATTTCCTACATTACAGCAGCGACTACACTTCCAAAGTACTTCATTGCCTGTAAAGCACTTTGGGACGTCCTGAGGTCGTGAAAGGTGAGATATCAATGAAAGTCGGTTTTTTTCTGTCTTAGTCTCAGCACAGGAAAAAAAAAATACAAGCAGCCGAGGACACAGCAGCACTCGCAGGCCTTACACTCCGAGGGCTGGGAACACCAGCTGGGGAATTCCCTCGAACCTCCCGGTGACAAGGTGGAGAATCGCAGCCCTGCCGCTCTGGCTGCAATGAGTTGAGGAGGCCGAGGTTGTGGATTGGTTGAGGAGGCTGCGCCAATGACCCCTGACCCGCGCATGGCCTCCTCGCCCACCAGAGCACCTCGGGCGGTGGGAGAGGAGATCGGAAATCATGGGTGTCCCCGAGGCTTAAAGCACTGGTCCAAAAAAATAAATAAAGGCTGTATCTGTTAATGGGTTGTAGAAACTGTGATTTAGAATAACGATGATGGGGGAACACTTTGTGTAAAACAAAATCCCTTTAGCCTTTCTATCACCTCCGATGTAAAACAACAGGCTATCTTGTTTTACTCTAATAATTATAATTAAATGTAATAATGGTGATAACTGCTAAGGATCACTTGAGGCAGGCAGTTTTGAAAAGACCAAATTATACATTATTGTATTGGACCAGTGAGGATAATGACCTACGTGTTTTTAAACAAGGCTGTGTAACAAGGCTCTGCCAAGTAATACACAAAGTGGCCCTGTAGTCCTTGTACAAATTAAGTACAAGTCAATTATCATCACTGTTGAGCAGCCCACGTCCTTCACCTCCTGCTCATCGCCGGCCGATAAGCCAATCGATTTGAAGCTTGGTCACGTGAGCGGCCTTTCCTTGAACCCGTGAATAATCCTGTGGAAAATGTTGAATAGTGCAGTCACGGTCTGCAACCCATCGATTCATTCTGGTCGCTAGTGCCCGGGTACGTCAGAACAACAACACGAGGAGGTGCGGAGCTGTCTCTTACACGGGGGTCGATCAAATAAGACAACCATTTAAAGCTTCCCGATTACCAATGACAGTTTAAGGGAGCAATATGCGGGCACAGTTTAATCTCTCACACTGATTTGCTGATATTTTTTTGACGGGATTAACCCATTAAGTAAGAACCTTATTGTCGCTGAGCTGTGTCTTAGCCCTTATTTGGAGAGGCAGAAACATTCACCGATTTGGGAAGGCAGCAAAGGATGCTGGGAGAAGCACAGTAGTGCAAAGTGCAAGGGGTTGGAAAGTCACCTCAAGCACTGCGCCGGAAACTAAGATAAAGGTGCAGATTGAGGTTAACTCTCGGGGAGGGGACAGTGGATCTCCTCTGTTGGGACCACCTCCTGCGCGGTCTCGGCCGTCGCCCGGCCCCTTTCCTCCGCCGGCGCGCCCTGACCGTCTCTGGGGAGGCTGGGGAGGCCGGAGGGAAGGTGGCTCGTCGCTAGGTGTTGCTAAGCTTTCTCACTACCCTGCTGACTGAAGGTGACTCTCCTACTCCAGAGAGTCCAGAGCCAGGCCCACCCCACCCCGAGGCAGGATACAGTCGTTGGCAGGTATTCAAAAAGTAAAAGAAGAATAAGGTGCAATCAACCGTTTTAGACACCTGGCCACAGGTCAAGGCGGGAGATTGCGTCACTCGCGGAGAGAGATCAAGCAGGATTGTGAAGGACGTCGGAGGTGGACATGTGCGATTCAAAGTCTGAACAATAACTAACCAAGCCTTGTTGTACCATCTCCACAAACCCCGATTCCCACCCTGGGCAGCGGGTTTGTGAAAGGCTCACACCTCCCAATGCTGGTTTTACGCTTTTATTTTGTCACCTCTGGTCGCGGCCATTTTGTGAATTACTTTGATTAAATACAATAGCCAATTTACATATTTTAATACACGAGTTGAGTGGGTCCCCAAACCCCGAGTTGAACAGGGAGGGTTTGGAAACGCACAAATTTAAGAGGGAGAGTCCAAGTGTCAGAAATTACCTTACTCTTCCTCCCTAGTTCACTCACGATTAAAAAAACCACAAAATAATTCTTCTTCATAACTCAGATCTGAAGACATCAGAGACAAGAGGGGGAAACAAGCACAGAAAACATTCAGAAGTGAGGTCATCACAGATGTGAAGATGTGCAAAACACAGTAAAACGCACAAAGGAACAGCTCGAGGCACACAAAGAATGAGATTTAAATCACACAAGTAAATAAAACAGCTCATGTTTGTTGTAGGACGGGAGTTCTGAATACCTAGACCAACAGACTGAGAGCGAGAGAGAGACCGCCCACCCCCCACCATCTCACCAAACATCAGCCCAAGGTTTAATACAATTTAAGGGGCCATCCACATTGCCAGGTTTTTTTTGTTACAGTAGTGTTGCACAGAGCGAGCTCGTCACTGCCCCTCCCCAAAAGCAAACGGTAAAACACTGCGAATATGAAGCATTTCTCGGTAAGTTGGTGAAAGTATTGACCATAGTGGACAGCCCCTTGCGCAGTGATCCTGTTAACATAATTCACACTGGTTTTCATTTCCTTTCCCCTGCTAAAATTAAACAGGTACACAGTGACCAAGGTCAGATAATCTCGGGACGACTTACGCCACTCAATCTTAAGCAAGCAATAGAACGCATAACTTGAACAGAATGTGCATTTAATGAGTGGCCCCTCAGTAGAAAGCCATTACGGTCGGCATAAATTCTAGACTGAAATCAGAGTCCGTGCAGGCTTTTTATGCTCCCCTGATTGATCGGAAAAGCACCCAGTACAATTTCACTACAACACACCCTCGACTAAAATTTATGTTCACCATGACTCCCAAAGGGAACGCTACAATATAGAGGTGAGCGTACTTTTAATCTTTGGAAAGTATTGTTATTTAAGCATAAATGGAGATTGTCTCATTTTCTGCAATGCTTTTAATTATATCGAAATCTGACGGGCAATTACACACTCCTGAGAGTTTACAGAAGAGGGAATGGCACCACTCTGGACAACTGTCGTCTGATATGTGACCTCTCTCTCTCTCTCTCTCACCTCGAACTCCTCTCCATCACAACCTCATCACTGTCTTATCTGTACTGGGTGCAGTGCTACATGCTCTTCCTCCTCCCTACACCCTCTCGTATGTCGAAATCGAGACCCGACAGCACGATATCCTTCTTCAGTTTTATTCTTGAAAATTGGACCTCAAACTTGAGAAATGCCTTTTAGGAGAGGATAATGTTTTAGTGTTCGGAGTGGAGCGTGGGATAGCATTCTGTGGATGTGTGCTAATCACAGTCAGAGAACGTGTACAACTCTTGCATTTTCTGTACTGTATTAATTAAATGCTGTTCAATTAATTTGTTTATGTTTGTGTGCATTGTCCTGGGAATTTTCAGTTGTTCAATTTGATATCCACCATGTCCTATACACTCTGGAGTTTAGAAGGACGAGAGGTGATCTCATTGAAACGTATAAAATTCTGAAGGGGATTGACAGGGTAGATGCATGGAGGATGTTTCCCCCGGCTGGAGAGTCTAGAACCAGGGGTCACAGTCTCAGAATAAGGGGTCAGCCATTTAAGACTGAGATGAGGAGAAATTTCTTCACTCAGAGGGTGGTGAATCTTTGGAATTCTCTACCCCAGAGGGCTGTGGAGGCTCAGTCATGGAGTACATTCAAGACAGATCGACAGATTTTTGAATATTAAGGGAATCAAGGGATATGGAGATGGGGCAGAAAAGCGGAGTTGAGGTCGAAGATCAGCCATGATCTTACTGAATGGCGGAGCAGGCTCAAGGGGCCAAATGGCCGACTCCTGCTCCTAATTCTTATGCCCTTATGTCCCGCAGCATTCCCTTCCTCCTCTGACCTGCAGGCTTTCAGAAGCCAAGTTTACCAACAACTAACCACTACTCGATTTATCTTGCCCGGGCACGCATGGTCGTGACCTCGGTGGCGTGCTGCACCACAGGCCTCGTCCCCTCACCTCGGTTTCTCAATTGGAAGAGAAAGATCCGACATTTTGAATTTGATGAACTTGGGTGACTGAGTTGAGGGAGAAGCAAAAGGCAAAGTCCCAAAGTTTACCACTGAGAAACGCGACACGCGGTCTTGAAAAGGTCGTAACTTCTCAGAACGCTGCCGGTTCTTGCGCGCTTACTCAAGTGGGTGCCCATTATCCCTGGAAATTCTTGTGGGCAGTGAACGATACTGCAATCCTCTTTTGAGCAGGAGCGGTTTTCCTTCTAGTTATTATCATAATGGCGACCTTGTAAATGAGCCATTTTTTCAGGAAATCGTTTACTTTTTTTCTGCTGTAGTCTACAACCTAAATGTCAGCACTCCCCTGAAAAATAGATCGCGTGGATCCATCTGGGTGAATATTTTTCCTCTTCTACAACCGACTTTTTAGTTTACTTCTTTTCTGAGGTGAGTGGCTGAGCAGATAAGGCCCCAGGCTTCAGGCCTATTTTCGAAGTTGTTCTGCAGCCTGCCATGGGCAGAGTGGCCTCCATTTTATTGACTACCCGAGGCACAAGGGAGAGGCCTACAATTCAGGGCACCTCCGCGCTCGAAAAGAGTGGGAGAGAAGACAAAATAAGACTGGGGTTTTAATAGGCTGCGGACTGCAGGAGGAAGGGAAGGCTGGGAGAGAGGCAAAGGTCATGAGGTTCCAGAAAAGAATGAGTTGGAGCAAATTTGGAGTCCAACACAATGAGAACGCAAGGGTTGATGGGCATGTTCGGAGCGCAGGAGGACCAGGAAAGGAGCAATGTCCAAAAATACTCCAGTAAAATGGAGTATTAATGGGAATGGAATGGAGGCTAAAGGTGAAAGATGTTGAATGACTTGCTCTCCAACTTTCCATCCTGGGAGGATGCCATTCTCGAATGGTTCACCTGCTTTCAGGAGCATTTTTGCACCCTTGCTTTCATACCCGACCAACACCCATAAACTTTTAGACTCACCTAGGGAGGAGGCAAAACAACAATTCAGCTTGCGTCACATCACGACCCGGCCAAGTATATCACAGTTTCAAAAGACCCCTCGTCTCCCTCCTCCCTGGGTCTCAATACTGTGTCCCCTAACATGTTTTGGCCAATCAGAATCCTTTTCTTTCAATAATCAGCTTTGGGGTTCTTTGTTTCAATTACCAACAAAAAAAAAAAATTCTTTTTTTTTCCAATCAAACTTCCTTAACGGCGTCCTGTTTGGGCTCTCCAGCAGGCTGTGCTTCGAACGCTTCCCTGCCGCTTAGTCCATGACCATTTCCCCGCCCCACAGCCTGTTGCGTCTTTGTCTAACTCGTCTTTTAACAGGATCACTGCTGTATGACAAAGATCATGAAAGAAAGTGCGACTTGTTCCGCAGACATCATGGCTTTTTCCTGCCTTCAATTCTCAACTTGGTTTTGTTAAAATGAAATATATACAGCCGTATTGTGGGAGATTGGAGGGAATGACCATCTATTCGACATTGTATAATGACACAACACCTCGCCAATATATTGGATTCAGCGTGCATGAGGAATCCGATTTCATAAGTCATCCCTTCAGCGGTGTTAGTTTTTGAAGTTAAACACTAGGTTTTAGCTTCACCCCCCTCCTCTTATTCTCCCAAATAAAACTCTCATACTTCTCTCCATGCTACTGGCCACAGCATGCTGCAAGACCTCGAGATTAGCGTGGCTTTCCCTCTAATGGGAATACAAGGCTGTGTGAATTATGTGATTCATTAGGGTGTTCTGGTAAGACTTGTGGCTGAGAGCAGACAAATTCCTCGCGGAGTTCGCCAATCAAATCTGTTGCAATGATGCGGACAGATCGAGGAATGAACTTCGAGATATGAACCACCTTGCTCACATTATGGTGTCCAGTGGGGATGTGGAAACCAGGGTAAATCCTCAGGTGATAGGGTCCAGTGGTGGGTACTTGGTAAATCTCATCTGCACCATCTCCAACTGATACACTGCTGGTTGATTGAGGAGAAGGGTCAATTGTTGGTCAATCAGGTCTTCTGGTCGTGCACTGGATAAGGGGCGTTGTGGGCCCCCACTCGGCTCGGTAACCAAGGGAACCTCCTGCCAGGCCAACTGAGAACCAACAGCGGTGAAATTTGGTTTGTCCCATTTTCCTGGTGATGGGAGGACTGCAGGAAGGTAGGAGGCCAAGTCTGGAGGGGACAGGTTGGAAGAGGCTGAAGAAACAGGAGGACAAATTGGGAGTCCAATAGAGTTATCGTTGGATTGACTATTGACACAACTCAGTGGACCACCTGAGGATTGCCGGGACAAAATAGAGTGAAAGAAGCACTTTGCTTGATGAAATCTCACATAATCCGGTCTAGTGGATCCTTCGGGTTCATTTTTGCAGCCACTGGACTCGGACCCATAGCTTATGCTCAAATTGGACGTCAACTCATCTCAGTGCCTCATCTCTTCTGGCCTCGGCCAGCACAGAGAGCAGAGGGACTCGGATACCAATGGTTGGTGGAGTCATAAGTTGGGGCGGGTCATAAATTTAGTATTAATCAGAAACATAAATGGCGAGATTAGAAGATTTGTTTTCACTCAAAGGCTTATTAGAATAAGGACTCCATTCTCGCAAATAGCTAATGAAATTAATTCAGTGACATTTAGGAGAGACATGAAGGGAGCAAGGAATACGATTAGGTCGATCTGCAGCCAGGAGATGAAAGTTTCTCCTGCACGGGCACAGTGTTACAGGGGTGTTCACTTTCACCGGATCCACCGCCCGTTTGACACCTCACCTGCCCGGCAGTAACAGTGAAACTCACCCCGTAGTATAGGTTACTGGTAGGGTCATAAGAACATAAGAAACAGGAGCTGGAGTCGGCCCCTCGAGCCTGCTCCGCCATTCAATAAAATCATGGCTGATCTGATCTTGGCCTCAACTCCACTTTCCCGCCCGCTCCCCATAACCCATCACTCCCTTATTGTTCAAAAATCTGTATCTCCGCCTTGAATATACTCAATGACTCCGCCTCCACAGCTCTCTGGGGTAGAGAATTCCAAAGATTCATGACCCTGAGAGAAGAAATCCCTCCTCATCTCCATTTTAAATGGGTCAAGGTGCTTTATATCAGACATCCAATTCTGAATGTCAGCCACAAGTTGTATTCCCACACAGCAGGGGTGAGAAGGATGCTTGGCCAAATGCAACAGCTAGACAGAACGTCCCTCAGCTGTCTACTAAATAGCCATGATGTCTGACGTACAAGACGTAAGGGAGACTGAGGCGCAATCCGAAGACTCTACGTATAGTCGCAGCTGAAAGGTGACTGATGGAACATCTTACCTTGCATCTGCTTCACTGTAATATTCTCTGGCTACAATATCTTCAAATAGTTCACCCCCAGTGACCCTGCAGGAAAAGGAGACAATCGTTAAGCATGTACGCAGACAAGGCACTTCTTAATTATTCATGCTTTCATATCAGCTGGAGTATTGTGTCCAATTCTGGGCGCCACACTTTAGGAAGGATGTCAAGACCTTGGAGAGGATGCAGAAGAGATTTACTGGAATGGTACCAGGGATGAGGGACTTCAGTTCTGTGGAGAGACTGGAGAAGCTGGGATTGTTCTCCTTCGAGCAGAGCAGATTTAATAGAGACCACCAGAATTATGAGGGGTTTTGATAAGATAGGGAGAAGCTGTTTCCAGTGGCAGGAGGGTTGGTAACCAGAGGACACAGATTTAAGATAATTAGCAAAAGAACCAGAGGGGGAGAAGAGGAGAATTTTTTTTACGCAGCGAGTTGTTGTGATCGGGAATGCGCTGCCTGAAAGGGCGGTGGAAACAGATTCAATAATAACATTCAAAAGGGAACTGGATCTATACTTGAAAAGGAAGCATTTGCAGGGCTATGGGGAAAGAGCAGGGGAGTGGGATTAACTGGAGAGCTCCAATTGGAAGGCTCGATGGGCCTAATGGCCTTCTTCTGCGCTGAACGATTCAATGATCCGAAAACTGCTGAAGTGACTTGGACTTCCAAGAACCGGGTAAAGGAAAAGAAACACCGGAAACACCAGGAGTGCTTAAAGTATGATCCCTTATTTCAATTACTTCCTGTTTTGACAGTAATACATTTTTTTTTATGCATTAACTCTTGCACATTTTGGAGTGAAGAGCAGCAGTTGTATTTCTGGTTCCTTATGACATGAAGGCAGTGGCCACGTCTGGGGTTCAGTTCCACAAGAGCTGTCAGCTCGCCACAACCTTGCTCAAGTGCTCAGACTTGCTAGCATGAGCCATTGAACACGAATGGGCTGTTTGACTGGGGGGCATCGGAGCCAAGGCCGAGCCTGTCATTGTCCGTCAGGGCGGACTCCCAGGATTTGGCAGAAGTGTTAAATGGCTACTTTGCATCAGCCGTCACCACTGGCGATGACGCTGTTACACCAATAATATATGGCAGGGCTGATGTTCAAATTGAATGTGTCATAAGAACATAAGAAATAGGAGCAGGAATAGGCCACTCGGCCCCTCAAGCCTGCTCCGCCATTCAATAAGATCATGGCTGATCTTGGGCTCAAAGTCACTTCCCTGCCCGCGCCCCATAACCCTTCACTCTCTTATCTTGCAAAAATCTGTCTATCTCCACCTTAAATGTATCTAATGACCCAGCCTCCACAGCTCTCTGGGGCAGAGAATTCCATGGATTTACGACCCTCAGAAGAAATTCCTCCTCATCTCAGTTCTAAAAGAGCGACCCTTTATGCTGAAACTATGCCCCCGAGTTCTAGATTTCCCCACGAGGGGAAACATCCTCTCTGCATCTACCTTGTCGAGCCCCCTCAGTATCTTATATGTTTCAATAAGATCACCTCTCATTCTTCTAAATTCCAATGAGTATAGGCCCAACCTGCTCAACCTTTCTTCATAAGTCAACCACTTCATCCCAGGAATCAACCGAATGAATCGTCTCTGAACTGCCTCCAAAGCAAGTATATCCTTCCTTAAATAAGGAGACCAAAACTGTACGCAGTACTCAAGGTGTGGTCTCACCAATACTCTAGACAGTTATAGCAGGACTTCCCTGCTTTTATACTCCAATCCCCTTGTGTCGAAGTAAATGTGGATGAAGTCCTGACTAGAATTAGTGATCTCAAAGCAGATTGGGCTGCTGGTCGTTGACGGCATTCATCTGCGGGTGCTGAAAGAAATGGGGGCCACTTGCTCATGTACTGAACAGCTGGCTGGGGAACAGCTGGCATTGCCCTCACTGACTGGAGAGAAGGCCGCACAACCAATACTTAGAGGGCAAAAGTCTGAGCCAGGAAACTACAGGCCCATTAGTTTGACCTCACTTACAAGAAGGGATCATCAGAGATGCCCGACACACCCACCCACACACCTCGACAGAGAAGGAGTTATTGGAGAGTCTCGGCAGGGCTTCAGGACAAGAACCTCTGGACAAGTCTCACCAACCCTGTTGAACTTTTTGAAGTTGTTACAAAGTTGGTGGATGTTGGAAGCCCGGTCGACACGGTGTATTAGACTTTCACAAAGCCGTACAAAAGACTCCTCAATAAGGCCGGTTCGTGGTTGGATAAGGAACTGGCTGCATTGCCGTAGTCAGTAAACAGTTATTAACAAGCAGTGGTTCTGTATGGGGACCATTCACTAATGGAGTCTCGTGGGTATTCAGGCTCTTGCTCTTGACCACCTTTATCAACGATCTGGATAAAGGCAGTGGGGGAAACTGCCCGCAGATGACGCAGAGATATGTGCGGGTGTTGGGGCCTTAAAATCAGAAGAGATTACAATTAGTCTGCGTGGGGGAATAGGCCCCTATCGAGCAGATGTCTTTTAATATAGATCACTAGATGCGGGAAGGATGTTCCCGATGGCCGGGGAGTCCAGAACCAGGGGTCACAGTCTAAGGATAAGGGGTAAGCCATTTAGGACTGAGATGAGGAGGAATTTCTTCACCCAGAGAGTGGTGAACCTGTGGAATTCTCTACCACAGAAGGCAGTAGAGGCAAATTCATTACATATATTCAGGAAGGAGTTAGATATATTTCTTAAAACTAAAGGGATCAAGGGATATGGAGAGAAGGCAGGGACAGGGTACTGAATTTGGATGATCAGCCATGATCTCATTGAATGGCGGAGCAGGCTCGAGGGGCTGAATGGCCTACTCCTGCTCCTATATTCTATGTTTCTGTCAATGTAGGGGGGTGTACACTTGGGTAGAGGCAACTCCAAGCATGGTGTACACTACGCAAGGTTGTGTCCTCAGGGCTGCTGAGTGGGAGATGGACCTGAGATTATCGTGCCCAAGTCATCGGCCATCTGTCGACCAATGCAGCACGGCAATTTTAAAAGCAAAGAACGGTGTTAGAATGTAATGCCAGGACAATTACACAGAAAACTAGAAATACTTTGTACACAGTTTTGGTCAGGCCATGTCGAGAATATCGCATCCAGTTTTGGTCCCCTCTTACGGAGTGGGATATAGAGGCCCTGGAATAGGTTCAGAGGAGGAGGCCCACTAGATGGATCCTTAGCTTAAGAGTCATCTGTTACCAGGATAGGCTTAGCAAGCTGCGGCGTTTTACTTTAGAAAATCTTAAGACTTTGTGATGATTTAATTGAGATCTTTAAAATAACCAAAATATGAGACTGGGTCCTCGTGGATAGGCTATTGGACCTAGACAGTTTCGGGAGGACCAGGGGGACATGACTTCAAGTTACGCAAGCATAGAACTAGGTTAGATACGATGAGGTACTTCTTTTCGCAGAGTCATGGACCTCTGGAATCTGTTGCCAGTATGTGTGGTGAGTGTAGATTCGCGGCAAGCATTCAAAAGGGAGTTTGATGATTTCCTGAGAGTGGCTGACGTATAGAAGGAAGGTGAGTCATTGAGGGGGCTCGTGTCATCCAGTCACCGTGGTCTCCCGGAACTTGCCCCATCACTTTCAGGAGTCGGGGAGATTTTTTCCCCCTAAATTGCCAGAAGCGTTTGTTCTTTTTTATCTCAGCAATGAGATAAATGAACAGTTAATACGTTCTGGTGGTGCTGGTTGAGGGAAGCTGAACTGACACGCACTGTAGTTGGTATGACAAAAAGAAGCCATGGGTCACTGACCCATCCACTGATGTTCGGTCAATTATCTCGTCCTGGTGAGGATCAAGTTGCTCTTCCAGATCAGTTGCCTTGGTGATTTCATCACTGTTCACTGTTTCAACAAAATAGACAGCAATAAAATCCCACAAAGCATCTTGTACTTTCAGACGTGGGACTGACGGCGAGGCTCTCGTTGAACTGTGGCCAAATATAGACGAGGCATGAAACTACCCTTCTGATTGCAACAAAGCACAGCAATCCCACACGTCTTCACCGAGACACACACAGGAACTTTCCTTCAATGTGCACATCATTTTACTGTTCACCTTACTGCCCCTGAGAAGAGATTAAAGGACACAGGATGGCAGTGGGTGAATATCATAGAATGATACAGCAAAGGAGGCCATTCAGCCTGCCGTGCCTGTGCTGGTACTTTGGTAGAGCTGTCCAATTAATCCCACTCCCCTGCTCTTTCCCCATGACATTCATGCCACAGAAGTGCCAGGCAATGACTATCTCCAACAAGCGAGAGTCTACCCACCGCCCCTTCACATTCAACGGCATTAGCATCACCAAATCCCCCACCACCAATATCCTGGGGGTCACCATTGACCAGAAACTTAACTGCACCAGCCACATAAATACTGTGGCAACAAGAGCAGGTCAGAGGCTGGGTATTCTGCGGCAAGTGTCTCACCTCCTGACTCCCGAAAGCCTTTCCACCATCTACAACGCACAAGTAAGGAGTGCGATGGAATACTCTCCACTTGCCTGGATGAGTGCAGCTCCAACAACACTCAAGAAGCTCGACACCATCCAGGACAAAGCAGCCCGCTTGATTGGAACCCCATCTACCACCTTAAACATTCACTCCCTCCACCACCGGCATACCGTGGCTGCAGTGTGTACCATCTACAAGATGCACTGCAGCAACTCGCCAAGGCTTCTTCGGCAGCACCTCCCAAACCCGCGACCTCTTCCACCTAGAAGGGCAAGGGCAGCAGGCGCAATGGGAACACCACCAGCTCCAAGTTCCCCTCCAAGTCACACACCATCCTGACTTGGAAGTATATCGCCGATGGGTCAAAATCCTGGAACTCCCTCCCTAACAGCACTGTGGGAGCACCTTCACCACACGGACTGCAGCGGTCCAAGGCGGCGGCTCACCACCACCTTCTCAAGGGCAACTAGGGATGGGCAATAAATGCAGGCATTGCCAGCGACGCCCACATCCCATAAACGAATAAAAAAGTCACCCTAATGAGGGGATTCAGGTCAAGTGGGTTTGGTCCATCGAGTTAAGGTATCACCCGGCCTGGTCAAATAGCTGTCCTGGTGACCCCATTACCGGTTTGGATCACGAAACGTAAAAACAAACTGAAAACCCAAGTTCTGCGTACAATTTATTCGGGGCCCGAGATGGTTTGCTTTTGAAAACTGTTAAGAGACTGGCCCATTTACAGTGTGGCTCCCACCCTCACAGGACACTGGGACGAAGAAACAACTGCTGAAACGTGGCCCGTGATTAGGGCAAGCGATTCAACATCCTCAGAACCTCCACACCGACAGCCCGTACTGCAATTTGCTGCACGAGTTCCGCAAGTCTGAAGTTTCTTAAAAAAGTCCTGGAGGCAGGGCAAATGCAGGTTGTGGAGTGACCAGGTTACCCCAGCTGTGATCTACAAATTAGCACCACTGGCAGAACTCAATTCAACGACAACGTGCATTTATATAGCGCCTTTAACGCAGTAAAACATCCCACGGCGCTTCCACAGGAGCGTCATCAGACAAAATGTGACACTGAGCCACAGGAGGAGATATTAGGGCGGGTGGCTGGTCAAAGAGGTGGGTTTTAAGGAGCGTCTTAAATGGAGGAGAGAGAGAGAGAGAGGGGGGCGGAGAGGTTTAGCTAGGGAATTCCAGAGCTTAGGACCTTCTGGGAGCTGGGGCTGAACAAAGAAGCAAACCCAAACTATCTAAAGACATGAGAGAGAAAGAGCGCGATAGAGAGCGAGAGAGAGAGAGAGAGAGAGAGAGAGAGAACCATCAAATCTGCGCACCAGGTCGGAAGGAAGAAACGTTCTCTATCCCTCGTCAGGGCACTGGTGCCAGGGGATGGGATGTATTTTTGCAGACAGCCGCAATTCTTGGTATGTGTGTGTGTGTGAGAGTGATCTGTGCTCGGAGTGGGTCTGTGCTGCAGCAGCCAGTCTGAGTGCTGCAGTGCAGATATTGCTCTATCGAATTCTCTTTCTAATTTGTAACAAAAAGAATCGATCCGACAAATGAGCAAAGGTGAGGCAGTGACATTGAAGAACAACTTCATCGCTTGCAGACAAATGAGCGATACAAAAAGGACCGCACGAGAACACCCTGCAAAGCCGACGATGATCTGTCGGCACATTGAAGTCCAGGTGCAAGTGTAGTCCCTTTTGCCTCAATGCACACAGCACGCTGCGATCTGTTAACGGGATTGCAATCTGGGTTGTGTGCATTGGCTCTGTTCAGTGCTCGCTGTATGGTGTCCAGAAGGACTGGCTTTAGGAGCCGTACTAGTGTAACATAGGAGCTCCGAAGGGATTGGATTATATAACCGGAGTGCCATTGTTACAGTGTGTTCCCCCCCCGCCGCCCCCCTTTGCAATTTATTACTGAAAAATTGACCATTTGGCAGTGTGTGTGTGTGTGTGTGTGTGTGTGTGTGTGTGTGTGTATATAGGGTGATGTTCAAGGAAAGGGAGATTTGGGACAACTTTTTTTTTTAAATTTACATACTTGGCAGCTGCAAGTTTAATGACTGAAGTCAGCTTAACCACAAGTGATGAACAAGCAGATACAGGACAACAGAGCCAGATAGAGAAAATAGAGTGAGAAAAGAACCCATTTTACAAAGTGTTTTATATATGACAGACAGACACAGCATACTATTATGCTGTGACACACAGCTACAGTTTCAGTCACACTGGCCCCGATTTTAACTCCAGGTGGATTCCCCCCCGCTCAGGCCAGAGTTTAAAATTACAGTCGGGTCTCAGTGATGTCATCGGGCCGCAACATGCCTATGTAAAGAAGGACCCCTGTTGGGCTCCGGGCACGAGTCCTCGCCGCCTGCTCAGGAGAGCGGGTTAAAATTACAGATGTTGCGATTGTGGTGGCTTTCGGACAGGTAAGAGCCGAGGCGACTTTAACCGCCCACCCGCCAGGTTTCTGCTGAGCGAATAGGGTTAAAATCGCCCCCAATGAAATGGTGGAAAAGTACAAGCTGATAGAGAAGACCATACAAGAGACTATTTCAAGGCAATACATCAAAAACAAATACGCTGGTAATATTCTTTTTTTTGTACTCAAAATTCATCTTGGGCTCAATGTCAATGACAATGACCACTCCTGCAAGGGGACCTTTTTCCCCTTAAGAACTGGAGTGCGCCCTTTCTTGCTGAATATCTAGTTAAAGGTAGCGAGGCGGGGGTCAGATGGAGACCCTTGTCCATTGCACTCAGTCTTAATACATCACATGCCAGGAAATGCTCCCTCCCTCCCACCATCAGACCATGTCTCGGGCTATAAATTTATTCAGCATTATTAAACAGGAAAATAAACAGTACTCAGTGTTCGTTCTATATTTACACAAATCTTTTTTTTTAACGCAGTGAGTTGCTATGATCTGGAATGGGGGGTGGAAGCAGATTCAATAGTAACTTTCAAAAGGGAATTGGGTCAATACTTGAAGGGGAGAAATGTGAATGGCTGTGAGGAAAGGGTAGGGGAGTGGGGCTAGGCCTGCGCTGGCTCTTGGGTAAAGCTATGCAATTGATCCCACTCCCCTGCTCTTTTCCCCACGTCAGCCACCCAAGCAAGGGATTCAGACTAAATCAAAAACCGTGAACGGGTTTGGTCCATCAAGTTAAGGTACCTCTTCCTCGCAACTCTGGGTGAGGTTGAAGCTGCAGGAAGTGCAGCTGATCAAAGTGCCTCCCCTTCAGCCACCGTCTTTAAGGGCCTGCCAGTATGGGGAGTGTCAAGGCAGTACTTTCCTTGATCCATATATAACTTGCCATAGAGGGAGTGCAACGAAGGTTCACGAGATTGATTCCTGGGATGGCAGGACTGTCTTTTGAGAAGAGATTGAGTAAACTAGGCCTGTATTCTCTTGAATTCAGAAGAATAAGAGGGGATCTCATTGAAGCATACAAAATTATTACAGGGCTTGATAGGGTGGATGCTGGGAGAATGTTTCCCTTGGCTGGGGAGTCTAGAACCAGGGGCCACAGCCTCAAGATAAAGGGTAGGCCATTCAGGACTGAGATGAGAAGAAATTTCTTCACACAGAGGGTGGTGAATCTTTGGAATTCTCTACCCGAGAGGGCTGTGGAGGCTCAGTCATTGGGTATATTCAAAACAGAAGTCGATAGATTTCTGACTAGTAAGGGCATCAAGGGATATGGCGATAGGGCCGGTGAATGGAGTCGAGGCAGAAGATCAGCCATGATCTCATTGAATGGCGGAGCAGGGCCACAGGGCCGAATGGCCTACTCCTGCTCCTATTTCTTATGTTCTTAGGAATCAACGCCTGATGATTATTTGTTGCAGTATAAAGAATGTATCGTTCAGAACAGTACCTAAGCCCCTTAACAAAAAAAAAAATCCAGATGGCACAGCCTTTGGCAGGAGGGTCGGTAACCAGTGTACGCAGATTTAAGGCAATTGGCAAAAGAACCAGAGGGGAGAGGAGGAGAATTTTTAACGCAGCGAGTTGTTATGATCTGGAACGCGCTGCCTGAAAGGGCGGTGGAAGCAGAGTCAATGGTAACTTTCAAAAGGGAATTGGATAAATGCTTGAAAAGCAAAAGATCTGCAGGGCTGTGGGGAAAGAGCAGGGGGAGTGGGACTAATTGGAGAGCGCGACCAAAGAGCCGGCACAGCCACGACAGGCCGAATGGCCTCCTCCTGTGCTCTCTTGATTCCTTCCCTGCTCCACATGGGTCACCTCAGTGATGTCAGCACGGCGCACACAGCATGCAACACACACAGCATGCAACACACATGACGGCGCGTGTGATGTGGGCGCATCTGCTGCCAAAACCAGGGGCCAGAAATACGAGAGAGTCGCTCGTCCTATCCAGGAGAGAATGGAGTAGAAACTAGAGAGAGTGGTGAGAATGTGGAACTCGCTACCACAAGGAGTGGTTGAGGTGAACAGCGTAGATGCATTTAAGGGGATTAACCGAGGAGGGAGAAAGGAATAGGAGGTTATGCCGAGATGAAGCAAGATGGGAGGAGACTGGTGTGGTGAATAAAGACCAGCACGGCCCAGCTGGCCTGTGTATTCGATGTAAAAACAACCGGAAGTCTCAGCAGCTTTTGGGAGGAAGTCAGTCAGTCAGAACTGATTTTCACGATCCCTATCTGTTAGGCTCAGTAACTCACCACACAGTGAACGAGCCATTTAACCAGCTTACCTCGTTGCTCCTGTGAGAGAAGCAGAGAGAATCTTAAAAGGTGTTGGCGGTATTTTTTTCTCGGAATGATGCAGTTGAAACCCAAGCCAATCCAAACACTAATGTAGGTTTGCTCCACAGCACCACTTAATGCACAGCGAGTGCTCTGGACAGCTTCCAGTTGGCTCCATTCCCCAATACTCATTTTCTTGTGTTCCCTTTATCTTAGACAAGAAAGGGTAAGGGCTGTCGAGAAAGCGTACACATGGCTGGCCTGTGCCCAGGCAGCTGCCTGTGCTCTAACTGAAGCTGGCTACCGGGAGGTGGTGGAGAGCGGTCCTCACTCCGCGACTCCCCACGACAGCTCAGACAACAGAGGAAACCCACTCTGCGGGAAATAGCTGGCAAAACAGACGCCTGCTACTGAACCGCACAATGGACTGGAGCAGCAAGCTGCTGCCATCAGTTGCCATGTAAGTGTGTGTCTGTGCGTGTGTCTGCCTGCTGAGGGAGAATCTAGACTTGTGGGTGTGTGCGGTGTCCAGGAGGGTCTATGCTCGTGTGAGAGAGCGTGCGCCTGCGTGTGTGTGAGCGTGCGCCTGCGTGTGTGTGAGCGTGCGGAGGGAAAAGGTCGACTTGTGGGTCTGTGCTTGTGTGTGCAGACGTGTATGCGAATGTGTGTGTGCACGAACATGTATGCGTGCACGCGTGTCTGCCTGAGGCGGTTGTATTGCAATGTAGAATGGATATTCTGCACAGAAAGCAACTCCTCCTATCTGACCCTGTGCCAAAACAAACTCATCCAGCTGGATCGATCAGGAAAGTGAAAAACTCCTCAGGATTTTGGTTTATTTTGCAGGATCTAAGAATCAGTCCTTACCTGTAATGGCAGGGAAGTGCAAGGCTGAAAACGATATCCTGCGTCACCACCTGCCATCCCTCCCCTCAATTAGCACAAAGTAACAATAACTGGTGTCCCTGGCACAGGGGCTGTCAGGTTTGTCAACGTGGCTCGTCCTTCAAACACGTGGTGTGGACCTTACACGTTGGCAACCTGCACACGATTAGCCAGAGGGCAGAACTACAGCAGACACGCCAAGGCCTCTGCCGTGTAATGAATGGGAGTGTGGAAAGGCAGGAGCTGGGTTATAATTAGACCTACACGCCAAGCACTCTGACAAGGTGAAGGGTTAGAAAAACCTCTATTCCTGGCAGCAGGACAGCCCAACCCAAGCTGTGCACGCACGCACGCGACGAGACTGCACGGGGCGAATCCCGACACGGCTGCAGAGCCGGTCTTCCCTGCATTCTGGCAAGTAACAAAGGCGTCAAAAGTGAAAGATGTCGACCAGCCTGTCGGCTGTTCCCCGGGCTGGGCCCGTCATTAGCAGCAGTGGAATTAGGCGGGGGAAAGGTGAAGGCAAAACATATACAGCGCTTCTCAAAAACAACAGCCGCCGTCAAACTTGTAACAGTCACCGGGTGGAATCCCTTCATTTTAAATGTGAAATCCCAAATACCTCACGCACCATCACCAGCAGTTCCACTGTGTGGAAGCTTCCCATTTTGAAGAATCCTTTGCCCTCCCTTCCATTTGTGCTTTGATTCCAACCACCCATCACCCTTCTGGTTCTTCACAGAGCCCTGCGGAACATCATTCACCACGCCTTTTCCGTCTAAGAAGCCTCCCTTTATCTCTACTCTTTGCTTCCTGCCCTCCACCCTACTCTCTGTCCACGCGGCCACACTCCCTCGAGGTCCTGTGCCATTATCGGACTCCTTTTGCCAGCTGTATTCATTGAGCTCGAAGCAGATGAACGTGCATTTAGATAGCACCTTGTTAATTCTCTCGCAGCAACCCAAAGTGCTTAGCATACAGCTGTCGCGTTGTCGCTAAATGCAACAGCCATTTTGTCCCAGAAACAGCAATGACTTAATGAAGTTAATCTATTTTTTTTTTTTGAAGACTTAGATTGGGAGGGAATAGAGGTTGGGATTCTTGGCCAGGATACTGGAGGAACACCCTGCATCTCAAAAAGGAGTGCCCCTCAAATCTGCACTTCAGAACTATAGTGTGGGAGGTAGGAGAGTCTGGGAGACACAGGAGATAACTCACCCCCAATCCAGGAAAATGGGACAGGCCGCCCCAGATAGCCCACTTCCAGAAGGAGGAGGAAAATCCAGGCCTCTGCCTCATGGTTGGTGCAGTGTCAGGGGAAGTTAACCTCCATCTGACCTGCAATGTACCTGATCTGGACACAATCGAATTCTGATGGTGGGCACACCTTCAAAAAAGAAGTCTCGCTCAACATCCCCCCCAACAGCTGAAACCCTTGGCAACGGCCAAATACCGAGAAGAATGGCAGTGCCCATCCTTGGACACATCTGTAATCCTAGAATCATCGAACAACACAGCACAGGAGACCATTCAGCCCATCGTGCGGCCAAGCTGTGAGCTCGACATTTATCTCTTGGATCTACTTAAGAATTATCTTCCAACAAGATTTTACAGCCTCTTTCTTTCTCACTCTTCAACAATACAGACTCAATAGAGGATGATTTAAACAAGGAAAATGTATTTCTGCGGCATCTTATAGATTAAAACTGCGATGGGGGGGGGGGGGGGGGGGTAGTGGGAGCACTGCGATATCTTACAAAGCTGTCACGTTCAATGTAAACTTCCCAATAAATCTTTGAAAATGTTTCCTCAGAATTGTAACAGTTACCCAGGGACTGACACGATTATATTTTGTACAGCGTCGAGTCTCAATTTAAACTTGTTTAATTTGAATTATCTGTTTGCTCGAAATTGAAATCGGGTGTTGTTAAAAATGTTTCATTCGTAGTGCTATAGAAGTCCAAGTCTTCTGGAGCAAAAATAGGACTGAATTAGCAGGATGTGTGCACCATTATACCAACAGACGATCTGCATTAACATATGGTCCTGTCAGCACAATGTTCTTCAGGTCAAACATGCAAATACAGTGCAAAATTCCCAAAATGTAAATTTCCTCCCCCTCCAGAAGATTCTTCAGTCTGATTCAACCCTTCCAGTTTTTTCAGTTTCTGCAAATCCATTTTCCAGGGTGTGACCGTGTTGCAAGACAGCACTGGGGCATCGACAGGTCATTAAACAAGGGCTCTCGACTCGCCCACAGTGATCCCACTTCTGTCCCGCATCTCGAGATCGAGGGCAGCAGATCACAACTGCCGGATTTTTCAGTTGTGAAAGGTGGGAAGCTCCAATTAATGCTTCCGGGAACTCAGATCTCAGTCATGCACATCAACCATAGTTATAAGGCCATCTTCCAGGGCTAAGCATGAGCGTGTTTAGAAGGCACTGCAGTAATTGCTCCTCCAACACATCAGAAAAGGTGATGTAGGCAGTAACTACTCGTGATACTAGTCTCCCACACTCCCCCCCCACCCCCTCAGATTCCCAGTATCTCCCACTCTCCCCCCCTCAGATTCCCAGTATCTCCCACTCTCCCCCTCTCTCAGATTCCCCGTCTCCCACTCCCCCCACTCAGATTCCCCGTCTCCCACTCCCCCTCTCAGATTCCCAGTATCTCCCACTCTCCCCCCCCTCTCAGATTCCCCGTCTCCCACTCCCCTCTCTCAGATTCCCAGTATCTCCCACTCCCCCCTCTCAGGTTCCCAGTCTCCCATTTCCCTTTCTAAGATTCCTCGTGTAAAACAGTCAGGAGCCCAAGACCAGCAGGCGTGTTAGTGAGATGGCGCTATTACTGACGAGGCTTCCAATATGGAGTAGATGCTTTACTCGAGTAGATCAATGACTCTCGATGATCAGTACTCACAAGTCAAACACGAGGTAGTGGAATCCTTCTTCTGATATGCTGTCATGGAGACGAACTGAAAAATAAAGGAATTCTCCGTAAGTTCTGGTAATTGAAACACTCGATTTACAAACAATCCAAACAGTGAGGCTTCTCCACTTGCTGAAGGCAAAGGCTAGTGATTCATGTTATACAAAATGGTGGAGATTCGAAATGAGAATGAAGGCATCTTCGAGGAAGCTTTGCGATCATGGCCCTGAAAGGTTTGATGATTTTTTTACCTGCTAGTTCTGAGTGTTGATTCTCCAGTGTGGCTTTGAAAGCTCAATATTTGGTATCTCACATACTCTACATTGTCTGGTAATCTGCCAACGATCACAACCGGACTATCAGAGAGAAGGTAACACCTTCCCTTACTTGTGCTACCTTTTCTAAACTTTTCACTCAAGCGACAGGAACATAAGAGGAGGAGGAGGTCCTTCGGCCCCTCAAACCTGTTCCGCCATTCTTTTAAATCGTGGCCGATCTGTACCTCAACTCCATTTAACCACCATTACTCCACTTCTCTTGATACCCTTACTCAAAGATCCATCAACCTCAGTCTTAGAAATTTCAATTGTCCCAGCATCCACAGCCTTTTGGGGGTGTGAATTCCAGATTTCAACTATCCTTTGTGTGAAATTTGCTTCCTGCTTACAATCCTAAATAGCTTAGCTCTCATTTTAAGCCCTCTTGGTCTGGATTGCCTCAGCAGAGGAAACAGTTTCTCTGTATCTACCCTGTCGAATCACTTCATCATTTTAACCACCTCGATCAGATCACCTGTATTAGATCAACCGTCGAAACTCAAGGGAATACGAGTCAAGTTTATGCAACCTGACCTCATAATTTAACATTTTAAGTCCAGGTGTCATTCTGGTGAATCCACGGCCAAGATATCCTTCCTGAGGTGCGGTGCCCAAAACTGAACGCAGTAACTCCAGATGGGGTTTGACCAAGGCTCCGTACAACTGGAGCAACACCGCTTCACTTTTCAATTCCAACCCCCTTGACATAAGGCCCAACAGTGGTTTACAAACTTCTGTGCGAGGAATCTGCTGTAAATATTGGCCGGGACACTGGGAGAACTCCCCTTGCTCTTCTTCGAAATAGTGCCGCGGGATCTTTTACGTCCACCTGAGAGAGCAGACGGGGCCTCGGTTTAACGTCTCATCCGAAAGGCGGCACCTCCGACAGTGCAGCACTCCCTCAGCACTGCACTGGAGTGTCAGCCTGGATTTTGTGCTCAAGTCCAATATCATACGGGATACTTTCCTTAATTAGCCGAGGCATAGAATATAAAAGCAGGGAGGTTATGCTGGAACTGTATAAAACACTAAGGCCACAGCTAGAATACGGCGTGCAGTTCTGGTCACCACATTACAGGAAGGATGTGATTGCACTAGAGAGGGTACAGGGGAGATTTACGAGGATGTTGCCAGGACTGGAGAATTTTAGCTAGGAGGAAAGATTGGATCGGCTGGGGTTGATTTCTTTGGAACAGAGGAGGCGGAGGGGAGATTTAATTGAGGTGCACAAAATTATAAGTGACCTACATAGAGTGGATAGGAAGGACCTATTTCCCTTAGCAGAGAGATCAATAACCAGGGGGCATAGATTTAAAGCAATGGTGCGTTTGGATTTTCAGAAGGCCTTCGATAAGGTCCCACACAAGAGGTTGGTGAACAAAATTAGGGCACATGGAATTGGGGGTAATATACTAGCATGGATTGAGAATTTGCTAACAGACAGAAAACAAAGAGTAGGGATAAACGAGTCTTTTTCAGGATCGGTGCTTGGGCCCCAGCTATTCACAATCTATAGCAATGATTTGGATGAGGGGACTAAAGGTAACATTTCCAAATTTGCTGATGATACAAAGCTAGGTGGCAGTGTCAGTTGCGAAGAGGATGTGAAGAGGCTTCAAGGGGATCTCGACAGGCTCAGTGAGTGGGCGAGAACATGGCAGATAGATTCCTGGGATGGCGGGACTGTCGTATGAGAAGAGATTGAGTAAACTAGGCCTGTATTCTCTTGAATTCAGAAGAATGAGAGGGGATCTCATTGAAGCATACAAAATTATTACAGGGCTTGATAGGGTGGATGCTGGGAGAATGTTTCCCTTGGCTGGGGAGTCTAGAACCAGGGGCCACAGCCTCAGGATAAAGGGTAGGCCATTCAGGACTGAGATGAGAAGAAATTTCTTCACACAGAGGGTGGTGAATCTTTGGAATTCACTACCCCAGAGGGCTGTGGAGGCTCAGTCATTGGGTATATTCAAAACAGAAGCCGATAGATTTCTGACTAGTGAGGGCATCAAGGGATATGGCAATAGGGCCGGTGAATGGAGTTGAGGCAGAAGATCAGCCATGATCTTATTGAATGGCGGAGCAGGCTCGAAGGGCCAAATGGCCTACTCCTGCTCCTATTTCTTATGTTCTTATGTAATTGGTAGAAGGATTAGAGGGGAGTTGAGGAGAAATTCTTTCACCCAGAGGGTGGTGGGGGTCTGGAACTCACTGCCTGACAGGGTGGTAGAGGCAGAAACCCTCATCGCAGTTAGAAAGTACTTGGATGTGCACTTGAAGTGCAGTAACCTACAGGGCTATGGACCAAGAGCTGGAAAGTGGGATTAGGCTGGATAGCTCTTTTTCGACCGGCACAGACACGATGGGCCGAATGGCCTCCTTCCGTGCTGTAAATTTCTCTAAGCCCCTGGAGCGGGACTTGAACCCTCGACTTTCTGACTCAGAGGCGAGGGTGCTACCCACTGAGCCACGGCCGACGGCGAGAATCAGGCTTGTGCACATTCTTCTCCAGTGTGTGCATGCCGATGTAAAACTAAGTTAAAAAATCCCATTAGATTCTCCTGTCGTTTTTCGTTTCCATGGACGACATCTTATTCCCGAAATGATGACAGAAGATGCACACGTCACTGTCAGAACCTCTTCTGATTTGCCCTTCAGCCACTTGCCTCTACCAGATGGGATGAGATTGCGGGGGGGGGGGGGTAGCTCATTTAGATCGGAAAAAAAAAAATCGACAAGAAGAAGCTGGCCCACCACAAGAAGTACCCTCTTAACGACCCAGCAACGTCCTGCCAAACGTTTGGCACAACCGGCTTGGCAAAAGCACAGGCTCCGAAAAGAATGAAGGGAGCTTGTGTAGCTTAGTTGGCAGCCGAGCTTTTAAATTATTTAACAGCACGGCTGCATCAGGAGAGGAGGAGGACAGAAATTAGTATTCCACAGCCAGGCCTCACTGCTCTGAAATGGATGAGGAACTATGAAAACCCGCTCGGTGTAAACAGATTAGACACCGCAAGAATAATATAGATTTAGCGCACGGATGTAAACGCCAATTTGAATATCACCAGAGCTAAATGTAACCATGGCCATCTATAAATAACGGCATTGGCAGTCGTCTTCAGAGTGTTGACTTCTTCGATCTCACATTCCCCATTTAGCACCAAATTATCATTCGTAACTGTGCGAAAGAGACAGGGTTTTTTTTTGTTGTTAGATAAAAAACACTTCTCGTAAGTGACAACAAATCACCGAAGGTTTCCACACAGTGTCCCGGTCCATCAAGATGGCGAGGTGGGGGTGGGGGGAACATGAGACACAGAATGAAGCCACTGGTCTTCACGGAGAAACAGACAGAATTGGACCCCCCCTCCCTCAAAATAGTTACACAGCCCCGCGTACAAACAAAAACATGGTCAAATGCCGTGTACAGGCTTATGGCCTCCAAGGTCTTTGACCCGAAAGTTTGGCCACAGCTCCTCCAGCACGTGTGGTCAAGGTGGAGGTGGCGGAGTTTGAATCTCACCTTCTCCTCCCCCTTCACTACAAATACCTGGGCAAGTTCCCCCCTCAGAGCAAAGGTGGAACAACCTTTCACATTGCCCGAGTGCTGCTGGCTCCCGGCAGCTGCACCGGGGGTTAACTTGCCGGATTCGGCAAGGTCGACAACGAGATGGTCAAAAAAAAAAAAATCTTCCCCAGATGTCAGCCGTAGCGAATCAAGGCATCTTAAAGCACAGAAGGAGGCCATTCGGCCCATCGTGCCTGTGTCGGCTCTTGGAAAGAGCTGTCCAATTAGCTAGCCACACACGCAGGTTACACGACTCAACAAAGCGTGGCCGTGATTGCAAAATCAAGTGATCAAGACACCCACAGGAATCAAGTTGGTCGTCCAAGAGTCCCCCACTGAAACAAGACATCTCCGAGCTAAGGGGTCCTGAACTGATTAAACCCACTGAAACTGCTCAAAATTACACCTCAGTCATTCCTTTCTTCTGGTCAGTATGGGGTTAGCGACATCTTAAAGCGGGGAGGGAGGATTTCCTGTGTTAGCTATTTCTAGCAAAAATGTAATTGCATTCCGATAAAACAAGTTTAACGATTACACTAGATGCAGCCACCTCATCTTCTCCCAGAGTCAGGGATACCTCAGAATGAGCTCAAACAAGGAGACTCGCTCAAGAGTCCAAGATGATCCCGTCTAGACAGGGATCTGTGGTCAGTAGCACGCTGCCATCCTCTGAATGAGTGACTGGGGGAGCCTCTCACCACATCAGCCCGGCCTGGATTTGAACTCGAGGTTCCAGACATGAAAGGGACGCTGCGCTCGCCGAGTCATCTCAATCGTTGGACGTCAATCACTCAACGATCAACTCTCTTTACGTGTGCGTGTACGGAGTGGGGGGAGCTGTGGAATCCTCCTGCAAAAACAGTGCCCGAGGCCAGATTGCCCACACACTCCTGGAGTTCTTAATCTCCTGAAAAGGGCTCGGCTACCAAATTGAAGACGGTGAAGAGATGCTGTGCCGTGGAGTTCAACAAATACAGGAAGATCTAGAGCGGGACAAGGTGCGAAGAATGGAAATCTGATCTCCAAGAATCCAGGGGCCATCGCTCTGGTAACCTATGATATGGAGGTAAGGATGGCATTTAATTCTGGGTGACCCTGGTCGCTGGTGTTTTCCGCAAGTTGAATAGGAATAGAACCAGCGGGATTTACCGCAACAACTTGCATTTATATAGCGCCTTTAACGAAGTACAAAATCCCAAAGCGTTTCACAGGGGAGTTAAGAGGCAAAATTTGACACCGAGCCATGTAAGGAGATATTAGGGCAGATGACCAAAAGCTTGGTCATAAGAACATAAGAACTAGGAGCAGGAGTAGGCCAATCGGCCCCTCGAGCCTGCTCCGCCATTCAATAAGATCATGGCTGATCTGATCCTAACCGCCAATCTACTATCTATCACAGAACCATCTCCTGCATCTAACAGAATTGCACACACGAAATAGGAGCAGAATCAGGCTACACGGTCCCTGGGCCCACTCCACTACCCACAGGGCCATGACCGATCCGAACCTAGACTCATGTCCAAATTCCTGCTCAAGGAGGTAGGTTTTAAGGAGTGACTTAAGGGGGGGGGGGGAGAGAAAGAGAGAGATGAGATTTAGGGAGGAAATTCCAGCGCTTAGGCCAGAGGCAGCTGAAGACACGGCCAACAATGGTGGAGCGATTAAAATCGGGGATGCTGAAGAGGCCAGAATTGGAGGAGCGCAGAGATCTCGGAGGGTTGTGGGGCTGGAGGAGATTACAGAGATAGGAAGGGGGCGAGGCCATGGAGGGATTTGAAAACAAGCCTGAGAATTTTAATTTATTATTCCTGTTCAGTAGTTTGGGGTCCTGATGATGAGACACCCTCTTTAATTAAAAATTAACCCAAACCAATAGCATTTAAAGCGTAAGCCCGATTCATTTTGCTTCAGTGTGGGTAATAATTACCTCGCAGAGACTAAATTTCACACCTCAGGATGTCGTGACTGGAGGGTAAACACTCGGAGGTAAGGCGTATTTCACTGCTCTGTCACACTGTGATCTGAAGCCGACTCGAGCGTACCATCCTGCAAGGTTCCCACTGGGAACAATTCCACCAGCAACCTCCTCCGAGCCATCCTTTACCAACAACACCTAGCAACGCCCAGCCTCGCAGAGTGAATGACGCGACCGTGCGAACAGCTGAACTTAGCGACACAGTTTGCAACTGAACCAAGTGTCGGGAAGAAAACAAACGTTTAAAAAAAAATTCAACATGTCGCATCTGTGAGATTTCTCTCAGCTCTGTGGAATTCACGCTAAAAATAATAAGCCCCTCAAACAGGTCTGGAATGCAAGCGGTTTGAAAAAAAGAGGACTGTTTTAGCACAGGTACGACTATGCTGAAAATGGTTATTCTCTCCCCACTCCCCCCAAAAAACACACGGACACGATGCTGTTGAAATGATTTGACAGTAAACAATATCATCCACTTATAGAGCAAGGAGTGAAACAACTCTCAGCACCTCACAGCAGGGAGGATCAGAAACCCACAAGGTACAAGGTGGAGGGAGCTGATGGACACCAGAGCTAGATTTTGAGAGGGCTTTTGAAGGGAGGAAGAGATTATTAGGATGAGAATTCTACAGTGTAGCAATCAGTGAATGACAGGCTAACAGGTTCCATCTGCCAAAGCACGCCCGAGAGAGAGAGAGAGAGGTAGAGTGAGAGAGAGAGAGAGACAGAGGTGTCGAGTGAGAGAAAGAGAGAGAGAGACAGAGGTGTAGAGTGAGAGAGAGGTAGAGTGAAAGAGAGAGAGAGAGAGAGAGAGAGGTAGAGTGAGAGAGAGGTGTAGAGGTAGAGTGAGAGAGAGAGAGAGGAGGTAGAGTGAGAGAGAGGGAGGTAGAGTGAGAGAGAGAGAGTTATAGAGAGAGAGAGAGAGAGAGAGGTAGAGAGAGAGAGGTAGAGAGAGAGAGAGAGTTAGTGAGTGAAAAGTAGAGTGAGAGAAAGACAAAGTGAGAGTGAGTGAGAGACAGAGACAGTGAGAAGTGAGAGAGAGTATGAGTGAGACAGTGAGTGTGTCCGAGACAGTGAAAGAGTGAGAGAGCCAGTCTGAGCGAGAGAGAGAGAGAGAGAGAGAGAGAGAACGAGAATGAACAACAAACACCTGCATCTTTGTCATGACATGGAACATGAGAGAGTACAGAAATGATGCCTAAAATTAGAACAACCTGGCAAGCTTGAGGAAGAGCTAAGGAGCCCCAGAAAGTGCAAAACAAGAAGTTTCTATATTCACCCATGTCAATCAATAGGGAATTACCCATTATTCATAGACTCTAAGCTTAGAGATGGAAAAGTAATTTGTAGTTAAGAAAAGCTCATGGTCGAGCAGTGATCTCAAGTGCAACAGGATAAGATAATAAAGATAGGGAGGGAACATTTGGTACAACCATGTAGAGTAGAAGACATGTTGCTGGTCATGTAGCAGGGGTAAGAGAAAGGTATCCAAGTGGGGAATTGGAAAGAGAATTTGGATTCAAAGAGTTCAACCAACCTGAACACTGAGCTCAGAACGGTAACGCATTACAGTCCCCACCTATATTGCCAAGTGTGTGGTTGTAAGAACTATCTTACCTGTATGCTCAAGTATGATTGCATGGTACTATATAATTCATAAATCTAGGAATGCTTGACCTCAAGAACAGAGATCATTTTTTGAGGAATAGTTAGAACATCTCATCATAAATAAAAACCTCCTCTAAGACAGGGGCTGTGATGCCTGAAAGACCTGCCCTGAATACGGGACCAGGGGGATGGGGGCACAAGGTACAGTCGTCTAGGCTGAGCTGGGATATATGGAGCCGGGCAAGCCAGTGAGGACTGAGGCGATAGACGAGTGCAACTTGCACAGGATAGGAGGCAGGCAGCGGAATTGCAGGCCAGGCGGCGTGGCGGACAAGACGGAGCGCGGGCGAGACAGCGTGTCTACATCGATGGCAAGCAAACGTTGAATGGCTTTACACAAATAGTCTCATCTTTCCAAACTGGCCCGATTTGAACCGCTGGAAATTCAGAACAACTGGCTCGAGAGTAAAAGAATGAAACCCAACCCAAGTGAGGTGAACTAGAAGGTAATCTCACTGCATCCACTTGCAAACACACTGTAACCTGCACAGCAATTTATATTGTGCTACTGTACTTTGCCAAGACCCAGGAATGTGGCTCGATGGTTGTACAACAACTTGTATTTATATAGCGCCTTTGACATAGTAAAATGTCCCAAGGCACTTCACAGGAGTGTTACAAGACAAAATAATTGACACCGAGCCACATGAGATATTAGGGCAGGTGAACAAAAGCTTGGTCAAAGAGGTAGGTTTTAAGGAGCAAGTTAAAGGAGGAGAGAGAGGTAGAGAGGTTTAGGCAGGGAATTCCAGATCTTAGGGCCTAGGTAACAGAAGGCACGGCCACCAATGGTTGAGCGATTATAATCAGGGATGCTCAAGAGGGCAGAATTAGAGGAGCACAGCTATCTCGACAGGGTTGTGGGGCTGAAGGAGATTACAGAGATAGGGAGAGGGCGAGGCCATGGAGGGATTTGAAAACAAGAATGAGAATTTTGAAATCGAGACCTTGCTTAACCAGGAGCCAATGTAGGTCAGCGAGCACAGGGGTGATGGGCGAACGGGACTTGGAAAGAGTTAGGACACGGGCAGCCCAGTTTTGGATGACCTCAAGTTTACGTAGGGTAGAATGTGGGAGGCCAGCCAGAATTGCGTTGGAATAGTCAAGTCTAGAGGTAACAAAGGCATGGATGAGGGTTTCAGCAGCGGATGAGCTGAGGCAGGGGCAGAGACAGGCGATGTTACGTAGGTGGAAATAGGCGGTCTTTGTTATGCTGTGGATATGTGGTCGGAAGCTCATTTCAGGGTTGCAAACAGTGTGATCCAGCCTTAGACAGATGTTAGGGAGAGGAATGGAGTCAGTGGCTAGCGAACGGAGTTTGTGGCGAGGTCCGAAAACAATGGCTTTGGTCTGCCCAATATTTAATTGGAGAAAATTTCTGCTCTGCTGATGTTGGAAAAGCAGTCTGACAATTTAGAGACTGGAGGGGTTGAGAGAAGTGGTGGTGAGGTAGAGCTGGGTGTCGTCAGCGTACATGTAGAAACTGACGCTGTGTTTTAGGATGATGTCACCAAGGGGCAACATGTAGATGTGAAATAGGAGGGGGCCAAGGATAGATCCTTGGGGGACACCAGAGGTAACGATGCGGGAGCAGGAAAAGAAGCCGTTGCAGGTGATTCTCCGGCTACGATTAGACAGATAAGAATGGAACCAGGCGAGTGCAGAACCACCCAGCTGGACGACAATGGAGAGGCGTTGGAGAAGGATGGAGTGGTCAACAATGTCAAAGGCTGCAGACAAGTCAAGGAGGATGAGGAGGGATAGTTTACCTTTGTCACAGTCACAAAGGATGTCATTTGATGGGAGCCATTTCGGTACTGTGGCAGAAACCTGATTGGAGGGAGTCAAACATGGAATTGTGGGAAAGATGGGCATGGATTTGGGAGGTGACAACACATTCAAGGACTTGAGAGGAAAGGGAGGTTGGAGATGGGGCGGTAGTTTGCAAGGACGGAGGGGTCAAGGGTTGGTTTTGTGAGGAGGGGTTGATGACGGCAGATTTGAGGGAGAGGGGGACAGTACCTGAGGGGAGAGAACTGTTAACAATGTCAGCTAATATGGGAGCCAGAAAAGGAAGTTGGGTGGTCAGCAGTTTGGTGGGAATAGGGTCGAGAGAGCAGGAAGTAGGTCTCATGGACAAGATGAGCGCGGAGAGGTCATGAGGGGAGATCGGAGGGAAACTGGAGAAAGATGTGAGTTCAGGGTTAGGGCAGGTGGGAACCTTAGAAGAAGTTTGGCCCGGTGGGCTAAGGGAAGGAAGGGAAGTGGCAGAGGCAGCTGAACAGATGGTCTCAATCTTAGAGATAAATAAGTCCATGAGCTCCTAGCACTTATTGGAGGTGAGTGTGGAGGAGACAGGGGTTTAAGACGACGGTTAGCAGTAGAGAATAGGAACCGGGGTTTATCTTTGCATTCCAGAATTATTCATTAGCCCTCAGCACACCCCGATTGAGGTGGACATCATCCAGTTCCCAACACTAGAGTCTGTGAAGCTCCCCACGAACAGAGTGTGGGGAGTCCAGAACATCATCAGCTGCACTTTCATTTGAAAGAAGACAGACTTGCATTTCTATAGCGCCTTTCACCACCTCAGGACACTTTACAGCCAATGAAGTACTTTTTGAAGTGGAGTCACTGTTTAATGTAGGAAACTCGACAGCCAATTTGGCGCACAGCAAGATCCCACAAACAACGTGATAATGACCAGATAATCCGTTTTTGTTATGTTGATTGAAGGATAAATATTGGCCAGGACACCGGGGAGAACTCTCCTGCTCTTCTTCAAAATAATGCCATGGGATCTTTTACGTCCACCTGAGAGAGCAGACGGGGCCTCGGTTTAACGTCTCATCCGAAAGACGGCACCTCCGACAGAGCAGCACTCCCTCAGCACTGCACTGGGAGTCTCATCCTGGATTTTTGTGTTCAAGTCTCTGGACGCACAACCTTCTGACTCAGAGGCGAGAGTGCTGCCCACTGAGCCATGGCTTGACACTGTCATTTGCCTGGGAGATTAGAATATTACATTTCTGGGGGGGGGGGGGGGGCGGGGAAAGAGATCGGGAAAAGAAAAGCCGTGATACAGCAGAGAAAAGAAAGTTAAATTAATCTTTTTTTAAAAACCCATCTGACGTTGACTTTTTGCCAGCAAGCTTAAGTCTACATTCAGCACCTGCTAAAACAAAACATATATTCATCACCAGAAACAGGCAGTGTGCTGTCACAAGGAAATGTCACATCGCTACTGTTGGAACAATTATGTTTAATTGATTTGATTTGTGTCTCGCAAAATGACTCCGCGCCTCCATTGTAAAGTTCAAGCAGGGATTGTACAGAATGCATAAAAGGAAGTCCGCCATTTTTATGCAGAAATGCGTCTCCCCGATCAACCATCTGCACAAACAGCTAGACATTCAGCCCACGGGCATCCACAAAGTTAACGCTCAGCAGCACACGGAGGGAGCGCCTTCAGGTTATCCGTCGTGTTGTCACTGCACTGCAAACAAGATAAATAAACTGCTTCTTGGTGGCCTGTTTGCCGAGATGATTTGGATCATCAGCAGACAAGCAGCGCAGAGAGAGGGAAGAACAGAAGTAGGACCTGGTGCCCGCGTGGCGAGCTCTCCACCTCAAGTGAGGCACGGTGAAGGGGGCAGAGGAGAGGGCTTCCCCGGCTGGTGGGGACAGGGGAGATGACAAAGATCATCAACCAGGAGATGCGGACGTCCCTTGCCGCTGTGTAGCGGTCCAAGAGCCGTGAAGGGCCTGGTTGAAGCCTTCAAAAAGGAAAGGAAACCATTGCAGCTTACAGCACAGAAGGCGGCCATTTGGCCAATAGCAAGGCTGTTTGCTCAACTGATCACTGGCAACATGGGGAGCAACATAAACTAGCCAATGTATCGCACTTTGAAAAGCTTCCAGCATGAGCACCATTAATTGAGAATTGCCTTCGGTAATTTATGCTATATATTTGAAACTTGGTAAAAGTTTGTAATTGGGAAATCATTTTTTTTTATTAACAGGAACAATGCAAAATGCAAGGGCTGGGCAATGGTCAGCATGACATCAGGTTTCAAGCTTGGGTCAGTTGGCATCGCTGGGACCTCTTGAGCCAGGATGTTGTGGGTTAAAATCTCACGCCAGGACTTGAACACATCTCATAATGGAGGCTGATCCTTCAGTGCGGTACTGAGGGCCTGTCGAGTCATCGATCAAACGGAATGCTAAACAAAGGCCCAATTTGCCTGTGTAACTGGTTGAGCTGGGTCTTGTAAGGCAACGTGTCACTATTCAAGGGAAAACAGGCGGTGGGTGCCCCTTAGCCAACATTCTTTTCCTGTTTATCTGCTACAAGGAGGAGTGCCTGTGACAGATCTTGATGGTGCCAGAGATGACTAACTGAAGAGTCCCAAAATATGGCAAGGTTTACAGGTTAAAAAAAAAATAAAGGTCCTGTTAACCAAAACAGTTAAGTATTTGGTTTTGGAAAATGCCAATCACAGAGGAACAAAAAAGAGTCAGACAAGATGACAAGCAGTGACTTGCTCGATTAGTTTAGCAAACAGTGTTTATTGAGGGCCGAATGGCCACCTTCTGTGCTATAAACTTCGATGGTTTACTTTAAGTCTCAGCTGTGGCTCAGTGGGTAGCACTCTCGCCTCTGAGTCAGAAGGTTGTGGGTTCAAGTCCCACTCCAGAGACTCGAGCACATAAAGCAAGGCTGACACTCCAGTGCGGTGCTGAGGGAGTGCTGCACTGTCGGAGGTGCCGTCTTTCGGATGAGACGTTAAACCGAGGCCCCGTCTGCTCTCTCAGGTGGACGTAAAAGATCCCACGGCACTATTTCGAAGAGGTGCAGGGGAGTTATCCCCAGTGTCCTAGCCAATATTTATCCCTCAACCAACATCACTAAAACAGATTATCTGATCATTATCACATTGCGGTTTGTGGGAGCTTGCTGTGTGCAAATTGGCTGCCGCGTTTCCTACATTACAACAGTGACTCCATTTCAAAAAAAGTACTTCATTGGCTGTAAAGCGCTTTGAGACGTCCGGTGGTCGTGAAAGGCGCTATAGAAATGCAAGTCTTTCTTTCTTTCCTTTTGAAGGCTTCACCGGGCTCTTCGAATGATGCGGCACAGAAGGAGGCCATTCAGCCCGTCGCGCCTGTGCCGGCTCTTTGAAAGAGCAGTCCGATTAGCCCCTCTAAAGTTGCCGGGCTCAACCCAGGTTGCTGGGTTACGAAGGTAACGGAAAGCACTTGCTTCTAAAACGCAAGAGCTTTCAGCCGGTTGCCATGGATTTGGCACCTTGCACCTTGTCCAGTCAAGCACAATCCATTCAAGCACATAGCGGACTCCCGTCAAAACATTACTGCACAATAAAACCTGCCACGTCCAACACTCTCTCATTCACTGCTGCGTCATTCATGGTCTAATTAATCAGTGCACTCGGTCTTACTCTCCTATATGTTGAACTGAACTATCAGGAAAGACTGAACAGGCTGGGGCTCATTCCATAGAAAAGAGAAGGGTTAGGGGGTGACCAATAGAAGTCTTTAAAATTATGAAGGGGTTTGATAGGGTAGACGTAGAGAAGGTGCTTCCACTTGTCGGGGAGACCAATACTAGGGGCCATAAATTAAAGATAGTCACCGCTAATAAATCCAATAGGGAAATAAGGAGAAATTTCTTTACTCAGAGAGTGGTTAGAATGTGGGACTCGCTACCACAGGAAGTGGTTGAGGCAAATAGCTTAGATGCATTTCAGGGGAAGCTAGATAAACACCATGAGTGAGAAGGGAATAGATGGCTATGCTGATAGAGTTAGATGAGGAAGGATGGAAGGAGCCTCATGTGGAGCATAAACACCAGCAATGGACCTGTTGAGCTGAATGGCCTGTTTCTGTGCTGGATATTCGATGTAATTCTATGCCATTGGTACTTGTACTGTGTAGGACCATCAGTTCAACAGTCAGGTAAAGTGCTAACTAGAAACTTATCAGAGTCACCCGGCCGAGTTCCAACTGGCGGGCATCAATATCTACCGATATCCGGCAGTCCTCGAGTATTGTGGGACTTAGAGAATGACTAAATGTTTCATTGATTCATTTTGGTGAAGTGAGAGTTAAAGGCCAAGAGAGCTTTTACATGTTGCTGTCCCCAACAAGAATCAGCGTCTTCAGGAGACGGGGGGGGGGGGAGGGGGAGAGAAGATCATTGGAAAAGGTCTTTCTGTGGGCCGCATGGAAGGTCATATGTTGTGATCAAACACAAACTGGTCCTGCAGTCTGTCGCCAGTCAAAGTGCAAATACTGAGCACCTCAGTCGGGGAACATTGCAGAAATCTCGATGGAACTGATGCTCTGGTCTGGTTTGAAATCTGAGACACGATGGGAGTCGATTTTAACCCCCTCCCCTCCCCTCATCACCGGGCGGGGAGGAGTTAAAAACCAGGCGAGTCGATGTACTGGCTCAGAGGTCGCTCCGTTCCCGCCTGGTGCCAATTCTCTCTTCGCCGACTTTCAAATCAGCCAAGGCTCCCGCTACAGACAGGCGAGGACCTCATTGAAATGTGAAAGTCGCAGCTCGATGACATCACCGGCGCCGTGACACTGTTTTTATTGAAACTTGGGGGGCGGGTGCGCTGGTGGTAAATCCACCAGAGGAAGCTGGCGGGAGGCAGCAGAATGGCCAGAAGAGGCCAAGCTAAGTTCAGTTTTGGAGGGATTCCTTGGGGACTGTGAGCGGCAGGAGTCCTCCGACCACAAGGAATCCCCGCCACGCCTCCCCCTCAGTGCTGAGAGAATGGCCCAAGAACCTCTCAGAGCCGATCCGAATTAGAACGGCGTTTGGCAAGAGCTCTGGGACCCGAGCAGCGTTGTCTCGGACGGCCGTTGAATAATGGCGGCCGCAGGACCCCAGCACCCGCTCTGTCCCACGCGCTGATTCCTCTGGTTAGAGTGAGTGTGCTCCCCATGGCCACGGTGCAGGCTCGAGAGAGTCGGACTCGGTGGAAGAAGCTGGGAAGCAGCGGGTAGGATAGGGGAGGTGCTAGAACAGCGATTTAGTGTTGAAGGGGCCCGGCGGCTCAGATTCAGGGCCAGAGAGGCGCAGTCTCCGGCCGCACTTTGGAGCTGATCGGAGAAAGTCGAGGACCTCAATGTGCGAGGCAGGCAGGAAAGCGAATAATTATATGTTTATTATCTTATATTTGAATTATATTTATTTTAGGTTCACTTTTTTTCAAATAAATTATCCCGATACCTAGAGCAGTGTGTGTCTTGGTGAACCTCTTCAGGCAAAACTATTTCTAAATGTTTCAATTCATGCGGTGTAATGCAGACAAAAGTGGGCTGTGGATGTGTAACCCAAGAAGATGGTCCTGAACTGGAAACGTTGATGTGAATTAGTGTCTGATTAAAGCTGACCACCACCAAGGCGGAAGGAGGGGGAGGGGAGCACTTCTTAATCTTAAATTAGGCCGCACTTCTACAAGCGCTTTTGCTCCCATGGAAAGTGGTTTTTGGGTCCACTTCAATGAAAATGTGGTGGTATAACCCAAGAGATAATTGAGGGTACTAAAGGCGCGAGGCATGAGTATCGTACAGGTTTATGTTTGCACAGAGTCCGCGTCAACTCCAGCTTTAGTTTCTCACCGCCTCCCAGCAAATGTTGGAAACAAAGTTATTGCTAATGTCTGGTATAATAACAAGAACACTTAACGGAACAAGTCATTTGATTCATCAAGTGTTTTCCTTCCACCAACAATATCCAGTCTATTCGTTGTTGGGAATGAGATGTTAAATCCGCTCCTGTGGTTCAGATGGATTAATAAAGGACAGCCAGCACGGATTTGTCAAAGGCAAATCGTGTCTGAGGTAGCATGGGATGTGAGAGACTTTGCCCAGAATGTATACTGAAGTGATGTTCCTTTTCTCCAAACCGGACATGACAGGCATCTTTAGTTAAACGGCTAATCGATTTAACCTGATGTTTCCTGTTACAAAAGGAACAGGAGCTTGACCTGGACAATCTTAGATAATTAATGTGACCTTGCTAATACTTTCTAATGTGTTCGTTTCGGTGCCTCTATTGTTCTGACCAATCTGCCATTAACACCTCACTTGGGATAAGTCCCGACCCTTCGGTCTTTGTCCTACTCCACCACTGTCCCGACTAATCTCCAATATTAGCAGAGCCTAATCGGACAATGACCCCGAGATGTTATGAATAACTTTGATGGGACACCTGACACAGCAAATTCTAGCACCAGACACGTGCAATATAGTTTTTTGTAAGAGCCGTGACCTGTTAGATTAAATAAAGCCACCAATGACATTTATAAACCAAAATAAAAGCAACTGATTTCATCTGATTGTCTCATAGCTTGAGATGGTGGGGTGGCAGCAAGATGGCATTACTGTATATATGCTTTTAATTGGTTGCTGTGCGGTCTGCACAGAGTGGGGTTAAAACGGCGTGTACTTAAACAGAGTGTTTTATTTGGGAATTTGGAAAGAGTGGGAATTCGGAGAAGAGGGGGGAGGAGTTGATGCTTTTTGCCTCCACTACTTGTAGTGCTTTGTGTTACAGGTAGATATTTAATTTCAGTACCCATAACTTAATCTAGATCAAGTAAGTAGTCAAGAAACTACACTGTAAACTAAGTTACCGAATTACAAATTTAATTAAATAACACAAGGTCATATAGGGATGGCAGTGCAGGTGGTGTGCCGCAACTGCAGCATGTGGGAGTTTGTGGAGAGCATTGTGATCCCGGACAATCACGTTTGCAGTAAGTGCCTGCAGCTTGATGAACTTCAGCTCAGAGTTGTTGAGCTGGAGTCTGAGGTGCAGACATTGCGGGGCATCAGGGAGGAGGAGAGTTACCTGGACACTTTGATCCAGGAGGCAGTCACACCCCTTAGGTTAGGTAGTGGCACAGGTCTGGTTAGTGGTCAGAGACAGGAGGATATGACTGCAACTCAGGCAGGTAAGGGGACCCCAGGTGCAGTGCAGGAGGAGCCTCAGCCTTTGCCCTTGTCCAACAGGTATGAGGTTCTTGCTGCCGGTGTGGATAAGGGAAAAGCCTGCAGGATGGATGAGCAAGCTGACCATGGCACCATGGTGCAGGAGGCCATTCAAGTGGGGGGAGTGAAAGGGAATGTAGTTGTGGTAGGGAACAGTATTGTCAGGGGGATAGATACTGTTCTCTGCAGCCGCTACCAAGAATTTTTAAGATCGTGTTGCCTGCCCGGTGCCAGGGTTAAAGACATCGCCTCGCGGCTGGACGAGAACTTGGAGTGGGAGGGGGAAGGATCCAGTTATCGTGGTCTACGTAGGAACCAACAACATAGGTAGAACTAGGAATGAGGTTCTGCTGAGGGAGTTTGAGGAGCTATGATCCAAATTAAAAAGCAGAACCTCAAAGGTAATCATCTCTGGATTGTTACCGAAGCCACGCGCAAATTGGCATAGAGACAAACAGATTAGAGGTTTAAATGCGTGGCTCAAAGAGTAGTGTGGGAGGAAGGGGTTTCAGTTCATGGGGCACTGGCACCAGTACTGGGGAAGAAGGAGCTGTTCCGTTGGGATGGGCTCCACTTAAACCGGGCTGGGACCAGTGTCCTGGCGAACCGAATAACTAGGATAGTAGACAGGGCTTTAAACTAATGAAGGGGGGGGGGGATTCAGGAAAGAGTAAATTTAAAAGCAGCAAGAGAAATGTCAAGGCTCTAGAGCAGAGTAAAGTTTCGGGTAAAAATCAGAGTGGGTCAGGAAGATAGAGAGAGAGTAACAAAGGTAATAGAACATCAATGACTAAGGTGACATCAGGGAAAAATAGAAATAAGTCAAAGCTAAAGGCACTATATCTGAATGCGCGAAGCATTCACAACAAAATAGATGAATTAATAGGTTTGATCTAATAGCCATTACGGAGACATGGTTGCAATGTGGCCAAAGTTGGGAACTAAATATTCCAGGATACTTAACCTTTAGAAGAGATAGGCAAAATGGAAAAGGAGGAGGGGTAGCCCTGATAATAAAGGATGGGATAAAGACAGTAGAGAGAAAGGATCTTAGCTCCAAAAATCAAGAAGTAGAATCAGTTTGGGTGGAGCTAAGAAACAGCAAGGGGCAGAAAACATTGGTGGGAGTTGTTTATAGGCCCTCAAACAGTAGTTGTAATGTAGGGCAGAGTATAAATCAGGAAATTAGAGACGCATGTAACAAGGGTGATACAGTAATCATGGGGGACTTTAATCTACATATAAACTGGGCAAAACAAATTTGCAGTAATAGTGTGGAGGACGAATTCATGGAATGTATGCAAGATAGTTTTCTAGATCAGTATGTTGAGGAACCAACTAGGGAACAGGCTATTTTAGATCTAGTATTGTGCAAAAAGAAAGGGTTAATTAATAACCTTGTAGTAAAGGGGTCTTTAGGGAAGAGTGACCATAATATGATAGAATTTTATATTGAGTTTGAAAGTGATTTAGGTAAATCCAAAACTAGGGTCTTAAATCTAAACAAAGCAAACTACGTAGGTATGAGGGAGAGTTGGCTAAGGTAGATTGGGAAACTACATTAAAAGGTATGACGGTAGACAAGCAATGGCTAGCATTTAAAGAATTATTACATAATTTACAACAAATATACATTCCTTTAAGGCACAAAAACCCAACAGGAAAAGTAGTCCAACCGTGGCTAACAGGAGAAGTTAAAGATAGTATTAGATCAAAGGAAGAGGCTTATAATGTTGCCAAAAATAGTAAGCCTGAGAATTGGGAAGATTTTTAGAATTCAGCAAAGAAGGACCAAGAAATTGATAAAGAAAGGGAAAATAGAATATGAGAGCAGACTAGTGAGACACATAAAACATACTGTAAAAGCTTCTATAGGTATGTAAAAAGGAAAAGATTAGCAAAAGTAAATGTGGGTCCCTTACAGGCTGAGACAGGAGAAATTATAATGGGGAATAAGGAAATGGCAGAAAAATTAAACAAATACTTTGTGTCTGCCTTCACGGAAGACACAGCAAAAAACTTCCCAGAAATAGTGGAGAACCAAGGGTCTAGCGAGAATGAGGAACTGAAAGAAATTAGTATTAGTAAAAAAAAATACTGGAGAAATTAATGGGACTGAATGCTAATAAATCCCCTGGACCGGATGGCCTACATCCTAGGGTTTTGAAAGAAGCGACTACAGAAATAGTGAATGCATTGGTTGTCATTTTCCAAAATTCCATAGATTCTAGAATGGTTCCCATGGATTGGAAGGTAGCAAATGTAACCCCACTATTTAAGAAAGGAGGGAGAGAGAAAACGGGGAACTACAGACCAGTTAGTAGTAGGGAAAACGCTAGAATCTATTATTAAGGACGTGGTAACAGGGCACTTAGAAAATAATAAATCCGTGCTGACTCTGCCCAACCCTTTTATGAAAGGAAAATCGTGTTTGACGAATCTATTAAGAGTTTTTTGAGGTTGTAACTAGCAGAATAGATAAGGGGAAACCAGTGGATGTGGTGTATTTGGATTTTCAGAAGGCATTCGGTAAGGTGCCACACAAGAGGTTATTGAACAAAATTAGGGCTCATGGGATTGGGGGTAATATACTAGCATGGATTGAGGATTGGTTAATGGGACAGAAAACAGAAAGTAGGAATGAACAGGTCATTTTTGGGTTGGCAGGCTATAACTAGTGGGGTGCCGCAAGGATCAGTGCTTGGGCCTCAGCTATTCACAAACGATATCAATGATTTGGATGAGGGGAACAAATGTAATATATCCAAGTTTGCTGATGATACAAAGCTGGGTGGGAATGTAAGTTGTGAGGAGGATGCAAAGAGGCTTCAAGGGGATATAGACAGGCTAAGTGAGTGGGCAAGAACATGGCAAATGGAATATAATGTGGAGAATTGTGAAATTATCCACTTTGGTAGGAAAAATAGAAAAACAGAGTATTTTTTAAATGGTGAGAGATTGGGAAATGTTGGTGTTCAGAGAGACCTGGGTGTCCTTGTACACTAAACACTGAAAGTTAACATGCAGGTACAGCAAGCAATTAGGAAAGCAAATGGTATGTTGGCCTTATTACAAGAGGATTTGAGTATAAGAGTAAAGACGTCTTACTGCAATTATAAAGGGCCCTGGTGAGACCACACCTGGAGTATTGTGCACAGTTTTTGGTCTCCTTACCTAAGGAAGGATATACTTGCCATAGAGGGAGTGCAACGAAGGTTCACCAGACTGGTTCCTGGGATGGGGGCGAAAAGGTCGCGCTGAAAGGAGTTTGTGGCCCGCAGAGTACAAAAAAAATTAGAGGAAACATTGGCTGTATCTCTCTTCACCTTGTTGCTCCATACAGGAACAAGAATGGTAATAATGACAGCAGTTGCAATGATGATGGATTTAATTCTGAAGTGCAGCAATCAACCTCAGGTGAGGAAGAACATGACAATGTTCTGCTGCAGCTCAATGGTTTCTATGTATAGATGGGGAACACCCTGCCAATACTGACACACCAACTGAGACCCCTGACAAATACTTACAGGACTCCGGGGACACCCTGGCTTCGATCGCAAAGGACAGTGCGAGCTACCCAAAGGAACTCAGTGCCATCACTGCAGAATACAATTATCTTCGTATACAGGAACCGAACTAACACATAGAAATCACACCACACAACCTGGCCATTTGGCCCATCCAGTCCCTGTTGGTGTTTATCCTCCACACGAGCAGTAGTCCTAATCCCAAGTGCCTACCCTGTTCCCATATCCCATTATTCCCTTTCCTTCAACCACCTAACTGTATGATTATTAAATGTTGGCATGTTCTCTGTTTCAATCACTAACTCCAGTATGTAATCAAACTGCCTTACAACACTATGTGTAAAAATGTTTCTCCTGATCTCAATCTTAAAGATATCTTTAAAAAAAAAGAGATTGCTCCTGATCGCTATCTAATGCCTCAAGGAAAGTGCGACCATGGAGAGCATCACAACTGAACCCCGCTCCTCACCTGATATTTGGACATACACGTCGGAGCAGGAGTCACTGGATAATGAGTGGGAGCAGGAACCCTGGTTTCATGGCCTTGTGCGTCAGATAACACGTTGGGATGTCAACAAATCCGGGAAAAGGCTGCAATCCGGCAACGGGCGAATAGAAATGTAATGACTTGAGATGCCCTGAGCTCCGGTTGTCCCATGGCTTTTGACATTCGGCTGTTGGCACAGCACCATCGATGGTGCCGAACAGCACAGGATAAACCCCACACACACAGGGGGGGCAGATAGTACAGCGCTGTGGAAGCATTCACCCGGGGGGGGGGCACTGGGGGAATCTTTCCGTTTCACACGTGGTCAGTCCGACCCCCCGCCCCCTGCTTACACGTCGAGGCGCAGGGCAAGCAGGAAATTCAGCTCCACGCACGCTCGTCAATCACAAGTGGCACTTCAGAATTCAACACAACCATGAGTCTTAAGGGGAGTACTGTGATAAAAGAACACTTCTCCCGGACATTTCACACATTATTGAGGACCTGCATAATACTGAGGTTATGATAAATGAGGCTAAATGAAGTGTCAGCTAGGAAGTCTGTCACAGTAAGCCCAAGCCTGACTTGCACCATCCGATTTTACAATTACTGATACTGTAATGCTGCTCACGTGTTAAATGAGGTGTTTAATTACCCGATAAAGATCTTGAAACCGTATCCTCGGTTACACATTAACCAATAGTTTGTGCTGCTACGACACACACAGGTTCAGGCAACTCAAAAGGCAAGGCGGCTTTTCCACAATCCCAAACTCTTGCCAAGATTTACGGGAGAATAGCTTTTCCTGGAGCACAATTCGCACCACTGCAAAAACCACAACTCCTCAAAACACATCCAGCACTGCAGGTTGGGAGAATGAAAGAAAAAGACGACCCGAAGCGCTTTACAGCCAATCAAGTACTTTTTAGAATAACGACAGAAAACGCTGGAAAAACTCAGCAGGCCAGGCAGTATCCGTGGAGATAGAAACAGAGTTAACCAGTTCTGACGAAAGGTCTTCGACCTGAAACGTTAACTCTGTTTCTCTCTCCACGGATGCTGCCTGGCCTGCTGAGTTTTTCCAGCGTTTTCTGTTGTTATTTCGGATTTCCAGCATCCGCTTCATTTTGCTATCGAAGTACTTTTTGGAGTGTAGTCACTGTTGTAATGTAGGAAACGCAGCAGCCAATTTGCGCACAGCAAGCTCCCACAAACAGCAATGTGATAATGAGCGGATCATCTGTGTTTTTTTCCCCCGTGATGTTGATTGAGGGATAAATTTTGGCCAGGACACTTGCTCTTCTTCGAAATAGTGCCATGGGATCTTTTACGTGCACCTGAGAGAGCAGACGGGGCCTCAGTGTAACGTCGCATCCCAAAGACGTTGAGAGAGCAATCTGAGGGCTCAAGAGCCAACTGCTGCACTGTCGGAGGTGCCGTCTTTCAGATGAGACGTTAAACCGAGGCACCGTCTGCTCTCTCAGGTGGACGTAAATGATCCCATGGCACTATTTCAAAGATGAGCAGGGGAGTTATCCCCAGTGTCCTGGCCAATATTTATCCCTCAAGCAACATCACTAAAAATAACCAGATGAAGTACTTTTGAAGTGGAGTCACTGTTGTAATGTGAGAAACGTGGCAGCCAAATTGCGTACAGCAAGATCCCACAAACAGCAATGAGATAAATGACCAGATAATCGGTTTCAACTCCTTTGCTCTATATCCCATGATACCCTTAGCTAACAAAAAATTATCCATCTCAGTCTTCAAAATTGTGAGTAAGACCAAGCATTTATCTTGTCTCATTATCACCTCCTTTTGCCTTGCACCATCATCCCTTTGTCATTTCATCACTCCTGCCCTCCACCCGATCACAGACCTTTCCCTGACCCCCCCTTTTCGCTGGCTCTGCACTTGTTCATCTCTGAACAGCTTGCAGTTTTGACTGAAACATTAACTCTGTTTCCCTCTCCACAGATGCTGCCTGACCTGCCGAGTGTTTCCAACAGTTTCTGTTTTCATTTCAGCGTTTTATCTTACAGCTCTGCCGATAACTAGAGTGGCAAAGCCAACGGCAACAGCCGCAGCACACCCGCCACCAGCACCGCAACGGCCATGGCAACAGCACAGTGGCCACTGCTGACAGTCCTGCTTTGCTTTGGAGTTCTTCCAATCGCTGGCCTGTACGGATTTTCTCCCGCGACTGGAAAAGGTCCAACCACCAGAAGCTGAAGTCTTTAAAACAACTGCTCGCTGGAGTTAGAGGGGAAACTGTTCGACAGCATCGAGAACCAAGGCTATTGGTAACATTTGAGATAATAATCTACCGCTAAACTCGGTGCAACAGGCACTACAATTAACACTTCTGGCGGACTCGAACGTACACACTCCCCCATCCTCTGGTTTTTGTTGCACTCTTAACTAAAACGCTTGCAAACTAATTAAAAAGCTTGCACCAAAGAGTTGACTTTAACAGCTACCACTTTGCACTATCAATTGATCCAACAGGCTAATTATTGGATTTTCCTATTCCAATTTGGTTTTCTACAACTCTTTCTTTTGTTTGCGGGGGGGGGGGGGGGGGGGGGGGGGAGAGGAAGAGACCATAGCATCTATTTGTGACCTTTTTTTTGAAATCACAATTTAACACAATTTTGAAATTGGAGATTTCTAGTCAGGAGCACCCTTCATTTAGAGATTTCCCACAAAAGTATCTCTTCCCCCCGCCCCCCCACCCACCACCTCCTTCAGCTGCCTCGGCCCCAAGCTCTGGAATTCTCTCCCAAGCCTCTCCGGCTCTCTCTCCTCCTTTACGATGTTCCTTAAAACCTAGCTCCGTGACCAGTCACCTGTCCTAATATCTCATGTCAAATTTTGTTTGATAACCCTCCTGTGAAGCGCCTTGGGATGTTTTACTACGTTAAAGGCGCTATATAAATACAAGTTGTTGTTGGCGATGCCTCACTCAAATAAAGGAACGGCCCCCACTATCCCAGAATGCAGCGGCTCCTGATTGACGTCCTGTCCAGTTTGTCCTGGGGGACTTTCCCACACCATTCCAAATCATCATCATCTTCGTGTATATTGGGGAGGGGGAGGGGGAGGAGAGAGGGGGAGGGGGAGGAGAGAGGGGGAAGGGAAGGGTGACTATTGGCAATAAGCCATGGCGATCTATGTGGGCACGATTCTGTAGCCATCCCAACTGAGGACTGTGTGTTGACATGGAGCGTTAACTTGGAGTTGGGCTTTGCGGGAATTGTACGGGATTTTTAAAAAAAATTGAAGTTAAATGCTTATCCCCTGAATCCAAATAAAGTGTTCTCGTTCTGAAGTAAATTTAGAATTTGTTCTGAGGAAGCAAAATTAAGTTTTAACTCTCGGTATCAAGGAGTAAATAAGGAGAAACCGTTTCCAGTGGCAGGAGGGTCGGTAACCAGAGGGCACAGATTGAAGGCAAAAGAACCAGAGGCGACACGAGGAAACATTTTTTTACGCAGCGAGTTGTTGTGATCTGGAAGGCATTGCCTGAAATGGTGGTGGAAGCAGATTCAACTGTAACTTTAAAAGGGAATTGGATAAATACTTGGAAGGGAAAAAATTTGCAGGGCTATGGGGAAAGAACAGGGGAGTGGGGACTGATTGGAGAGCTCTACCAAAGAGCCGGCACAGGCACGATGGGCCGAATGGCCTCCTTCTGTGCTGTATCATTCTATGAACTGTGCTGGGCTCTCCATCTCACGGATACCGTTTCTGCGCCTATCTATTGAGTAGATTGGGCCTAGACTCTCTGGAGTTTAGAAGAATGAGAGGTGATCTCATTGAAACATATGAGATTCTGAGGGGGTTTGACAGGGTAGATGCAGAGAGGCTGTTTCCCCTGGCTGGAGAGTCTAGAACCAGGGGTCACAGTCTCAGGATAAGGGGTCGGCCATTTAGGACTGAGATGAGGAGAAATTTCTTCACTCTGAGGGTTGTGAATCTTTGGAATTCTCTGCCCCAGAGTGCTGTGGATGCTCAGTCGTTGAGTATATTCAAGACACAGATCAATAGATTTTTGGGCACTAAGGGAATCAAGGGATGTGAGGATCGGGCGGGAAAGTGGAGTTGAGGTAGAAGATCAGCCATGATCTTATTGAATGGCGGAGCAGGCTCAAGGGGCTGCATGGCCTACTCCTGCTCCTATTTCTTATGTTCTTATGTTCCTTACCCTTTTAATAGATTCGAACAGCTAGAGACAGTAATATGTATGATAATTCACTTAATTTATTGCCAAAACATTAACCTTAAAACCTCATATAGAGCAACAGAGACTTACGTCTGCACTCACATGCGTAGGATCTAATGAGGAACTGTGAAAATTGATTTTTCCAAGCCTGTGCATGCCACCGAGTCTTGAAGGTAGCAAAAGGTCCTCCTAACCGAGTAAAAATATTTCATCTCTTCGTATACCGTTTTCTTTATGGTCTGTTTCCGCCGGATGCAACACGATCTAGTGTTTTATGATCACCCAGTTGTTTGAACCGATTGCCAAACAGGGATGGGGGTCTCAAGTCTTTTCATACCACACTGTTACTTCCGATTATTGCTTTCTCCCGCCTGCCCCCCACCCCGATCCACAGCTCTATTGTCCAAAGACCTCTGATCTAGGCTCTAGAGCAACATATTGCCTTTTATACAGCAGCAATCTATCTCTCACACTGCCGTCTTTCTCTCACCCCCCCCCACCCCACACCGTGATGCAAAGCCTGTGTTTTAAAAGCCCGTGCGTTTCAATCTCAACAACCCTTTAAAGCTCAATATTCCCCACCTAGCTTATTTATTTAAGGATCTATATGCCCCGAACTTTACAGTCCAATGCCTTCGGTCCTGAAACTCATCCTTCTCCAATGTTATCAGCGCCATTGAGGGGAATTTGACAACACGGTTTAAACCAATTCTGTCTACAGTACTGTTCTGTCTTTGTTCTGTATTAGAATAACGTAAAAACATCTCTTATATTCTTACACAGCTCAGTGCTCCTATCACAGTGATTCTATTATCTCTTTCTCCTCGTTGCCTCCCGGGTATACACGTCCTGTTGAGAAATCGCTTCCCTCTCGCCTCCCTCACCCCCACCCCCTCTCCGCTCCCCCACTCCCTCCCTCCCCACCTCTCCCCCCTCCTCCCTTACCCTCTCTCCACTCCCTCTCCCCCACCCCACCCCTCCCTCGCCCCCCCTGCGCTCCCTCACCCCCACACTCTCTCCTTCCCACCTCTCCCCTCCCCTTCACCCCACTCCTCCCTGCGCTCTCAACTCCCCCCGCTCACTCCTCTCCCCTCCCCCACTCCTCTCCCCTCCCCCACTCCTCTCCCCTCCCCCACTCCTCTCCCCCTCCCCCACTCCTCTCCCCTCCCCCACTCCTCTCCCCTCCCCCACTCCTCTCCCCTCCCCCACTCCTCCGACTCCTCACTGCATCAGCTGAGCTTTACTGATGAACAAGGTAACGGCAGGAAGAAAACCAGACACAATTCACGTCGAAAACACTATAGGAACAAGCCAAAGGTTCCCAGTGACCCATTTTACCAGATGGACTGTCTCTTTAACAGAGTTCAGAGAAAATCTCAACTGATTTTCCCTTGCAAGAAGCAACAGGACCATGTCGGCTTTAAAAAAATATCATTTGTTGGGTCATGGTTGAGAGAGTAAACAACATGCTTATGGTTTGCTCTGAATGATAAATGTCCCTCGCCCAGGAAGGTTCTTCCACAGATTAAACACTTTTCAGTGAATGTTTGTGCCACATGAACGGACTGAATAATGACCATTTACTCGCCAGAAATTTCTGGAATTGTCACTTTTTTCCCTGCTAAAATCTTGGCGATGCATCACATGGTCGATGCAGGTGCACATCTTGTGACGAGCATCTTATAAAAGCCACGCCATGGCCTGTCACTGCTTTCTACCGGTAATCATTTTGGGTTTTCTACCACTTGTATGTAATTACTTAATCTTTGTTGCGACGCTCGTTCAGAGGAAAAAAAAGCAACATTGCTGACTCATTCCTGCGGCTTCGTGCTACACATACCAACCGCACTGAACTCTCAAAGCTAAGACTCAATCACAACGCACGAGGCACGGGAGTAAAATCTAATTTGTGCAAAAATCTCAGGAAAGAATGAGTTAAGAGTTGGGGACAGTGCAATGGGTCCGAGGAATGAATGGATTAGATTTGAGGACAGTGCAATGGGTCCGAGGAAAGAATGGGTTAGATTTGAGGACAGTGCAATGGGTCCGAGGAATGAATGGGTTAGATTTGGGGACAGTGCAATGGGTCCGAGGAATGAATGGGTTAGATTTGGGGACAGTGCAATGGGTCCGAGGAATGAATGAGTTAGATTTGGGGACAGTGCAATGGGTCCGAGGAATGAATGGGTTAGATTTGGGGACAGTGCAATGGGTCCGAGGAATGAATGAGTTAGATTTGAGGACAGTGCAATGGGTCCGAGGAATGAATGAGTTAGAGTTGGGGACAGTGCAATGGGTCCGAGGAATGAATGGGTTAGATTTGGGGACAGTGCAATGGGTCCGAGGAATGAATGAGTTAGATTTGAGGACAGTGCAATGGGTCCAAGGAATGAATGAGTTAGAGTTGGGGACAGTGCAATGGGTCCGAGAAAAGAATGAGTTAGATTTGGGGACAGTGCAATGGGTCCGAGGAATGAATGGGTTAGAGTTGGGGACAGTGCAATGGGTCCGAGGAATGAATGAGTCAGAGTTGGGGACAGTGCAATGGGTCCGAGGAATGAATGAGTCAGAGTTGGGGACAGTGCAATGGGTCCGAGGAATGAATGAGTTAGATTTGGGGACAGTGCAATGGGTCCGAGGAATGAATGGGTTAGATTTGGGGACAGTGCAATGGGTCCGAGGAAAGAATGGGTTAGATTTGGGGACAGTGCTCCCACTATTTATATGTTTTATTATATAAGTGAGTGGCACTGCAGTATTACTGTGCATCAGTGGGAGAAAACCCCCGAGTCCAATGGTTTACAAGTCTATAAGATGGGTTTGGATGAAGAAGGCCCTTCAGCCCACTTCAGTGACTCACTTTGAAAAGTATTTCATTGGCTGTAAAGTGCTTTGAGACGTCCGGTGATCATGAAAGGCGCTATGTAAATGCAAGTCTTTCTTTCTTAAAATTGGCTCTATTCCAACCTTTCTATTTGGACCTGCTGTCTTTCTACCAGAAATCCTTTTTCCGAAAAAATGGCAAACTTAAAACTCCTGTGTACCACTTAACCGTCAACTACCAGAAAAACCAGTGTATGTGTGATGCCGGGAGGCTAAGCACACAGGCACCAAGAGACTGCATGCACAAATACACAAGTCACTTCCCAAACATGGACAGTCAAAATACCTTGGCAGAGGTATTAACTCATGCGCTAGATTCTATAGTGCCTTAGAGTCCAGCTGTATGACATCCTCAATGGCGCTCAATGTATTGTTCCCGACGTTACAACAGTGACCACACTTCCAAAGTACTGCATTGGCTGTAAAGCGCTTTGGGACGTCCGGTGGTCGTGAAAGGCGCTACGGAAATGCAAGTCTTTCTCGTTCAGTAAATCTGAAGTCAAGCCGGAATGGCAGAGTTAACGGACATTCCAATTACGGAGAACATTTTGGAGGCACAGTTCCCTTGGGGTTCACCTCCCAATATTTTTTTTGTTTAAAAAAAAAAGAACAAACCGCTATTTTGACAACCTTCTCCAAAATATTGTTGGCTTTCTTTTATCAAAGTAATAGCGCAAGATAACTGTACACAATAAAAAAGAAATTGAAAGGTTGCGAATGAACATCCTCATCCTATTCATTTCAGAGTGCACAAGCCAATTTGGATTAAGAGGCGAAACCTTTAAACTGTCAAATCCCACTGAAGGATCTGGCATGTTATTAATCACCTCCAGTGTGGAATTAGAGCCGAATCCTGTAAGGACAGCTCTGGTGGGTTTTGTGTTTTGTTCCTTCAAGAACTGTGTGGGCGAGCTGCTGTCAGAGCAGCTATAGCGGCTCGAGCGTGGGCTATTTAAATACCGCTGCTCCGGTATCATTAACTGTTCCAAACATCAGGAACCTTTCACACCAATAATGAGCAATCTCACAAACACAACCATTGGATTTTCAACATTTTCTTTCACAGGAGATACAATTTTATTTACCAAAAAAAAACCCCCATGAATTAAATAATCCATTTGTTTAATGAGGAGTTGATTTGGCCAGTGCGGTTTTTTTTCCTGCTTTGAGCTGCGGCCGCTCACTGTTCTACAGATGAGCAGGAGGGCAGCCGGCCAAGGTTGCAAGCCACTGCCCTACAATTGGTTTCAGTGACCCTGGCCTCGGGATGAAAACCAGAAAAGTGGGCCAGAGGTTCCTGTTCTAAATTACTGTCCATTGATCCGTACTGGGAAAAAATGCATGTCTGGTGAGGGAAGGATCAAGGCCGCCTGTGCTGCTCTCCGCGTTCAAAGAGCCTGGCAATGCCCATCATCTCAGCTCAGACACGGGTAATGGCCACTTGAGCAAGGTGGCACGTACCTCCTCTCCCCCCAGCAAAGGCTGCCACCTTTAGGAGACAAAGGAAGAAAACTGATAAGAAATAACGTACAAGAAGATAAACCCGTACTGATTTTTCCCGGTCCTAACCTTGAGGCTCCGAGACCAATTGTGGGGCTCCTGTTCCAAAACCATGTGCGATCGGTAACTTAGCCTAGATTTAGGGGGTCTGACCTGGGAAGCTCTGATCTCCATCGCCCACGACACCAGTCAGCTACACTGACCCATTGAGACACCAAAGGACCTGGCTGAAGTCTCCGTTTGTTCCTGGGGAGGTCACCCAGGTGGAAGGGAATGCTCAAGAGTTTGTGAAGTAATAAGACACCCAACCATTCCATTCCAGGTCAACTCTCAGCTGGAGCCATCAAAGAGAGAGCACAAAGCTGTCATATTCAATTGACCACATTAAACTGGGGCTGAGCTGTTAAAGGGTAAACCATCAGATGAAGAGTGGGGAAAGTATTCAAAGGAGTTTTGGGTACAATACAAAACCAGTACACATACCCCTAAAAAGGCAGTCAAGCCAATGTGGTCAACAAATAAAGTAAGAGACAGCATAAGAAAAGCAACAAAGGAATATAAAGAAAGCAATAAGATGTCCAAAAAGAGAATATGGAAAAGAACTTGCAAGGGATATCTAAGCTAATGGTAAAAGTTTTTACAAATACATTAGGAAAAAGATAGTGGTAAGGGGGAATGTGGGCCCATTAAAGACAGATGCACGCGATACTGTAATCGACAAAGAGGAAACAGACTTGTTAAATGAGTATTTTGCATCTGTTTTCACAGCAGAGGAAGAGGACAAAATAACACTGATAAAAGGGAACCTAAAAATAAGTCAAGAGGAGGAATTTAGTGTATTTAAAATAAGTAAGAAAATGGTAATGGAGAAAATAATGGGACTTAAGATAGACAAATGTCCAGGACCTGATGGCTTCCACCCTAGTGTATGACAAGATTCAGGTGGGGAAATTGCAGATGCGTTATTTATAATTTTCCTAAACTCTCTTAATTTGGGAACTGTGCTTTTGGATTGGAAAATTTGCAGATGTCACTCCATTATTTAAGAAAGGAGTGAGGGAGAAACCAGAAAGTACAGACCTGTCAATTTAACATCACTTGTGGGGAAGTTACTTGAATCTATCATCAGGGAACAGAGTGACTGAGCAAGTATAAGCTGATCAAAGAGTCAGCGTGGAGCTGTGATGGGTAGGTTGTGTCTGACCAACCTAGTTGAATTTTTTATGCAGGTCACTAACATGGTGGACAAGGGAGTGTCTATGGATGTTGTCTATAAAGTTCCGCATAAGAGATTATTAGCTAAAATAATAGCGCACGGACTTGGAGGGAACCTTGTGATGTGGGTTGGTAATTGGTTGGGAGGTAGGGGATAGAAAGTAGGGATAAAGGGAACATACACCGATTGGCGGGATGTGACAAGTAGTTTTCCCCAGGGATCTGCACTGGGCCCTCAGCTTTGCACCATATATATCTGACTTGGATGAAGGAACCGAGAGTCGTAGATCCAAATTTGAAGAGGACATTAAGTTAGGAGGCACAGTAAGTTGTGTCGATGGGAGTAGGAAGTTACAAAGGGACATAGACAGATTAAGTGAGCGGGCAAAACTGTGATAGACTGAGTTCAACGTGGAGAAGTGAGAGATCACCGACTTTGGACCCAAGACAGACAAATCATTGACGAGAGACGAGGAGCTATGGAGGAGCAAAGGGATTTAGGGGCCCATGTGTACAAATCACTAAAAGCTCGTGCACAGGTGAGCAGCAAGCAATCAGAAAGGCCCACGGAATGTTGGCCTTTATCTCAAGAGGGTTGAAATAAAAAAAGCTCCAGTTGTACGGAGCCTTGGTCAGACCCCAGCTGGAGTACTATGTTCAGTTTTGGGCACCGAACCTCAGGGAAGATATACTGGCCTCGGAAGGGGTACACAGCGCGGATTCACCAGAGCTTAAAGGGTTAAATTACGAGAACGGGTTCCATAAACTTGTTCTGTATTCCCTTGAGTTTAGACGGTTGAGGGATGATCTAAATGGAGGTGTTTACAATGATAAAAATGATTCGATGGGGTAGACGCAGAGAAACTATTTCCTCTGGTGGGGGAATCCAGAGCAAGGGAACATTATCTTAAAATTAGAGCCAGACCATTTAGCAGTGAAATCAGGAAGCACTTTTCATGTGGAACAGGAGCTGCAGTACTCGAGAGATAACCAGTGTCGGCATAAATTACTGTTGCAGAGAATAACAGGCGGACATTTAACATGCAACCTGGCTTTGCTCTGTCTGCTATTTTAAGGCAGAATTTATTGCATTTATTGCAAAAGGTTTAAGCGCGCAGGTTAAATAACGGAGAGAAGAGCATCGCAAAAACACGTTAAGGTGTCCGGCCGCTAATGTCACCGAGAGCAATTTCTAACCTGGTCCCTCTGCAGGTTGTAATTTTGCTCCAGGTCACTGTCACATTCAGAAGACCTCCCAGCCCATCAGAGTCTCATAGAAACATAGGAGCAGGAGTAGGCCCTTCGGCCCTGCTCCGCCATTCAATATCATGGCTGATCCTCTATCTCAATACCATATTCCCGCTCTCTCCCCATACCCCTTGATGCCTTTTGTGTCTAGAAATCTATCTATCTCCTTCTTAAATATATTCAGTGACTTGGCCTCCACAGCCTTCTGTACCGCACTCGATGGCTGCTTTTAAGAACATAAGAAATAGGAGCAGGAGTAGGCCATTTGGCCCCTCGAGCCTGCTCCGCCATTTAATAAGATCATGGCTGATCTTCGACCTCATCTCCACTTTCCTGCACTATCCCTATATCCCTTGATTCACTTAATATTCAAAAACCTATCGATCTCTGTCTTGAATATACTCAACGACTGAGCCTCCACAGCCCTCTGGGATAGAGAATTCCAAAGATTCACCACCCTCTGTGTGAAGAAATTCCTCCTCATCTCAGTCCTAAATGGCCGACCCCTTATTCTGAGACTGTGACCCCTGGTTCTAGACTCCCCAGCCAGGGGAAACATTCTCCCTGCATCTACCCTGTCAAGCCCTGTAAAAATTTTGTATGTTTCAATGAGATCACCTCTCATTCTTCTAAACTCTAGAGAATATAGGCCTAGTCGACTCAATCTCTCCACATAGGACAATCCCTCCATTCCAGGAATCAGTCTGGTGAACCTTCGCTGCACTCCCTCTATGGCAAGTATAAAGAGAGACACCATCCCAGTCTGTGCAAACACCAGCTAGAACAAGCACTGCTGCTCACAGCCAGTCACACTGGCAGAAGTCGAGCTCTGCTCCACAACTGGCTTTGCTGATGTTAAAACAGAAGCCATTTCTTCAGGCCCTCATACCTTGCTGCTCAAAAAAGATGACGAACTGCCCTCCCCTTTGTGTGGAAGGTACAGCAATGGGAGAAATTCTCCAGCTGACGAGAGAGGGAATGCAGCAGACTCTGCAAGAGCCACGTTTCCCTGGCAACAAGACTCGGTTGCGTGTTGTTTTAAAAAAAAATCTCTCCTTCTGCGAGGAGGTTTTGGTCTGCTGCCGTTTGCCGTCGAAAAATTCTGGTTTTGGCCCGCGGAACCCGCATGTTAGTCTGCGCTGTGTTCCACCTAGCTACCCTTCTGCCCACAAGTCGCCCGGTCTCCCTAATTCAAAGCCAGCTCTGTGTGCACACAACTGCGATAATGGACTCACTCAAGCACGCTTCCTACAGGTCTTCAATTCTCCCCGCCAACCCAGGATCTAATCTGGGACGCGCTCTACGCAGGCGTAATCCTAGACTTATTGTCCAAGTGCCAGTCCAATGAGGTGATCCAAGATCGGTCAGCCGTGGCTCAGTGGGCAGCACTCTCGTCTCCGAATCAGAGGGTCGTGGATTCAAGTCTCACTCCAGAGACTTGAGCACAAAATCTATGCTGACATGCCATTGTAGTACTGAGGGAGTGTTGCAACAATAACTTGTATTTCTATAGCGCCTTTAACGTAGCAAAGTGTCCCCAGGTGCTTCACAAGAGCGTTATAAAACAAAATTTGACACCGAGCCAGAAAAGGTCGAGCAATCTGCCTCACCAACCAGTGGCTACACTCTAATAGATCACTGACGACGTCCTACTTGTGACTTGATGTGTGGATCACTCTGCTTGGGTACAAACTATGGCCAAACATCTCACCGCCAGCCCACTCGCACCTGGGCACCTTCTCCATCCATCAGCAATCCAACTCAGAGGCTCCAGCCACCCAAAAATTCATCCAAGATTTGTTCTCTCCCCACCCTCAATCCGACCTGCTCCTGGTCCCGTCTGCCCAACTGAGATCTGATTTACAAAGCGTTCCATCAAACCGCTGTGACCAAGTCACCAGCCAATCTACTGCACATGCTCAAAACCCAATCCGGGACCTCCTTATCCCACGGGTGAACTGATCCATGATAGAAACATAGAAGATAGGAGCAGGAGTAGGCCATTCGGCCCCTCGAGCCTGCTCCGCCATTCAATGAGATCATGGCTGATCATCCCTGTCCCTGCCTTTTCCCCATATCCCTTTAGCCTTAAGAAAAATATCTAACTCCTTCTTGAATATATTTAATGAATTGGCCTCCACTGCCTTCTGTGGTAGAGAATTCCACAGGTTCACCACTCTCTGGGTGAAGAAATTCCTCCTCATCTCTGTCCTAAATGGCTTACCCCTTAAGGTCCGTCTAGTTCACCTTCGACCATCCTGGTAGTCCCATGATCCAACAATACTGGGAGTTGTTGACTAATCACAGCGATCAATCTCTATCAATGAGTCTACAACAGACCCAAACATGAGGCGAGGAAAACCCCCAGTGGTGGAGAGCTTTGGGAGCCATAGGTCCAAATCACCCGTTCCTCCCAAGCATTGCACCCGAATGGGCATGTTGGCATTCAACCCCAGGGTTAGAGCGGTTTCTCTGCCGCTGTGAATGCGGGGCGATAGAATTACTACTGGTTACAGGTAGGATATCGAGGTGTTACACCTATTACTGCTTTATATCTCTCATCAGTGAGGCATTGTATTACTGTTGGTTATGTGCGGCATCTGACTGTTAACCAGTGTTACTATTAGTAATCGGAGCAATTTCAGCGAGTTACCATTAGTTATTGGTGGGATCCAAGTTCCTCCAACCTCTGGTTTCTTCTTCACCTGCTCACAGGTGGCCTCCCGCTTCGCGGAACATCTCACACATCATCTGCTGGCGCAAAACCACGAGCAAAGATAGAAACATAGAAAAATAGGAGCAGGAGTCGGCCATTCGGCCCTTCGAGCCTGCTCCGCCATTCAATATGATCATGGCTGATCCTCTATCTCAATACCATATTCCCGCTCTCTCCCCATACCCCTTGTGTCTAGAAATCTATCTATCTCCTTCTTAAATATATTCAGTGACTTGGCCTCCACAGCCTTCTGTGGTAGAGAATTCCACAGGTTCACCACCCTCTGAGTGAAGAAATTTCTCCTCATCTCAGTCCTAAATGTCCTACCCCGTATCCTGAGACTGTGGCCCCTCGTTCTAGACCCCCCAGCCAGGGGAAACATCCTCCCTGCATCCAGTCTGTCTAGCCCTGTCAGAATTTGATACGTTTCAATGAGATCCCCTCTCATTCTTCTAAACTCCAGTGAATACAGGCCTAGTCGACCCAATCTCTCAAGATAAAAGATACTCAACGTCAGGGCACCCAATCTTTCTAAGATAAATGCAGCAACATTTGCAGGCGTCCAGAAATATCTCCAACCAGAGTTGGAAACCCCTACCTTCAACTGACCTATACTCCATTTTTGTTCTTCCCTCACGTTATGCTGCTGAGAGGCACATGTTGCCAAGAGCAGCCACACTCACAGCACAGTCACACTCTGTTTCAGATCGATGTCCTTCTCAGCAGATCTCTTACTCTTCGTTTTGCACCTTGTTGCTTAAACAAAGGTTTCTTGATGAGAAGCGAACGAGAGCGACCGTACAGAGCCCCCTGCCCGAGTTGCAATCGCAGACTCTCTTGTCTATTTATGAAACATTTTGGTGCGATCAGATTACACGCTCCCGGCTTACTACTCACCGATATTGGAGTGCTTCAGCAGCCGACAGATTCGAGCTTCCCTCTCCAACTTCTGGTGATCTGCAAAGAGAACAGGGACAAATAAATCAACAGAGAACGGCAGCGCAGCGGGCTCCTTGCGTTTCTCAACCCCTGGGCAACACCTCAATAAGTTGACCGCAAGTTGGTTCAATTTCTAAGGTGCGAGAACCAGTTGAGAAAACAGACTTAATTATTTAATCTGCTAAAACAACAACAACAACAACAACTTGTATTTATCTAGCACCTTTAACACGGTGAAACGTCCCAAGACGCTTCACAGGAGCGATCAAACAAAATTTGACACCCAGCCACAAAAGGAGATATTAGGATCGGTGAAAGAGGTCTGTTTTAAGGAGCATCTTAAAAGGAGGAAAAAGAGGTGGAGAGGTTTAGGGAGGGAATTCCAGAGCTTAGGGTCTTGGCAGCTGAAGGAATGGCCGCCAATGGTGGAGCGATTGAAATCAGGGATGCTCAAGAGGCCAGAATTAGAGGAGCGCCGAGATCTCGGAGGGTTGTGGGGCTGAAGGAGATTAGAGAGATAGGGAGTGGGTGAGGCCATGGAGGGATTTGAAAACATGGATGAGAATTTTAAAATCGAGGCGTTGCTTAACCGGTAGGAGATACCGGGGGGGGGGCTGTGAAGCAGCAGAGCTAAAAAGGAAAAACTGCAAACATAAATATAAGAAACAAAAAGATAAAATAAGTTAGTCATCGTCCACGAAAAGGCGGGTTAACTCGCTGGGTTGCAATCTTACGCTGGAACCAGGTTTGAGTTGTGATGGAGCGACCCCACTGCAAACGGTAACCGAGCATTCCACTCTTCCCATGACTTTGAGCCCGCTGTGTATTTCATGTGCGCGCGCGCTCATTCATGTGCATACGTTCGTTCGTTCGTGTGCGCGCGCTCGTATGTGTTTGAAGAATGCTGTGTTCACCCGACAGCGGTGCTAACAGCCGCCCCAGGTGAGGTTGCTACACAGCGAATTAAACAGGGATGCCCTTCCATGGGCTCAGAGGTGCCCCTGAAGAGGTGGCTGGCCTCAACAGCAACAGAAACAGGTGGCCGTCTTATTTATTGCTGAGTAACGCAGTCTGGCCGTACAGGGCGCTGCTGCATCTTTGGAGCGCGCTGGCTTGCCCGCACCTTCCCAGCTAGCGAGGCGATGGCCAGGAACAACGCCAGGAACCGCATCCTTAAAAAATATATAGTTAGATGTGCACAGCGACATAGATGGGGCAGTAGTGTATGGATATGATCGTATATATGTTAACACTGGAGAGAAGACTATGACCCTGCTTCTTCTCTTCTTAGGCAGTCCCTCGGAACCGAGGATGACTTGCTTCCATATTAAAAATGAGTCCTCCGGTGACTGATGAGTCCAATGCGGGACCTACAGTGTCTGTCACAGGTGGGGCAGACGGTGGTTGAAGGGGCGGGTGGGTGGGGTGCTTGGGTTGACGTGCGCTCCTTCCGCACTTATTAAAAGGCTGTTATTAAAAAAAAAAATTCGCCCTATGAAATGCAAACCTCTTCTGCTCTCACCCTTCTCCCTTCGGTTAATCCAGGGCACATCACATAAAAAAAAACCCTGACATCACCAGCAACAGCAAGCATCACATCATGCCAACAAATTCAATCAATGACTAGCTTTATGCAAAGTTAGCATCGCAACAACTTCCAGCAACACGAAGTAATGCTGCATAATTCAATGGCCCTTCCCTTCACAATTCGGGACAATGACATTTTTAAAAAAGAGTCCCCCTTGACTGATGAAAATAAAAAATCTCCCCTCGACTGAAGAGGCCTCTGATTGAAAAGGAAGAGGATTACATAAGTAATTAGGATCAGAAGGACGTGTGGCGTCACGTGGAGGATGGAGTGTGAATCCCGCTGGGGTGTGGTACCCCCCACAGGTCAGTGACAAACCCCTCACCAGGGACGGTGGAGCCATGTCGCAGGCCGGTGACAGGACTGGCAGCGCCGTGGAGCACCAACCCAACCCCGTCACAAGTTGGACAGGAAAGACAGAACTCTCATTCATAAGGCACTTTGCACACCCTCCAGGACGTCCACAAGCGCTTCCACAGCCAATGAATTACTGTCAACATCTCGTCAAAATTGAAAAATGTTGGAGATGTAACAGGTTTTCAGCAAGTAGAGGGGCAGGGAAAGGTGGGGGGAGGGGGCAAGAATGAACAAACGGGGAAGGTCTGTGATAGGGTGGAAGGCAGGAGAGATGAAATGACCAAAGGGATGATGGTGTGAGGCGAAAGGGGGTGGGAACGGGACAAGTAAAGAAACAAAGGATGGGTCTAGAGGAGGTGGAAATGGGGAAATGGCAGAATCATCAGCAACAGCTGCCGCCCAACAAAATGGAAGCAGTGGTTTCGATCTGAAATTGTTGAACTCAATGTTGAGTCCGGAAGGCTGTGAAGTGCCTGATCGAAAGATGAGCTGCTGTTTCTCTCTCTCTCTCTCCACAGGTGCTGCCTGACCTGCTGAGTGCTTCCAGCATTTCCTGTTTTTATTTCGGATTTCCAGCCTCCACACTAGCTTGCTTTCACATGAATTACTGTTGCGGTGTCGACAAACACGACGACCGATTTACACACAGCAATGAGATGAATGACCAGTTGATCTGTTTTTGGTGGTACTGGTTGAGGGATGAATTATTGGCCGCAGCACGTGGAGATCAACGCTCCCGCTTCATTTCTTTGGGCTGCTCGGCCCATTCAAAATTCCGCGCGTGCCCGGATTTCCCGTTTAAAAGCCGGGCGGGACCTCCAGACCGCTGTGCGTCTTAACAGGAACACTGGAGACCAGGTGCTTTCCTCGAGGGAGGAACCATCAGAATGGTTATATTACAGGGTACAAGCAAGAGAGTGGAATAGGACAATGTGGGATATCAAAGGGTATAGGGAGTTAGCAGGTGAGGAGGGTTAGAGTAGGTGGATATTAAAGGGTCGGGGTAAGGAGTAGGAGAGCGAGGTTAGACCAGCTGGAATAATATTAAAGGGCAGCGGGAGCGAGGAGATGGGAATTAGACCAGGTGGTAAATCGAAGGGCATCGGGAGCGAGGAGATGGGAATTAGACCAGGTGGTAAATCGAAGGGCATCGGGAGCGAGGAGATGGGGATTAGACCTGGCGGGATATTAAAGGGCATCGGGAAGGAGTAGGAGAGCGGGATTACAGTAGGTAACTCATGGAGAACAACACCAGTGGCAACTGGATGGGCTGAACGGCCAGTTTCTGTAATGGGAAGTTCTATAAACGTGAATCATAGAATGGTTACAGCACGGAAGGAGGCCATTCGGCCCGTCGAGCCCGTGCCGGCTCTCAGCTAGTCCCAATCCCCCGCCCTTTCCCCGTAGCCCTGCAAAAAAAAATTCTTTCAAATACTTATCCAACTCCCTTTTGAAAGATAAGATTGAATCTGTCTCCACCGCCCTTTCAGGCAGTGCATTCCAAATCTTAACCACTCGCTGTGTAAAAAGTTTTTTCTTATGTCGCCTTTGGTTCTTTTGCCAATCACCTTAAATCTGTGTCCTCTGGTTCTCGATCCTTCTGGCAATGGGGAGCAGTTTCCCTCTATCTACTCTGTCCAGACCCCTCATGATTTTGAATACCTCTATCAAATCTCCTCTCAATCTTCTCTGCTCTAAGGAGAACAACCCCAGCTTCTCCAGTCTATCAACGTAACCGAAGTCCCTCATTCCTGGAATCATTCTCGTAAATCTTTTCTGCACCCTCTTTATGGCCTTCACATCCTTCTCCAAGTGTGGTGCCCAGAATTGGACACAGTACTGCAGTTGAGGCCGAACCAGTGTTTTATAAAGGTTCATCATAATTTCCACACATCTGTATTCTATGCCTCTATTCATGAAGCCCAGGATCCCATAAGCCTTTTTAACTGCTTTCTCAACCTGCTCTACCACCTTCAATGATTTGTGCACCCATACCCCCAGGTCTCTCTGTTCGTGCACCCCCTTCAGGATTGTACCATTTAGTTTGTATGTCCTCCTCATTCTTTCTCAAAATGTATCACTTCACGCTTTTCTGTGTTAAATTTCATCTGCCACGTGTCCGCCCATTTCACCAGCCTGTCTATGTCTTCCTGAAGTCTATCACTCTCCTCCTCAATATACTTCCAAGTTTTGTCTCATCTGCAAATTTTGAAATTACGCCCTGTACACCCACATCCAAGTCATTAATATATATCAAGAAGTGGTCCTAGAACCGACCTCTGGGGAACACCACTGTATAGCTTCCTCCAGTCCAAAAAATAACCGTTCACTACTCGGTTTCCTTTCACTTAGCCAATTCCGTATCCATGCTGCCACTGTCCTTTTTATTCCATGGGCTTCAATTTTGCTGGCAAGCCTATTATGTGGCACTTTGTCGAACACCTTTTGGAAATCCATGTACACTACGTCAACTGCATTACCCTCATCAACCCTCTCTGTTACCTCATTAAAAAACTCCATCAAGTTGATTAAACACGATTTGCCTTTAACAAATCCATGCTGGTTTTCCTTAATTAATCCACACTTGTCCAAGTGACTGTTAATTTTGTCCCTGATTACCGTTTCTAAAAGCTTCACCACTACCGAGGTCAAACTGACTGGCCTGTAATTGCTGGGTTTATCTTTATACGCTTTTATGAACAAGGGTGTAACATTTGCAATTCTCCATTCCTCTGGCACCCCCCCTGTATCTATGGAGGATTGGAATATTATGGCCAATACCTTCGCGATTTCCGCCCTCAATTCCCTCAGCATCCTAGGATGCATCCCATCGTCGCTTGGTCAAAATCCTGGAACTTCCTCCCTAACAGCACTGTGGGAGCACCTTCACCACACGGACTGCAGCGGTTCAAAGCGGCGGCTCACCACCACCTTCTCAAGGGCAACTAGGGATGGGCAATAAATGCTGGCCTTGCCAGCGACGCCCACATCCCATAAGCGAATTTTTAAAAAATCTCGTCCGCTCCTGGTGATTTATCTACTTTAAGTACTGCCAGCCTTTCTAATAACTCTTCTTTATAAATTTTTATCCCATCAAGTGTCTCCACTACCTCCTCCTTCACTATGCCCATGTCAGCATCCTCTCCCTTGGTGAAGACAGATGCAAAGTTCTCGTTTAGCACCTCAGCCATGCCCTCTGCCTCCATGCATAGGTCTCCTCGGGAGGACGCCATTACTCATTTTAATGACAGCCTGACAACAGGTCGACCCAACATGCTTTCAGCTGCTGGCACCTCGAGACGATTACATTTATTTGGACAGATGTGGTTCGATTGCCGATCGGTGATTTGAGGGCCTGCTGTCTTCGTCACCACTGGAGTTTGTCTCATCCCCTTCAGCTGCCTCTGGATTTGCTCTGCACCTCCAGGACTTCCTTCCTCGTTGCACGCGGTCCGACACCTGCTTTTTTGGCGGGTCATGCACCCAATGCCACCTTTCCACAATCCAATCATGAGTGGGGAGGTGCTGCTACACTCTGCCCTGGTGCCCGAGAGCAGTCGGACACCCAACAATTCATCACCGGCTTAACTTTCTGATCTCAGCTAGGGTCAGGCTCTCCATCACAAAGACCGTCTACTTCCACCTCCGCCCCTACCTCAGCCCACCTTGCTGTTGAAACCCTCATCCGTGCCATTGTCGCCTACAACCTCGAATATTCCAATGCTCTCCTGGCCGTTCTCCCATCCTCTGTAAACTTCAGCTGATTGAAAACTCTGCTGCCCATATCCTATCCTGCACCAACTGCTGCTCACCCACCCCTGCACTTGCTGACCCACATTGGCTCCAATGCTGCAAATTTAAAATGCTTGTTCTTGTGTTTAAATGCCTTTGTGGCCTCACCCCACCTTCAGCCCTATTACCCACCCAACCCTTCCCATAACTCTCCATTCTTCTGACCTCTTGCACTTGTCCCCTTAGTTCACTCCTCCACTGGCGCCCGTCCCTTCGTCTGCCTGGGTCCCATTCTCTACAATTCCCAAATCCCCCTCCACCGCCCCCCCCCCCCCACCGCCAACCCCCGCCTTGCCACCTCCCGTTCCTCTGGCCAGAACCCTCTAAAACCTGTCTGCTTGACCAAGATGACCTTCCTAAACGCTCCTCCTATGACTCAGTGTCCATTTTCCCCTCGCATCACTGTGTGAAGTGCCTTGGCACATCTGTCGATGTTAAAAGGTGCTTTACAAATGCACATTGTGATAGGACGTTGGAGTTTGGGCGCGAAAAACAACCGATAGCACAAGAACTGCATGAAAACGCACGGGTGATGAAAATATACAATACTCGATAACCAGAAGCTTTGGGTCGCACCAATGCCTCAGTTGGCTGACCTCGCAAGCCACTGTGCAAAATGAAAAGCAGCTCCTTGTAATTGGATTTCCCATTAGAAGTGCTATGCTTCAGTACACAGACCATTGAAAAGAATTCTGTACAGCAGAAGCCATGTAATGACAGATTCCTCATAAAATACTGCATTGAAACAAAGAGCCCCGACATCTACAATAAAAGGAAGAGGGAATTGGGAGAAGGAGGGGTCGGTTCAAGTTCTGCTTTGGGTTTACAATCAGTGCACAGTTCCAAATCCCCTTTGTTCGGCCCCACTCCCGGACTCGTGCACATAAGCCCCACTCCAAAGACCAGAATCCAGGCTGACACTCCAGTGCAGTGCTGAGGGAGTGCTGCACTGTCGGAGGTGCCGTCTCTCGGGCCAGATGTTAAATCAAGGCCCCCCGTCAGAGGAATGGAGGGGTTGGGGAGCGGTTATAGAGCTGGAGGATGTCACAGAGATAGGGGGACCCTTGAGCACATAATCGAGGCTGACACTTCACTGCTGTACTGAGGGAGTGCTGCACTGTCGGAGGCACCGTCTTTCAGATGAGGCGTTAAACAGAGGACCCCGCCTGCCCAGTCAGGTAGACGTACAAGATCCAACGGCACTGTTCGAAAAAGCGCAAGGAGCTCTCTCAAGTGACCTGACAAACAAACTGGATTCCGCCAACACCACCGAAACAGGTTAACTGACCATATATCTCGCTGCTGTTTGTGGGACCTGGTCAACGGTGATTCACTGGCTGTGAAATGCTCTGGGATATCCCGAGTTCGTCCTTTTAATAATATCAGTTCAAAATGTTCTTTTGATTTCGGGTTGAGGTTCTCTGTCCTACTTGCCTGACTCTGAGCTAAGCTCTGAACCTCACAGGAGGGTGCTATGAGAAACCTTGTCACTCGTCTGCAAGTGTCTGGTGATAGATAGTTCTTAATTTAAACACAGGATCTCACAGCGTTAAACAGCCCTGTGGCATAACACAATCAATTCTGTGGCAAACGTTTTTTTTATAAAAAGCGGATGCTTTCCGCATTAAATATTCAAGTTTTTCTTTTCCGCCCCACGGGTCTGCGTCACTGCTGCTCCTGATGATCGGATGTCAAACCTCCACGCAGCATCTCTTCAAAAAAAAAGCCCCAAAGGAATTTAGAAATATGCACTAAAATGGAGCCAGTTGCCCATCTTTTTTAGTGAACTGCATGTTCGGTGGTTGAGAGAGATCAGCTGATGATGACTGGGGTGTGTTTGCACTCTGCCTCACCCAGCAAGCACTCGGAACAACTACACCCTGATGTGTCCTACATTAAAAAGATCCCCAAGGGGACTTACTTATTCCAGCCTGTACCCTCGATCCTTTTTTGAAAACCTGAAGCATCCCCGGACTCTGGCCAGTGGATCTCGACTCCAGGTTAACCCAAGGGACGTTTTCATAGTTTGCCTCAGCGCAAAAAGTAACTCCGAGTTCGAGAGCTCACGAGCCACGAGGCAGCACTGCTAAATCCCAATGCATTAGCAAAACAAAGCCGCCATTTAAGGGGAAGCTAGATAAACACATGAGGGAGAAAGGAATAGAAGGATATGCTGATAGGGTTAGAGGAAGAGGGGTGGGAGGAGGCTCGTGTGGAGCATAAACTCCGGCACTGACCAGAGGGCCGAATGGCCTGTTTCTGTGCTGTACATTCAGTTGCAAAAGGTATTGGTGAGACCGCACCTGGAATACTGCATACAGTTTTGGTGTCCTTACTTAAGGAAAGACATCCTTGCTCTCGAGGCAGTGCAAAAAAGGTTCACTCGGTTAATCCCGGGGATGAGGGAGTGGTCATATGAGGAGAGGTTGGGTAGATTGGGACTCTACTCATTGGAGTTCAGAAGAATGAGAGGCGATCTTATTGAAACATATAAGATTGTGAAGGGGTTGGATCGGGTGGATGCGGGGAGGATGTTCCCGATGACGGGTGAGACTAGAACTAGGGGACATAGTCTTAGAATAAGGGGCTGCTCTTTCAAAACTGAGATGAGGAGGAACTACTTCACTCAGAGGGTGGTAGGTCCATGGAATATGCTGCCCCAAAAAGCTGTAGAAGCTACATCATTAAATAAATTTAAAACAGAAATAGACAGTTTCCTAGAAGTAAAGGGCATTAAGGGTTACGGGGAGCGGGCAGGAATTTGGACATGAGTCTAGGTTCGGATCGGTCATGGCCCTGTGGGTAGTGGAGCGGGCCCAGGGACCGTGTAGCCTGATTCTGCTCCTATTTCGTGTGTGCAATTCTGTTAGATGCAGGAGATGGTTCTGTGATAGTAGATAGGCGGTTAGGATCAGATCAGCCATGATCTTATTGAATGGCGGAGCAGGCTCGAGGGGCCGATTGGCCTACTCCTGCTCCTATTTCTTATGTTCTTATGTAATCTGGTCCTTCCTTCCTGTGCATGAACTACTTTCGGATGAGATGTTAAACCGAGGCCCCGTCTGCCCTCCCAGCAGGATGTGTAAGATCCCACAGCACTATTTCGAAGAGTTCTCCCCGGTGTCCTGGTCATTATTTATCCCTCAAAAACAGATTATCTGGTCCTTCATCTCATTGCTGTTTGTGGGAGCTTGCTGTGCGCAAATTGGCTGCCGCGTTTCCCTACATTTCAACAGTGACTCCACTTCAAAAGTACTTCATTGGCTGTGGAGCGCTCATGAGGTTGAGAAAGGTATTATATATAAATGCAAGTTATTTTTTTTTTACTACGCCTCCGGGGTGTCTGATTCATGCTGTGGGCAGGATCAACAGGCTCTGGGTGGCCATCAGTACTTAACTCTAGTGATCAGACCTCATGTGTGAACCTTGGCAGTGGGTGCTGGGAGGCTATTCTCCCATAGGGTGGAAGTGCCAATCCTGCTCTCACCTGGAGTCCATTCATGCACACTTCCCAGAGCAGGAACCGTAGCAGGTTTTTCCCCTTTTTAGGCTGCCACATTTCCCACATTACAACAGTGACTCCACTTCAAAAGTACTTCATTGGCTGTGAAGCGCTTTGAGACGTCCGGTGGTCGTGAAAGGCGCTATAGCAATGCAAGTCTTTCTTTCTTTCTTCCAGAGGCACTGAGATCAGCTGTCGCCCTCCCCACCGCCCCTTGGCCATCTTGAGATCAGCTACCACACCATAGACAGGGGATCGAACCCAGGACCTTTGTGGTCTCCATGGTTACACAAGGCAACGGAGTTACAGACTGAGCTATGGGAAGACAACATTAAAAAGAAAACCGTACACAACTGTGGTTTAATGAGAGTTTGCTTCAGTCATATCAGTGCAGAAAGATTTATCTAGGTCTTATCGCCTCTTTCAGGGCATCCCATAGCACCTCACATCCAATCAATTACTCTGAAGTGCAGTCACTGTTGATCAGTGGTCCAACCCAGCAAGGTTGGATGTGATTGGTGAGCGAGAGTGTGAACGAGCGAGGGAGGCAACCTTCAGTGCTGGTGACGGCCAAATTTTAACCAATCCGCGAGCTCTTTATAAGTGGGTAGCCTTTTGAGTTGGCAGGGTGGACGCGAGCTGCATTCAAAAGCAGATCGGGTGCAATGGTGAAGGTGGCACGAGATGCTCAACACGAAGGGAACCGTGCGATGGGAACTCGACCTCAAGAGCGTCCACAGCCCTACCTACTGGCTCATGTGAGACCATCAACTGGGCATTCCACTCCAGGCTGCTGTGTGTGGAGGACAGCACCCGCACTCAATCAACAAGTGACGTAGATCCTCCAGCCATCAATCTGCGCTCAACTCAAACTCCGCTCCCAAAAGGTGAAAGGACCAAATTCAAAAGCAAATCCATCATCCAGTTCTCCGCTCCCATCGCCTAACCGAAAACACTGCCGTGGATTTTATCATTTAAACTTTGCTGAAAGTTAATGCACTTTTCTATCTTACAGGACAAGAATAGCATGTAATGAAATTTGTGTGCTCAAAGCTAGATGTGGGTGATGTCATGCGCACTTGATCTTAATCCCTTTACTTTCCATTACTATTTTTCGAACAAAAGTGTAATCAAATTTTATTTTTCCGCGGTGTTCTGGTTGCTCTGAAGCTGCTGTTTGAAAAGATCAACTTGGCTTTTTGTGGGACTAACCAAATATGACAAAAAGATTAATTATTGAATAGCTCAGATTCTTCTTTATAACATGTCCTTGACTAATTGACTGCCAGCGTTCTCGTAGCAACAAAACAAAGGGACAGAGTATAATGATTTGCAAACTCTTTGTAGAATCCAAGACGAGGCGAGAGTGACTGCCCTCGACATCAAGGCGGCATTTGACGAGTGTGGCATCAAGGAGCCCTAGTAAAACTGAAGTCAATGGGAATCAGGGGGAAACTCTCCACTGGCTGGAGTCATACCTCGCACCAAGGAAGATGGTTGTGGTGGTTGGAGGTCAATCATCACAGCCCCAGGACATCGCTGCAGGAGTTCCTCGGGGCAGTGTCCTAGGCCCAACCATTTTCAGCTGTTTCATCAATGACCTTCCCTCCATCATAAGGTCAGAAGTGGGGATGTTCGCTGATGACTGCACAGTGTTCAGTGCCATGTGTGGAAGGGATGGAAGTGGGTGGGGAAGCGAGCAAAATGGTCCCGGTCACTCTCCTCCAACTGTCCAATGAAATGCCCCAATTTCCAACCTCCCAATTTCCTGGTGTTGGGAAGAGCCGAATTGGAACGAAGCGATTCCCATTTTTATTCATAATCTGATGGAGAGGAGATGGGAGGCCTGCAAAAACCTGCGTGAATTGTAGATGGGGAATGGCAGAAGAGGACTTTGACTCATTTCACTTGAAGGCTAATGGACAGGTCAAGTTAAAGCCCAAATTCATTGGCGCACATAAAAATGCACAAATAAAAAAACATTTTAACCTCCACTGTGCAAGGATCCCACTGCAGATGAACCAAAATGTGTAACACATCACGACTGTTACCCACAAACACTGGGCTCCAGTTCCAGGACGAGCACTACCTCACCCAGCAACCACTGCTCGTGCGAGAGCCGAGCGCGGCTCGGTCACATGTACCAAGACCAGTCCAGCCCACACCCAAGGTCATTGGTCAGTGATCAAGATGGAAACTAGATACCTTCCCCCTACAGCACCCCCCACCCTAAAAGGTACTCCCCCTACAGCCCCCCCCACCCTAAAAAGGTACTGAGGCCAACACCGCTCCAGCTAAACGCAACTGATTCAGCACAGACCAGGAACTGAAGGCCCTGTTTCGTGCGCCTCAGAACCACACCAAGCAGCGCACGCGCCCACCGAGTCACAGGAAGCTGCCGTGTTTCCTCGGCGATTCGCCTCTCCCTCGAAAGAGCGTCGAGAGTTGACAATTGTGTCAGGAAATCCGAAATGTCTTTGAATCACTGGTCAAAGATCGACAACTTTATCCTGCAGCCACAGGCAAGATCTGATGCAATTCAGTTAAGAGGATCAGTGCGGATGTGCAGACAGTAAATGCCGCCTCGAGTTAACCCACCTCGCAATCGCAGTTTAATCGGTCGCTTTAACGCGGTCTTCTGAATAATCCGGGATGGCTGATGTAATTAATTCTCTGCGTGGAGTACTGATGCGTTCAGTCTGTGCAATCGGCCAGAGTTCTGCTTCCCTTTGGCTCTAACCTGTCAATTTTTTTTTTGCTCGGCAAAGAGACGGTCAGCACCGGGAACCCAGACTCTCCCCACATCAGGCAGCCCCGCGTTTTTGCCATCACGCAACAACAACAACTTGCATTTATATAGCACCTTTACATGTAGCAACACATCTCGAGGGGGCTTCACAGCAGCGTTAGCAAACTGAATTTGACAGCGAGCCAGATAAGGAGATATTAGGGCAGAGGTAGGCTTTAAGGGGAGAAATGGGAGGGTCCCCAAATACGCAAAGGAGGAACGGAGTCAGGGGTAGAGTCAATGAGGTGTCAACAGATCAGGATCGGCCAGGAGAAGCTGCACAACGGTAAAGCACAAACATTCACATACGGTCATGGCACAGGATGCATACAGACATGAAGGAATGTAATAATTGTTCAAGATATATGACAAAACACTTCACCGATAAGAGAAATATTAGCAAGGAAAAACCAAGAACTCGCATCTATGGAGCGCCTTATATGATCTCAGGATGTCCCAAAGCGCTTTACAGCCAATGAAGTACTTTTGAAGTGCAGCCACTGTTGTAATGTAGGAAACGCGCCAGCCAATCTGCTCACAGCAAGATCCCACAAACAGCAATGTGAGAATGACCTGTTTGTGGGAGCTTGCTGTGCGCAAATTGGCTGCCGTGTTTCCTACATTACAACCGTGACTACACTTCAAAAGTACTTCATTGGCTGTAAAGCGCTTTGGGACGTCCGGTGGTCGTGAAAGGTGCTATAGAAATGCAAGTCTTTCTTTTTTTCTTTTTGATCATCTGTTTTTAGGTGATATTGGTTGAGGGATAAATATTGGTCAGGACACCGGGGAGAACATCCCCGGCTCTTCTTCCAAATAGTGCCGAGGGATCTTTTGCGCTCACCCGAGGGGGGGAAGACCCTCGGTTTAACATCTCATCCAAAAGGTAGGACGTCAAGTACAGAGTGCAAATATGCAAGCTTAATTATACAGTCGCTTAGTGGGGAAGAGAACACACTACAGCAAGGAGGTTCCATGGGCCAGAGCGCCAAGTCTCAAACCCCAGTGCATTCTGTTGACAAGCTAAAGCATGGGCGGGGGACCATCTCTCACCAGTGGTCCGACTGCTGCTATCCAGGTTTTGGAGCCTCAACTCAATGATCCAAGGTCTGGCTTCAACTCTTTGAGAATGCTTAAAGGCAATTACGAGAACACAATTCCGAGATCCCAATAGGTGCCCGCTGTTTGATGCTCAGATTGGTGGCCATTGGGAGGAGATGCCCTCCAGCAACGACATGGAACAGCATTGGCACGCTCTTGTGCCAGCGGCAACCCTGTGCCACCGTGAAACCCTGCACAGTGGGCAGCGACTCCGAAAGGGGCGAGCTCACGAAAGCTCCAGCGAAGGAGAAACGTGGCGCAGAGGCAGGCGCATCACGGTTAAGTGCAGCGAGCGCACAACATCACTGCACAAAATGGCTGCCACATTTCCCTACAAATCATCGGACGACAAGTGCTGCCCCGTGTCCTAACTCGCACCAAGTCCCGTTCACCCGTCACCCCAGCGCTCGCTGACCTACACTGGCTCCCAGCCCGCAAACGCCTCTATTTTAAAATTTTCATCCCGGTTTTCAAATCCCTCCATGGCCTCACCCCTCCCTATCTCTGCAACCTCCTCCAGCCCCACAACCCTCTGAGATCTCTGCGCTCCTCCAATGCTGGCCTCTTGCGCACCCCCGGTTTTAATCACTGCACCACTGGCGGCCGTGCCTTCAGCTGCCTAGACCCTAATCCTAGATCCTGCCTGAACCTCTCCGCCTCTCTCCCTCTCTTTCCTCCTTTAAGATGCTCCTTAAAACCTACCTCTTTGACCAAGCTTTTGGCCATCTGACCCAATAGCTCATGTGGCCCGGTGTCAAATTTTGTTTGATGACGTCCCGTGAAGCACCGTGGGACGGTTTACTACGTTAAAGGCGCTATATAAAACAGTGACTACACTCCAAAAGTACTTCATTGGCTGTAAAGCGCTTGGAGACGTCCGGTGGTCGTGAAAGGCACTATATAAATGCAATTCTGTCTTTCTTTTAAGTGCAAGTTGTTGTTGTTGTGATAAGGTGCTACATAAATGCAAGTCTTGCAACACATTAACCTGGCAGCAAATAACCCAGCGTTTCATTAACGTTAGCAATAGTGCGTCCTCTTATTGTGCTGTGAACGAGCGGCTGGCTGCGGGTGAGCACTGGGGTATCTGCCTTCTGGGTCTTCGCTGAGGTAGGTGCCAATTACACTGCCCCATTGAGGACACAACCCGGATTCCGCAGTGAAATAACTGGCGGCACCAGCGCTGCAGAGACAACAGGAAATAACAAATGACACGGGAGAGAGGCAGCATTGACGTTCGTGACCGAGTCAGCCACAGTATCCACAGGCCCAGGAGCCTGAACCAGTGACTCAAAGGACGGAGGGATTGAAGCTCATGATCATCTCTCATTTTCACATTTAAATGTCGGTTTCCTCCAGAAAGTATTAGTCAGAACTATTTTTGTACTTCCTGTGAGTCATGGTGCAGTAACATCACGGGAAGTGGGGGAGAACGAGAGATCGCAGAGGAGCCAATGGTCAAAAATCATGCCATCAGCCACCAACAAAACACCGAGGCCTAGAAATGGAAGTGACCGAGAGGGGGGTAGCAGTGACCGAGGGGGGAGCGCGGTGACCGAGGGGGGGGGGGGGGGGGGGGGGGGGAGCGGGTGACCGAGGGGTGGGGGAGGGGCGGTGACCAAGAGGGGGCGGGGGGGTGAGGACCGAAGGGGGGGGGGGTTAGCAGTGACCCGGGGGGGGGAGCGCGGTGACCCGAGCGGTGACCGAAAGGGGGAGGGCGGTGACCGGAAGGGGGGCATGGTGGGGGGGCGAGCGGTGAGCGAGGGGGGGGGGGGGGGGGAGGAGCGCGGTGACCCGAGGGGGGAGGGAGAGCGCGGTGACCGAGGGGGGGGGGGGGGGGGGGGGGGGGGGGGGGGGGGGGGGGGGGGGGGGGGGGGGGGGGGGGGTGGAGAGCGCGGTGACCGAGGGGGGGCGCCACGCGGTGACCGGGGGGGGGAGGGGGGAAGAGCGCGTGACCGAGGGGGGGGTGCACGGGGGGAGTGGGGTGGTCGGAAGGGAGGGGTGCGGCCCAACGTTCGTTAACGTGGGATTAGGAGGAGCATTACTGCTCATGTGGGGTCATGGAGGGGACAGAGACTGAGGGCCTGGGGCCTCCCTCGCACCGAGCATCAGAATGAGGGGGGCGGGCAGACACCAGGCCCTTTGCGGCCTGTTACCGAGTGGAACTGGTCGAAGTCAGCTCACTCTGGGGAATCAAATGTCGGCTGCGGACAGGTGCCGAGAGAGCACCAAGAGGAGGACAGAGACAGCAGCTCCGATTGGGGAAATAAATTGGACACAGTTTCAACTGCGTCAGTGACACAACTCTCGCTCTGCGTGACCAGACTCCCATGTTGTCAATTCACGAGGGCTTCACCACAACTAAAAAGCCAGCCGGAATTTCATTTCAAGCAGAATTTCATTAACCTTTACAGACTGATTACGCGGATGCCAACAGCACTGTATAAAATCATTTGCAACACCGAAGACTCCCAGAGGGAGAACTGAAAAGACCACTCTGTCCCAAACAGCGCCAGCTCTGCCGACTCTCTGAACCTCCTTTTAATGAAGTTAGATTATTCTGCGTTTCTTTGTTTATCATTTTGCATTGATGTCGAGAACAAAGCTTTTCGCTGGTTGAAGCAACGGCTCTGGTTCGCGATTGGTCATTCATCCGGAGGACCCAGGCATTGTCGGGAGAAATCACTTCTTCAAGCACGTTGCTCAGAGTCGCATCTTCCTCGGCCTACAAGCCTTTTGGAACAAACCTCTTTGTACGAACTGCAATTTGAAGTGTGCCTCGGCCAAATTCCTTACTCCATACTACTGACGTATAAGCTCGCTTTTGTTTCCCCAGAGTGAAAGTTTCCCCCCTCTCCCATCCTTCGCAAGGTTTGAAATACATTCAGTAAGGGCTTTCCTCCAAACTGATTTTTTTTAAAAAATCTTCAATTCATGCAAACTTTCAAAAGAAACTGCAGCAAAAACACAACTGGAAGCCTTTAGCTTCAAGCTGGAAAATACACGCACCCTCCCACCCCCAGCCCAGTTTACACTCCCTGATGATGTCCAAGGATTGAATTACATTGGCTCCCGGTCCCCAAACGCCTAGATTTTAAATTCCTCGTCCTCAGGTTCAAACCCCTCCGTGGCCTCGCCCCTCCATGTCTTGGCGATCTCCTCCGGCCCCACAACCCTGCGAGAACTCTGCGTTCCTCCAACTCTGGTCTCTTAGCCATCCTCCACCCCACCATTGGTGGCCATGCCTTCCACTGCCTGGGCCCTAAGCTCTGGAATTCCCTCCCTAAACCTCTCCCATCTCTCTCTCTCTCTCCTCCTTTAAGCTACCTCTTTGACCAAGCTTTTGGTCGCCTGTCCCAGTATCTCCTTCTTTAGCTCAGAGTCAAATTTTTGTCCAATCGGACTCCTGCGAAGTGCTTTGGGATGTTTGACTACGTTAACGGCGCTATACAAATGCAAGTTGACGTTGTACCAGGCAAAAACGTGCCTTCATTTGACAATCCCGCCAGCGGGGGAAGGGGGAAAAGCCGTGGCTCTTTCGGCTGTGAGCAGACTGAGCGTTCAGCCCGTGTGCCGAAGCCAGAGGAAGCAGGGTCTTGCTCGCTGGGCTATGTGGACCTTGCCTCCGAGCGCCCCCCCCACCCCACCCCCGCCGGGCACCACAGCTGCGTGTCTTGTTGCTCCGGCGCTGCGGCAATTGTGGCACCGCGGCGCGCAAGGGCCGAGTGCCGCAGCTCGAACGCCCTGTGACGAGGGGGATAAGTGGCGGCCAGGAGCCGACCTCCTCCCCCACTCCTGGGCAGAGAGTGATAAACACAACACGCTCACGGCATCATGTCTGAAAGTCAGAACTCTCTGTACCGAGAAACCACATGAGCGGGCAAGTAATTGAAGCTAAACAGAAGAAGAAAAAGTACAGCCGACAGCGGCCTCATGTTGTTTCGTGACAGAGCTCCGGATCAACCAAACAAACCAGGAAAAGGCACGCCACGCCGCAATTTTAACCATTCGCTGCATGGGACTTTTAAGCCCAGACAGCTAACGTAGTTAGACTGACCAACTGGTTAAATACACAAGACCATCAGGATCCTGAATTGAGAATTTACCAATAGAAAAGGTTGCTCTGAATTCTGATATTTCAAAGATGTGAAATGAAGCTTAAAAATCCATTACTGTACAATCCCTTGTCCATTCAGCCCACTGTGGGATATTTTGTTTTGGGGGGCGAAGGGAAGGCCACTGACGTAGGGACAAGCAGCCTTTGTTCTCCAGAGTTCAGCGTCTAATTAAAACTGTTGGAAGCATTCCTTCCAGCCACTGATTAATGATGGTTATATTTGTTCTTTGGAGAAGCTGACGAGGTTAAGAGTGTGTGCGTGGTGAGGCGAACAGTGCGACGGTCCAAAGATCGACTCTCTCACGGAGCCAGATCGCTGCCTCCTGAACCGAGTGCGCTCGAACGCAAAATATCTCGATGCAAGTGACAACAACAACTTGTATTTATATAGTGCCTTTAACGTAGTAAAACGTCCCAAGGCGCTGCACAGGAGTATTTTAAGACAAAAAAAAATTGACACCGATCCGCATAAATTAGGGCAGGTGACCAAAAGCTTGGTCAAAGAGGTCGGTTTGAAGCAGCGTCTTAAAGGAGGAGAGAGAGGCGGAGAGGGTTAGGCCGGGAATTCCAGAGCTTAGGGCCCAGGCAGCTGAAGGCACAGTCACCGATGGTTGAGCGATTATAATCAGGGATGCTCAAGAGGGCAAAATTATAGGAGCGCAGATATCTCGGGGGGGGGGGGGGGGGGGTTGTGGGGCTGGAGGAGATTACAGAGATAGGCAGGGGCGAGGCCATGGAGGGATTTGAAAACAAGGTTGAGAATTTTGAAATCGAGGCGTTGTTTAACCGGGAGCTAATGTAGGTCAGCGAGCACAGGGGTGCTGGGCGAATGGGATTTGGTGCGAGTTAGGACACAGGCAGCAGAGTTTTGGATCACCTCAGGTTTACGTAGGGTGGAATGTGGGAGGCCAGTCAGGAGTGCGTTGGAATAGTCAAGTCTAGAGGTAACAAAGGCATGGATGAGGGTGGCGGCCAATGGTCCCCCTCATTTTTTTTGGGTGCGCGGTCCCGATAACGGACTGCGCAGCCCATTCAAAATTTTAAATCCCCCATTGAAAAGCCGGTGATCGGCCTCCACGGGACGTCCAGACAGCTGTGTGGCCACTGAACAGGAACATCAGCAGCGGCACTACTCCTGGTTTCGACACCAGCTGGGCTTCCCCTTCCATTCCCGAAGAGCAGCGTCGGAAAGGTAGCACACGTTCAGAAAACGCTCGGCTCTCCCCCGCCCCTCGCGCCTGGCTGGTGGAAACCGCGAGCAGCTGAGCCGCATTAACCGGGAGGTCCCCAGGTTCCCTCTCTGGCCTGGGCTTAATCAGCAGCAGCCCCCAGCCAGGGATGGTACAAAGGACGCCGGAAATCCAGGGCTAGGCCTGGGAGAAAATGGCCAGGGCTCCCAGTTCCGGTTGCTGTCTTGTTCTTCAGATGAGGGCAACACTGGCAAAGGCAGCATTCATTGCCCAGTCTCCAGAGGCATCAAGAGTCAAGCACACAGTGTGGGACTGGAGTCACGTGGGTCAGCCAGGCCAGGCCAGGCCAGGCCAGTTAAGAGTGGGCAGGTTCACTTCCCTGAAGGACATTAGTGAACCAGTTGGGTTTTTACAACAAATCCGACAGCTTCCATGGCCCTATTTTCTGATGACCACTTTTATTGACAACTTGCCATGATGGTACTTGAACCCTCTGGATTGCTAATCCAGCACCGTAACCACTAGGCTACCTTATCCAGCACAGCCATTGCCAGTTACACTTCATCTAGAGTCATCTTTTGTTTCTTAACTTGTCCCATTACCATCTCCTTTGGCCTTGCACCATTATCCCTTTTGTCTCTTAATCTCTCCTGCCTTCCATCCTATCATAGAACTTCCCTTTTGTTCTTTCCTCCCCTCCCCACTCTCCCTGCCCCTACACTTGCTTAAAAACCTGTTCCATCTCCAGCTTTTTCCAGTTCTGACGAAGGGTCATCGACCTGAAACGTTAACTCTGTTTCTCTCTCCACAGATGCTGCCTGACCTGCTGAGTGTTTCCAGCATTTTCTGTTTTTATTATACCTTATCCAGCAACCTTATTGAAAGCGCACTTGTGCGTACGTTGGGTGAAGAGAAGGCGGGACTTGAACGCGAAGCCTCTCGCAAGGAATAGCTTTCCCACACATGGTCACGGCAACAAGCCATTGCAGCCGAGGCTGCCAACATGTTGCCAAGTTCACCAGGGCAATGGGGCCTTTTTAGGCTTTTACACACGGGCGGGACTGGATAGACTGAGCTCCTTATAATATCCTTCGAGCCACCTATTTCTGGGGATTCTAGGAACTGGTCCTCTCTGGTCATTTTTCTTCCAAATAACTATCTGCACCATCAGAAATCTAAATGTTTGCAGTCACAAACCATTACGGTTGCAGTCAAAACAAACAAGGCCACACAAGAGAGAACACTCTGTATCCGTGCCAGCTCTTCCCCCAGAGCAATTTAAAACTAATCCCACTGTCCTGCCCTCTGCCCAAAGCCCTGTATCGCTCTCGGCTTCAAATGTTTATCCACTTTACCCTTCAAAGATCCAATGGGCTCTGCCTCAACCACACCCCGTGCTAAAGCATTCCATTCGCTGCCACAGGGAGCAGTTGAGGCGAGTTGCACAGACACATTTAAGGGGAAGCTAGGTGAGCCTTCAGCTGCCTGGGCCCGAAGCTCTGGAATTCCCTCCCTAAAGGAATAGAAGGATATAAACATTTGCAGGGCTGTGGGGAAAGAGCAGAGGAGTGGGACTAATTGGAGAGCTCTATCCAAAGAGCCGGCACAGACTCGATGGGCCGAATGGCCTCCTTCTATACTGTGCAATCTCCCCCAGCCCCACAACCCTCCGAGATATCTGCACTCCTCTAATTCGGGCATCTTGAGCTTCCCTGCTTTTAATCGCTCCACCATTGGCGGCCGCGCCTTCAGCTGCCTGGGCCCTAAGCTCTGGAATTCCCTCCCTAAATCTCTCTTTCCTCCTTTAAGACGCTCCTCAAACCCTACCTCTTTGATCAAGCTTTTGGACAACTGCACTCAGATCACCTTATGTGGCTCGGTGTCAAATTTTGCTTTATAACACTCCTGCAAAGCACCTTGGGACTTTTTACTACGTTAAAGGCGCTATATAAATGCAAGTTGTTGTTGTGATTGTGTATGCTGATCGGGCTAGATGAAGAGGGGTGGGAGGGGGCTCATGTGGCACATAAACGCCGGCATAGACCAGTTGGGCCGAATGGCCTGTTTCTGTGGTGTAGACTCGAAATAATTCGATGTAATTCCCCAACAACCCTCTGCATACAGAAATTTCTCCTAACCTCTCTACTCACTCTCAGTGATAATATTAAATTAATGACCCCTTACCACGAACTCCCCAACAAAATGAAATAATTTGAATAATTGATACATAAGCTCCTATCCCCCGCCAGTTGGCAGCACTCTCGCCTCTGAGTCAGAAGGTTGTGGGTTCAAGTCCCACTCCAGGGACTTGAGCACATAAAGCTAGGCTGACACTCCCAGTGCAGTGCTGAGGGAGTGCTGCACTGTCGGAGGTGCCATCTTTCGGATGAGACGTTAAACCGCGGCCGTAACGTAGTAAAAAGTCCCAAGGTAGATGTAAAAGATCCCGTGGCACTATTTCGAAGAAGAGCAGGGGAGTTATCCCCAGTGCCCTGGCCAATATTTATCCCTTTAACCAACATCAGTAAAACAGATGATCTGGTCATTATCACATTGCTGTCTGTAGGAGCTTGCAGTGCGCAAAATGGCTGCCACGTTTCCTACATTACAACAGTGACTACACTTCAAAAAGAGTACTTCATTGGCTATAAAGCGCTTTGGGACGTCCGGTGGTTGTGAAAGGCGCTATATAAATGCAAGTCTTTCTTTCTCCTAAAGCTATGGATTGGAGTCTGTGGCATCTCCTGTGGAACAGTAGGTACCCCAACGAGTCGGGAAGTGGGGTGGGAGGAGGTGGGAGGAGGGAAGGGGGGTAACAGACTGAGCTGTGCTCATTGAAAAGAAAAGGAGGGCAGCAGCTGGGGTCTGGGAGCTGGTGCGCGACGTGGGGGGACACTGCAGGTTGGGAAGATGAAGGCTTGTGAGAAAAGCAAGCAGCTGAGTGAGGTTTCGCTCTGGGGGACTTCCAGCAGACGGTGGGGGGAGGCGGAAGAACGTTCCGCCGTGTCCCAGAGATCAGTCCGCTCCCCCTTCGTGCCGTGCCCATTTCCACCCTTGCCGGGTTTTTTTTTGCGTCGCCCGCACTGCAGAAATCCCACCGATTCTGCCTGGGGTGGGTCCTGACAGCACCGGCAAGAGCCAGCCTGCCACCTAACTCTCAATTATCCTGGGTTACCAGTATTGCGTGCAGCAATCGGCTGCTGCTGCTGCCAAACTCGTCTTTAGCTGTGAGAAAAAGAGTTTTCTCCCCAGTGATAATCCCATTAAAAATAAACACTTGGAGCTGCCGGACGGCTATAAATATCCCTGCGGTATCCAGGTTGCAGACACTTGTACTGCGCAGGGTGGCAGTGCCATCGGAAAATTACTGGCACCTTCCCCTCACTCCGAAGGCAAGGCTCTTTTAAATAGAAGCACTGCGACACACATCCGCAGGCTGGGCGTGTGAGCGTGCTGTACTGGGATCCTGCTCATCGCAGCAGCAAGCCCACGCAACGGGTACAAATCACAGACAGCAGGAGCCCAGACGGCAAGCGGCCGAGGGGGGACAGGGGGGGGGGGAAGGGGGAGGAGGCAAATGAAGAAATAAAACTCAGAATATAAAAGAGTGACTGCAAACAGCTCTGGCACACTCCTTAATTGCCAGGCCGGACTTGTTTTGTTATGTAGGTGTCGGCCATGGCTCAGTTGGTACCACCCTCGCTTCCGAGTCAGAAGATCGTGGGTTCAAGTCCCACTCCAGAGACTCGAGCACAAAATCTAGGCCGACACCCCCAGTGCAGTGCTGAGGGAGTGCCGCACTGCCCGAGGTGCCGTCTTTCGGCTGAGATGTTAAAGCTGAGGCCCCGTCTGCCCTCTTAGGGTGGGTCGGGGGTAGTGATCAGTCTGAGATCTTGCTCTTCCCTCAGTGCTGTCCGGTAACTCCTGCCCCCGCGCCCCCCCCAAAGTTGAATAGTCCATCGACACTCACTGCTGAGGCTCGTGTGAAGAATAGCTACTCGGGAGAGATGCCTGTGGACTTCGAGTGCCCCTGTACTCCAACAAGGGGCAGGAGCGTTAGCAGAGGAGAAAAAGGGGGAGGAGCTGATTCATCGATCTATTCTTCAGATTCGGCACAGACAGATCTGGGGGTCGAGACTGATAGACCATGAGTTCTGGTCATGTGGTTTAGGACATCAGCTCAAGTCCTCGTGAATTCCTGCCAGTGGCGTTATAAATACACACACACACATAAATCACACGCTTGCATTGTCCCCTTTCCAAATTCTTCCATCCTCATCACTACCACAGGGAGACGGGTCAGCTGCTTGGTGTCTCCGACACTCTGTAACTGGCCCTCCGTTCAACACACGGGTCCTACCACCAGATTGGTTTCCCGCCCCAGCAGGATGGGATGGGATGGGATTTTGCAGGGGGGGGGGGGGGGGGGGGGGGCGGAAGAGGAGAAGCGAAGCTCAGGGCCTTTGCTCTCGGATGCCTGCCCTCTGCATTCACTGCCTACGGAAAGGTGCAGCCTCATCGAGCCAGCCAGTGACAAACCCTCTGGCAAGACCCGTTCCCCACTGCGTTGGGGGGAGGGGGCGCGAGGCCGTGCACGTTCTGAACAGCGACTGCCCGCCAGAGCAGCTACCAACGGCCGTACTACAAAAATGCGCGGGGCAGGAGAGCTCGAGCGGAGTTGGCCTTGGCTCCTCGCGTGACCGCTGACCTGGCGGTCCCCGGGACCTATTGTTTTTTATATATAGAACATCCAGGAATTGTTGCTGCACGTCCTCCATGAGGCAGCCGGGCTGAAGCTAAAGCATCCAGAGAAGGGGTAGGAAGACCTCAAGCCCTTCCAGAAAGAACAGCTTCTGCTGGGGGTCTGCGCTGCCACTACTTTCCTTTCTGGCAAAGAGCCTAGGGATCGGCAATCGACATCGAACTCTCAGTTGTTTAATGCTGCCTTTTGCGAAGAGAAACAGGTTTTTAAAGAAATTAAGTTGGATCTCAGCCGGAGTAGTGTGTTCAATTCTGGGCACCACACTATCGGAGGGTTTGCAAGGCTTTGGAGAGGCTTGCAGAGGAGATTGACTAGAATGGTACCAGGGATGAGGGACTTCAGTTATGTGGAAAGACTGGAAAAGCTGGGGTGGTTCTCCTTAGAGCAGAGAAGGTTAAGAGGAGATTTGATAGAGGTGTTCAAAATCATGAATGGTTTTGACAGGGCAAGTCGGGAGAAACTTTTTCCATGGGCAGGAGGGTCGGTAACCAGAGGACACAGATTTAAGATAATTGGCAAAAGAACCAGAGGGGAGAGGAGGAGGAGAATTTTTTTTACGCAGCGAGTTGTTGCGATCTGGAATGCGCTGCCCGAGAGGGCGGTGGAGGCAGATTCGATCGTAACTTTCAAAAAGGGGAATCGGATAAATACTTCAAAAGGAAAAATTTACAGGGCTGTGGGGAAAGAGCAGGGGGAGTGGAACGAAGAGCTGGCACAGGCACGATGGGCCGAACGGCCTCCTTCTGTGCTGCATGATTCGATGAATTAACACAACCATTTGAAATCATTCGGCCTTTTGAACAGAGGTGGAAGTTCGTGGTTTTAACACTATCGCCAACCAAACGCCTGAGACGTTCTCCACCTCAAAGCCAAAGACACAACGGCATAAAAAGAGTTGGCATTGATGTTCTGCGCAGATAACACACGCCAAGCACTTTCTTCCATCTTACTACAACATTACCAACCTCACAGTAGGAGGGTTAACAACATTCAATGTGTGCCTCATTGATGCCGAGAAACCCTTGCTACAAAACCTCAACAACATTCCACATGCAACCAAAAGCTTAAACGCCAAGTCCAACACCCCCTGCACCAAGGCTCCTACAGCTTGTACAGGAAACCAGACCACAAAAAGCATCAACATTCAAAGAGCAGAGTCTCCTGCTGTTGCTACCTTGTCCCTCCTGTGTCTCACATTCCAACCCTCCCATCCCCAGTGGGCTCATCACTCCCTCGGGGCTAGGGCCAGCTCCCCAAACATTGACATCAGGGCACCAAGTAGAGGTGGAAGGTTTCCGAAACCCCACAGACACTCTTGCTGGTTTCAACACATTTTGCTTATGTTTGCTGTCAATACTGAGCCTTGTGCTCGCTCGATACGGTCGTCTCAAAACTTGCAGCTGTTGCCCAGTCTCCTGAAGGCGCCGGCTCCTTGGTCTTCCACGGCTCCTGGCCCAAGTGGCCATTTTGCAGCTGTGGCCCGAGACGGTGAGTGCCCGCCCACCAGCTATCGGACGGTCCGGCTGCCACACTTTCAGCCAGATCGTGAAGGGAAATAACGGCACGGTCAACAGATGGCGGAGAGGAGGAACGAAACGTGGAAAGAAAGACTTGCATTTCGATAGCGCCTTTCACGACCACCGGACGTCCCAAAGCGTTTCACAGCCAATGAAGTACTTTGTGAAGTGCAGCCACTGTTGTAATGTGGGAAACGCAGCAGCCAATTTGCGCACAGCAAGCTCCCGCAAACAGCGATGTGATAATGACCCAGATAATCTGTTTTTGTTATGTTGGTTGAGGGATAAATATTGGCCGGGACACCGGGGAGAACTCCCCCTGCTCTTCTTCGAAATAGTGCCTTGGGATCTTTTACGTCCACCTGAGAGAGCAGACGGGGCCTCGGTTTAACGTCTCATCCGAAAGACGGCACCTCGGACAGTGCAGCACTCCCTCAGTACTGCACTGGAGTGTCATAGTTGGTTTCCCGGCATGACCCCGCCCCTCCACCAACCCCCGCTCTCATATGCTCAATGCAGTTGGAGGTCGTACAGGCTGCAGCGATCAAGAATAAAAACCCATCGAGTTTAAACTGATTTCTCAGTCTCGAATTAGAGGCAGGGAGGGGGATTGGGTGCGATGGGGCGTCAGTGCAGAGCACCGCGATATCGCGGGACCCAGGATACAGCTCCAGGCTCGACACTCCATCCACACGCGCTGCGGGAGGGCGGGGGGGGGCCGACACTGGGCTGCGGGCCGGCCGAGTGGCACTGATGAAAAGGGAGCTGGTCGCCCATCCACTCTCCCTCTTGACCACAGCCAGCTCCAGGACTGGGTGGGGAAGGGAACGGAGGAGGTTAAAGCAAATAGAAAATAAAAACCCTTCCCGCAAGAAAACCAACTCGACAAACGAGCGAGATAAAAAGGTTCGAAGGATCTTTGTTTATGCAAACACATGGTCAGACTCCAATCTGCAACTCGCCGGTTCTGTGTTTTGCCGTTCAGCCACAACATGGTTAAGCCGAGCGATAAGGCCAGCAAATATCAGCTAAACTGCTACGGCCTGGAGGTTGTGGCAGACTCTCTCTCCAGCTACTGTGGAGGGGGGGGAAATTGAGAGAAAAGAGGGGAGGCAGGGGACGAGACGAGGATTGCTGTCTGAGGGTGAGCTGGGGGAGGGTGGACGGGGGAGGGAGGTGTCTGCTCCTGCTACTTGATCCCAGCTTTTAATTAGAAGGCGCCAAGATTCCCCCCCTCCTGCAAGCTGGCTTTAGGCTGCAAGCTTTCGAGCCAAGCTCAGCCGCACACATTACTATTCTACACCCGCCCCCCAACGCCTAACCCACAGTGAATGGATCAATCCTGCACTGCAATGTGCCGCATTGGCATAAACTGAACTGCAAGCCCACTGCGGCTGTACTGTCAAGCGATCGTGGCAGCATTCTCCACCCCCCCCCCCCCCACCCCCCAACCAACTCCCTCCTCCCCTCCACTCGTGATCACAGACAGCAGAATATCAAGATCGCAGCTGCCACAAGGGCACTTATTTCCTGGGCTCTCCATTCTCCCCCATCCCCCTCGCTCCCAGGGAAAAGATTACAGCTGACGCGGTTTGTAAACAGATTTTTAAAATTTTTTTTAAAGATAAATGACTTCCAATTTGTATGGCTAGATCTCCCTTCTTAACACGGCCCACTCCACGCAGAAAGCAAGCAGAGCGGGCATTGGATAACGTAGAGAGAGAAAAAAAAGTCAATTTAAAATGTTAGAAAATAAAATCCCTCCGAAAACACAACTCCTGACCTCCTCGCCCCACTGGGTTGGAGTGAAATGCAGGCTACAGACTTTCACACCACATTGCCCACACTGATACTTCAACATTCAGTCAACAACAGATATGGACACGGTTTAATGGAAGGAACAAGGACACACGGAATAATAGCGTCTCAAATAACACGGGAACAAAGAGTCAGTGCAGCTGACAGCTTTTTATAAATACAAGCAGGACAATGAAGAGGATTAACCCTCGCCATTTCCAGCTCCACCCAGTCACGTGACTTTACAGCACCTTGTGCGTGCTAGTCTGTTGACCTCCCGCAGATTATAAAAATGTGTCGCCGTAATCTGCCAGCAAACAACTGCGGGTTATGACCAAGCACTAAATCTTTGCAACGCGCGTCGCAGTGCAGCGACGCCGGGAACCAGAGGCAGCCACTTGGCCTGTCGCGTCTCCCCGTTCCCCACACCGCGCGGTCAATCCAATCACAGGCTGTGAGGCACTTCCTGAACCACCGGCCAGCAATGGGACAGAGTGCACCGAGAACGATACAGAAATGCTACGCCGGATCATGGGTGAGGTCTTCGTCTGAGTCCAGCAGACTGAGAGCCCGAGGTTCAATCACCAGTCTGGGTGAGTGCAGCTCCAACAACGCTCAAGAAGCTCGACACCGTCCAGGACAAAGCAGCCCGCTTGATTGGCACCCCATCCACCACCGTAAACATCCACTCCCTCAACCACCGGCGTACCGTGGCTGCAGTGGGTACCATCTACAAGATGCACTGCAGCAACTCGCCAAGGCTTCTTCGGCAGCACCTCCCAAACCCACGACCTCTTCCACCTAGAAGGACAAGGGCAGCAGGCGCATGGGAACACCACCACCTCCAAGTTCCTCTCCAAGTCACACACCATCCTGACTTGGAAGTATATCGGCCGATCCTTCATCGTCACTGGGTCAAAATCCTGGAACTCCCTCCCTAACAGCACTGTGGGAGTACCTCCACCACACGGACTGCAGTGGTTCAAGAAGGCGGTTCACCACCACCTTCTCAAGGGCACTCAGGGATGGGCAATAAATGCTGGCCTTGCTGGCGATGCCCACCCGTAAATGAATAAATAAAAAAAATTAAAACATCTATGCTGGTTAGCGGACCGCAGCTGGTCGCCATCTTTGATCACGGAGCCCAGGGCTAAGGAGGGGGAAAAATTGGGCAGGATTCTCACTCCTGTCTACTGACCTCCTCTGGAATTGCTCGAGCGACAGTGCCTTCCATGCCCGAATAGCTCAATACTGAAGGAGCGACGACGACAGTCGGGACCTCATCTGAAGGAATGACTTAGCTCTTGCATTTTTTACAGCTGCTTTTTTATTAAACCAGATTTTTTAATGTTCCAAATGTAGGGTAGGTCGTCTGGTTTTGACCATTGCTGGGTTTGCAATTCAAGGGTGAGATCTGGTCAATAAATTAGCTTTGGAACCGTCCGGTTAAAAAAGAAAAAAATTGTTTCAACAGCTGGGCAAAGCTCGCCAAAGTTTTGAATCCTGAAACGTAGCTGCTTGAAGTGGAGTCAACTTCATCCCTTCCACCCGCCAGGACCCCAGGCTCGCCAGGCCACGAAGAGCAGACAGCATCTGAATTTATTCGCCATCTCACAATTTGCTCCAGCAGCATCATTTTCTCTCTTGGCAAGGCGGCAGCCTCGGGCAGGGCTGGGGGAAACGCCGAGAGTGGAGCCAAGGAGCGGATGCCGTGCAATCTGGTGAGCACCTTCCGTGTGTCAACAGGACTTTTTGGAAAAGATGTCGTCATCTGGCTTTAAAAAAAACATCTGCTCCACACCTCGCCACGCGACCCCTGGATCTTGGAGATCACACGCACGCTGATGCGCTCAGAAAAGTGTCGGCCGTGACTCAGTGGGCAGCACTCTCACCTCGGAGTCAGAAGGTTCAAGTCCCACTCCAGAGACTTGAGCGCACAGTCTAGGTTGGCACTCCAGTGCCAGTACTGAGGGAGTGCGGCACTGATGAACCGTAAAACTAAGGCCCGGTCTGCCCTCTCAGGTGGGCGTCAAAGAACCCATGGCAATATTTGAACTTCATCCTCAACCAACACCAAAAATCAGCTGATCTGGTGAAGTAATTCATTGCTGTTTATAGGACCTTGCTGTGCTCAAAATGGCTGCCACGGTTCCGACATTACAACAGAAAGACAGACTTGTATTTATATCACGCCTTTCACGATCTCAGGATGTCCCAAAGAGCTTTACAGCCAATGAAATAATTTTGACGTGTAGTCACTAGCGTAATGCAGGAGCAGTGACTGCACTTCCGAAGCATTTCATTGGCTGTAAAGCATTTTTGGGATGTCCTGAGGTCATGAAAGGCGCGATATAATTGCGAGTTCTTTCTTTTTCTTCAAGTTCCCCACCCCGACTAGCTTTTCCCTTCCCTCTTTCTTCTATATTCTTCCAAGGTGTCCCCAGGTGACACACCAACAATGGCCGAGGTGTCCCACCCCTGGCCCCGTGTTGCTCGGAGTCGGGCTCTCAAAAGGTGCGAGCAGGGTATGGTTGGCGGCAACTCTTCACGAACCATCACCCAAGAAGAGGCGGAGGAAGAAAAGTTGGGCGGGATGAGAGAGGAGAGAGCGAGCGAGTCCATGCCAGGTTGCTGCACATCTCCCTGTGGCCTGGGAGCAGGACAGGAGCCCCTGGCAGCCACAGGAAGCTGGTAGCCTGGTGCAATCGGCACATGGAGAGGGTGGGAGGGGGATAAAAACAAGCAGAGTCCATAATTCTTTTGAAAGGGAATGAGATATCTGCTTGACAAAGAGGAAGATTAAAGGGTGAAGGGACAGTGAGCAAAGTTCCGTCCCATTAGCCGCCAACTGCCGGGACGTTCCTACCGTTTATTTTGGAGAAAAAGGGTTGCCAGTGGGACAATCAGCTTTATCAAGCACTTCAAACTCGAGGGGCTCTCTCTTACACTTGACAATTAAAAAAACTTAAAAAAGCTGGCTTCACACCATTATAGCTCGAGAACACCCTGGGCTTTGAGAAGGAAGCCAATGCAGTGTTGATAAAGTCGCAATTTGTAGAATTATTCTAACACTTGTTGAAAGAGCTTTTTAATAGACTCTTAAATCTTTCACACACTGAAGATTCGGAGCCAACACTCGGCAATTATGTCGCCTGCAAGGGAAAACCTCACGGCTGCATTCAGCAAACGCCCTCAACAGAACGTCACAAAATGATACACCATCACCCACCCTATCTAGATCACACTCGGCACTCCTCATTTATGCAGTATGCATCAGCAATATATAGTCAGCCTCGATTCAGTGGTCGCACTCTTGCCTCCGAGTCAGAAGGTCATGGGTCCAAACCCCACCCCCCCAGGGTCTTGAGCACCTAATCTAGGCTGATACACCGGTGACGTACTGAGAGTGAGCTACATTGTTGGAGGCACTGTCTTTTGAGTGAGACATTAAACCAAAGCCCCCCCCCCCGCCTCAGGTGGGCATAAAAGATCCCGGGACACTAAGTGAAGAGGAGTTCTCCCCGTGTCCTGGCCAATATCTATCCCTCAACCAACATCGCTAACAAGAGATACACTGGCAACATAAGAATTAGGAGCAGGAGTCGGCCATACGGCCCCTCGAGCCTGCTCCGCCATTCAGTAAGATCGTGGCTGATCGTCCACCTCAACTCCACTTTCCCGCCCCATCTCCATATCCTTTGATTCCCCGAGAGTCCAAAAAAATCTACCTATCTCGGCCTTGAGTAATGATAATTTATCTCACTGCTGCTTCTGGGGCCTTGCTGTGCGCAAGCAAACTGGTTTCCTCATCCGCTGGCAAAATAACAGTTACTGGACTTCAGAAGTACTTCACTGGCTGCGAAACACTCGGAAACGTCCTGAGGATGTGAAGGGCGCCATAGAAATGCCGCTTGCTTCTTTATAAAATACCTCGAGGGGCCATCGAACAATGAAGCCTGATTGCCTGGGATCTCACAGGACCAACGAACCCTTGCTGTCGGCTCCACGTGCTCATTGGCTCGTGTCACCTTCAAAATGGAAGAAACTGATTTGACCGGACCTTTAAAGTCACACAACACAAAAAAAAATAAAACAAAAGCGGATTCGAATCGATTATCCACGAATCTACTTCTGCACACAGCAGACAGCTGTGGCCGACGAGCCTCTCAATGCAGTGGTTGAGGAGTTAAACAGAACAACCCAACTAATGCCCGCTAGGGAAGGAAACCTGCTGCCATTACCCGGTCTGGCCTACATGTGACTCCAGTCCCACATCAACGTTGGGTTGACTCTGAAGAGGCCCAGCAAGCACCTCAGTTGCATCAAACCGCAACAGCGGTTCAAGGCGGCGGCCCACCACCACCTTCTCAGGACTACTCGGGATGAGCAATAAAAACCAACGAAGCCCAAGTTGCGAGAATAAATATATATGTATATTTTTTTTTAAAACCTTCTCGTTTTAGACGGGACATGCCTCTTTTAATTGGCTTGCTGGAAATCTCTGCAATGAACAGCAGATACTAAAATAGTTTGCTTGCGCCCACTTCCTCCGCTGCCTTCTAATATTGGTGCATTAATTACTGGTTTTCAATGATTCAGCAAAACGAAGCTGAGAACTGCAGCCATGATTCCATCTCCCCCGCTCCACCCCAGCCCCCAGCCCGGTTTCAGACTTGGCCCTCGTGCCCAGCTTTCAGTAAAAAGGAGCTCCTGGCAAACCACCGCCAGGTTATGGCAGCATGCGGGGACTGGCCAGCCGTGAGGGTTCACAGGCTCTTCTGGACCATCGAGGGAGGAGCAGAGAGAGAAAGTGCGATCCTTGACATAAAGATCTATCCTTGGCCCCCTCCTATTTCTCATCTACATGTTGCCCCTTGGCGACATCATCCGAAAACACAGCGTCAGTTTCCACATGTACGCTGACGACACCCAGCTCTAACCTCAGCACCACTTCTCTCGACCCCTCCACGGTCTCTAAATTGTCAGACCGCTTGTCCGACATACAGTTCTGGATTAGCAAAAACTTTCTCCAATTAAATATCGGGAAGACCGAAGCCATTGTTTTCGGTCCCCGCCACAAACTCCGTTCCCTAGCCACTGACTCCATCCCTCTCCCCTAACATCTGAGGCTTAACCACACTGTTCGCAACCTTGGTGTCATATTTGACCCTGAAATGAGTTTCCGACCACATATCCGCCGCATAACAAAGACCGCCTATTTCCACCTCCGTAACATCGCCCGTCTCCGCCCTTGCCTCAGCTCATCCACTGCTGAAACCCTCATCAATGCCTATGTTACCTCTAGACTTGACTATTCCAACGCACTCCTGGCTGGCCACCCACATTCTACCCTACGTAAACTTGAGGTCATCCAAAACTCGGCTGCCCGTGTCCTAACTCACACCAAGTCCCGTTCGTCCATCACCCCTGTGCTCGCTGACCTACATTGGCTCCCGGTTAAGCAGCGCCTCGATTTCAAAATTCTCATCCTTGTTTTCGAATCCCTCCATGGCCTCACCCCTCCCTATCTCTGTAATCTCCTTCAGCCCCACAAACCCCCGTGATATCTGCGCTCATCTAATTCTGCCCTCTTGAGCATCTCTGATTATAATCGCTCAACCATTGGCGGCCGTGCCTTCTGTTGCCTCGGCCCTAAGCTCTGGAATTCCCTGCCTAAACCTCTCCGCCTCGCTACCTCTCTTTCCTCCTTTAAGACGCTCCTTAAAACCAACCTCGTTGACCGAGCTTTTGGTCACCTGCCCTAATTTATCCTTATGTGGCTCGGTGTCAAATTATCTTGTCTTAAAATACTCCAGTGCAGCGCCTTGGGACGTTTTACTACTTTAAAGGCGCTATATAAATACAAGTTGTTGTTGTTGAACAAACACGTCGTTGAAGGGGGAGAATCAGAGAGTCGGGGAGAATCAGAGAGTCGGGGAGAATCAGAGAGTCGGGGAGAATCAGAGGCTGGGGAACGGTCCTCCATCCTTCTCTCTAATCCGGGGAATAGTGGAAGGAGGAACTGAAGTCCATCGAGAGAAAATGTCACCGATAGGCTGACATGGAAAACCAAGGGAAAAGGAGCGTTTTATTTTACTACACGTTTAAAAAAAACCTCTGCAGTCACATCAGAAGCTGGAAACTCAAACACAGCTTTGTCAAGAAGGAGAGCTCATTGCCTCGGAGAGTGTTTTTGCAAAGATGCAAGAATGCAGTAAAAGGGTCATCAGTCAAGTGACAGACCAAGGTGTGAAGATTGCATTTTCAGATTCTGGTGTTCCACGTTCGTCAAACAGCTAACTCAATTGGCTCGGGGATCGATGGTCAGACTCTGGTGCTGGCAATGCTCAGTGGGAAAGGCCACTGACTCAGTTAATTCTATCGTGTCTGAATTAACCAGAGATTATCGCCTCCCCAATCAAAACTAAATTGTGAAATGTTGAGCCTATGTTTCGGGGGCTAGAGGGACTGAGCTCGTGAGGGCAAAAAAATGAGGGCGGCATATAGGAGGAAGAGAAGAAAGGAATAGACAACGGCAAAAGACAGAAGGGGTAGCAAGAGACAAAAGGTGAGAGGATGAGGGAGAGGGCAGGATGGAGAGGGGGAAGCATAGAAGATAGGAGCAGGAGTAGGCCATTCGGCCCCTCGAGCCTGCTCCGCCATTTAATGAGATCATGGCTGATCATCCAAATTCAGTACCCTGTCCCTGCTTTCTCCCCATATCCCTTGATCCCTTTAGCCGTAAGAAATATATCTATCTCCTTCTTGAATATATTTAATGAATTGGCCTCAACTGCCTTCTGTGGCAGAGAATTCCACAGGTTCACCACTCTCTGGGTGAAGAAATTCCTCCTCATCTCCGTTCTAAATGGCTTACCCCTTATCCTTAGACTGTGACCTCTGGTTCTGGACTCCCCCGCCATTGGGAACATCCTTCCTGCATCTAGTCTGTCTAGTCCTGTTAGAATTTTATAAGTTTCAATGAGAAAGAGGGAGGAAGAAAGGGAGAGAAAATGGGAGCAAGAATGAAGGGGGTAGAGGGAGAGAAAATGGGAGCAAGAATGAAGGGGGTAGAGGGAGAGAAAATGGGAGCAAGAATGAAGGGGGTAGAGGGAGAGAATACGCAAGAATTGGGGTAGAGACAGAGCGAGGATGGTGGGATAGAGGCAGGGTGAGAGATGGAGTGAAGCAGGACAACAGAAAGGGAGAGGCAAGGAAAAGGGGGGGGGGGGGAAGGGAGGAGAAAACGTGAGAGAAGCAGCATAATGAGAGAATGAGAGAGGAGAAAGGGAGAAGAGATGGAAGGAAGAGCAGAAGATGGTGAGGGAGTGAGAGGAAAAGAGAGGCAGAAGAGGAGATGCAGAGAGACAGACAGAGCCGGAGATGTACAGCACAATATCAAACGTAAACAATGTTAAACAAATAAACCCTTTTTAAAAAGAACCCAGCACCGTTGAGGACTGTGGCAGTCAGCAACTCGTCACATTTTAACAACCTTTAACCCTTTGAGGGCATGCCTCAGGAAGCAGACTGCAATTTGTGCAGCTAACTCGAACAGAATTAACCGAGAAATAGTCTGCGCTTTCCAAAATTAACTCTGATGTACTTGCACTAAGGCGTCACAGTGCTGCGACACACAGTGCTACATCGTGCTCCAATGTGCACGCACGCTGGCTTGCTTTGCACACGGGTGTGTTTCAGCCAGGCTGTCTGGAAGCAATGGTAAGCATCAGAGAACCACTCCTGTGAACACTTCTCAAACATAGCAGGGAGAGAAAAACTCGCCAACGTTTAAACTGGTTAAGGAGTTGAATCACTTTCCCTCATCCCACATTCCTGTTCTGAGTCCCAGCTGCATTACTTACCACCATGAGGTGAGTGAGGGGGGGGGGGGGGGCGGGGGGGGGGAGGGGAGGGATTTGCTCCTTAACCCCTGCGTTTCAGTGGGGAGCTACTTTATGGTCTCTTCCTCCCCCCACCAACCAACGCCTCCAGAATGAATCATTCCAACCATCCACCCTTCGCACTGGCTCAGCTCCTGTCAAATGCCGCACATACATCTCCCCTCCTCCAAAAACACCACTACCCTTTCATTTCTGACCGGTTGTTCTCCGTTTCCTCGAGCTGGCTTTCTCGAGCCTGGAACAGACGCCGCAACAGCCCCAACCCCACCTCAGCAGAGTCCTGCTAACTTTTTTTTTTAATATTCATTCGTGGGATGTAGGCGTCGCTGGCAAGGCCAGCGTTTATTGCCCATCCCTAATTGCCCTCGAGAAGGTGGTGGTGAGCCGCCTTCTTGTACAACTGAGCTTGCTAGGCCATTTCAGAGGGGTAGTTAAGAGTCAACCACATTGGTGTGGGTCTGGAGTCACATATAGGCCAGACCGGGTAAGGACGGCAGATTTCCTTCCCTGAAGGACATTAGTGAACCAGATGGTTTTTTACAACAATCCGATAGTTTCATGGGCACCATTACTGACACCAGCTTTTGTATTCCAGATTTATTTCATTAACTGAATTTAAATTCCCCAGCTGCCGTGGTGGGATTTGACCATCAGTCCAGGCCTCTGGATTACTAGTCCAGTAACATAAACACTATGCTACCGTTCCCATAACTCTGCCCATCAAACCTGGGGCCTCTGCTCTGCACAGCTCAGTTGCACACTCCCCATACCAACTATGGCAAGAGGGGAAACGGAGGATTTTACTTTTAATATCCCTCCTTAAAACGGTTCATTGTAAAGCATTCATTCAGAATGATTACTTTTTGAAAAATAAAGTGAATTGAATCCCAATAAAATTCAATCTGATTTCCCCCCCCCCACCCCCCCCCGAACACATGAAATGAATGTGCTCGAGGGTGACGGTTGGGGATTAAATCGGGAGTTAATAAGCAGGAAGACCTGTCCTTGCTCAGCTGTTTTGAGCAGACTCTTTGAAGAGAGGGAGGGATGGGGTGAAAGGTTGACGGAGGCACAATGATACCCCACTGCACCAAACGTGATTTTATAAATTCTCCTTCTTCCCCCAGCCATGCTGCCAATGACGTTTTTTTTGTTTTGCTTCTATTAAAGAAATTTGAAAAATTAGCTCACGGATTAAGATCAGGGCCGTCTGTTTGTCACCTGAGGTGATCTGTTCTCTCACATACCCACGTCCCTTCCTAAAATACCAGGGTTCCAAAAATAGGAGCACGGTCCTGCATGATGCATTGTACGTCTGGAACATCTGCAGCTTGTAGGTGGAGCAGGGGGGGAAAGAGAGAGACAGAGACAGAGAGAGACAGAGAGAGAGAGAGAGAGACAGAGACAGAGACAGAGAGAGAGAGAGAGAGACAGAGAGAGAGAGAGAGAGACAGAGAGAGAGAGAGAGAGACAGAGAGAGAGAGAGAGATAGAGACAGAGAGAGAGAGAGACAGAGAGAGAGAGAGAGAGACAGAGACAGAGAGAGAGAGAGACAGAGAGAGAGAGAGAGAGACAGAGAGAGAGAGAGAGAGACAGAGAGAGAGAGAGAGAGAGACAGAGAGACAGAGAGAGAGAGAGAGAGACAGAGAGAGAGAGAGAGAGACAGAGACAGAGAGAGAGAGAGACAGAGAGAGAGAGAGACAGAGAGAGACAGAGAGAGAGAGAGAGACAGAGAGAGAGAGAGAGACACAGAGAGAGAGAGAGACAGACAGAGAGAGAGAGACAGAGAGAGAGAGACAGAGAGAGAGAGACAGAGAGAGAGAGACAGAGAGAGAGAGACAGAGAGAGAGAGACAGAGAGAGAGAGACAGAGAGAGAGAGACAGAGAGAGAGAGACAGAGAGAGAGAGACAGAGAGAGAGAGACAGAGAGAGAGAGACAGAGAGAGAGAGACAGAGAGAGAGAGACAGAGAGACATAGGGGGAGGAGAGGAGGGGGCGGAGGGAGAGGAGGGAGAGGGGGCAGAAAAAAAGAGAGTTTGGGTGGAGAGGAGGAAGGAGACACCCCTTCCTCTGGAAAGAAATGGTGGTTTGCCAATGTGTCTTATCTCAGCTTTTATTTTATTTTTCAATATAAAATGCATTAAAATTGTTATACTCAAATCATGCAGTACGGAGGCAGGATAGGAGCCTGCCATTTAGGTTTCTAACCTCAGCACGGATAATCCATTCACCACTCCATAAATATTGGCAACCGATTTTTCTAAATGAAACAAACTTGAGATCTTTTTCATCTTGGAATGTCACAGGCTGTATTGGGTTACAGGGGGAAGGTGTGTCTCAGAGTTGCAGTGATGAGTGAGAGAGAGAGAGAGACAGAGATAAAGAGCAAAAAAAACTGGCATTTCTATCGGGCCTTTCACGACCTCAGGAGATTCCAAAGCGCTTTACAGCCAATGAATTACTTTTTGAAGTGTCCTCGCTGTTGTAATGCAGGAAACGCGGCAGCCACTTTGCGCACAGCAAGATCCCACAAACAGCAATGTGATAAATGACCAGTTTTAGCGATGTCGATTGAGGGATAAATATTGGCCAGGAGACCGGGGGGGGGGGGGGGGGGCTGAACTCCCCCCCTGCTCGTCTTGGCAATAGTTCCATGGGATCTCTTTAGCTCCACCCGAGGGGGCAGACGGGGCCTCGGTTCAACAACTTTGAAAAGCCAACAATTTTTACAATCTTTAATTGCGGTACTGTTAAGACTAACAACACTGTTTAAAAGCAGACACCCTGGGTACAACAAAATTCCACTTTACATGTTAACGGTATTATAAATCAGCAGTCAAAAAAAGGAGTCAATACGACCCCAAGACACGAGCTGTCCTGTTTGATCATTTTCTAACCACCACCAATCATTACAACTCATACAGGCCAATTTAATCAGTTGCAGTTCCATTTTAGCACAGTATTGATCGCTCCGGCCCCAACCCGAAGGAAGTGAGACACTGACTGAAAATTAATAATAATTAGGTGCAGTGACCCGCGGGCTGTGCGTGGCGGTGTACGAGCGTGCAGGACTGGGATCCTGCTCATACCGGCAACATGCCCACACAACCGGTTCAAATCACAGACAGCCACAGCCCAGACGCCGAGTGGGAAAGGAGGAGGAAGGGGCAAAAGAATGAAATAGGATATACGGCACAGAAACAGGCCATTCGGCCCAACCAGTCCATGCCGGCGTTTATGTTCCACACGAGCCTCCTCCTGTCTGTCTTTCCTCATCTAAATCTTTCAGCATAACCCTCTATTCTCGTTATTGAGATAGAGGATCAACCATGATCATATTGAATGGCAGAGCAGGCTTGAAGGGCCGAATGGCCTACTCCTGCTCCTATTTTTCTAGGTTTCTATCCCCTTCTCCCTCATGTGCTTGTCTAGCCGCCCCTTAAATGCATCTATACTATTCGCTTCAACCATTCCCTGTGGTAGCGAGTTCCACATTCTCACCACTCTCTGGGTAAAGAAGTTTCTTCTGAATTCCCTATTTGATTTCTTGGTGACTATCTTATATTGATGGCCTCTAGTTTTGCTCTTCCCCACAAGTGGAAACACTCTCTCTATCTGCTTCATGATTTTAAAGTACTCTATTAGGTCACCCCTCATCCTTCAAATTTCAAGAGAAAAGAGTCCCAGCCTTTTCATCTTTTCCTGATATATAAACCCTCGCATTTCTGGTATCATCCTTGTAAATCTTCTCTGCACCCTCTCCAGTGCCTCTATATCCTTTTTATAATATGGAAGGCGGAGGAGGCAAAAGAAGAAATAAGTCAGAATATAAGTGACTGCAAACAGTTTTAGCACACTCCTTAAGGGCCAACCCGGACTAGATTATTATAAACTGTCAGCCGTGATCAGTGGGCAGCACCCTCGCCTCTGAGTCAGGAGGTTGTGGGTTCAAGCCCCACTCCAGAGTCTTGAGTGCATAATCCAGGCTGACACTCCAGTGCTGTGCTGAGGGAGTGCTGCACTGTCGGAGGTGCCGTCTTTCGGATGAGATGTTAAACCGAGGCCCCGTCTGCTCTCTCAGGTGGACGTAAAAATCCCACGGCCACTATTTCGAAGAAGAGCAGGGGAGTTATCCCCGGTGTCCTGGTCAATATTTATCCCTCACTCAACATCACTAATAAAAAAACAAATTATCCAATCATTATTGCAGGAGCTTGCTGTGCACAAATTGGATGCCGAGTTTACACCAGTGACTTCAAAACAGACTTAATCGTTCATAAGGCGCTTTGGGACGTGGTGAAAGGAGCTATAAAAAGCATGTCCTTCTTTCTTTGTTGCATTGGACAACATTACATTAGGTGCTCACTCACTCACTCAGACAGACATCGAAAATGTACAGTACGTGAGGATGGGAAGAAGGGGTCGGGGAGGAAGGGGAGTACACCAGGGAGGAGGGAGAAAAGGAGAGGGCAGATTATCTGACACCTAAAAAAAGTTAAAACACACGCACAGCATTTTGAACCAGGGGGTACTGGTCAATGTTCCCCCCCCCCCCCCCACCACGAAGGTGCACGGCCGCGGGGGTCGCCCACCAATTGCGAGGCCCCCGCGCAGGCCACTCACCAGCTCCTGCCGCCGGGAGGAGATACCGCGCAAGCATGGCCGCCGCGCAAGCAAATGTAAAGTAACTGCACACGGGGGGAAAAAAATTGGAGGGAACATTGCTGCTGGTGGACCATTCCGCTCTCCCTTTTCCGAAGGGTCGATGCACTTTGCTGTCCAGCGGCCAGTCACTGGACAGAGTTAGGCCCATTTTAAAAACCTCGACACTGAAGTGGGTTCGAACCCGAGACTGAAGTTCAACTGAAGACACAAAGAATCCAAATGAGTCTGAAATGCCTCAGTTTGCTCTCAATGCCAAGTTACTGCTCATGTTGTTCGGCCTCCAGAAATGAGCGTTGGGCGGCCACAATTGGGGAAATGAGATCAAAATCACCAATTATTCTTTTCTCAAGAACAACAACTTGTGCTTCACACATGTTGTCAAATGAACCTTTTCTGCTTGGTAGGGATCTGAACTCTCTATCCAGCTTGCTGCAGTTGAGAAAAGTCAAGGCACTTTATTCTGTAGGCGTGCGGATCGCCCATCCATTGGCTGCACTCCATGGTACAAACCAGCTCAGGTGCCAGAAACCGGCAGCATAAGTCCACTAAAATATGGGCCTACACGAGAGAGAGAGAGAGAAAGAGAGGTTTCGTAGCGTACAGACTGGCCGCTGTTCCTGCACAAGTTCTCCGTGTGGGTCTGCATATAAAAGCAGAGCCCAGCTCGCGCCCACCACCCCCCCCCCCCCCTCCCCCCGCCCAGACGCCAGTTCGCCCCCCCGACCCCCCTCAGTCCAAATATAATAGTGGGCACAAATGTGGCTTTTGTGAACATGATGCAAGAATAAAAGCACTCATTGCAAAGTCGTGCTCTACTCAACTATTTCTACCTAACAAAGTCATCACGACTTGCCTTCAACAGCAAGGAGTTCTGTTGTTCTTATGCACTGAAGCTCCTTGTTAAGAAAGAGCGACAGGACACCAAAAAATTGGGTTTTTAAAAAATATTTTAAAAGGACCCCAGCTCAGTTTTACTCATTTACCAGTCTGCCTGACGCTCTTCTATATGGAGGGTAACGCAATACCTAGCTCAATACAGAATGACAGTGTCTCTTTGCTGGCACCGTGCTCCCTTCTGTGCTGACAGGGCTGAGCGCGAATGGGTGAACGATTTCACTAGAAATGAACAAGCAGACATCTTAAGGGTTTAGAAATTCAGCAGTTGCACGGAAAGTGCCCCAGCTCCATGTACAACGTTACCATCCAAACAAGGCAGTTGGTTACATGTCTGATAAGTTGATAAGAGTCACGATGTCTGCCGTGCAAGCAGGTGAATCCATTTCTTATCTGCACAATATAAAAAAATAAATCAGCGGTTTCCTGGCTCCTGATCTCCTTGGCTTCCACCATACACAACCAGTCATGGTACTGGACCCCAAGCGTCCCATCAATGCTGCCACACAATGAGCTGCTTCAACAGGTGAAGGGGAGGGGGGGGGGGGGGCGGACAAAGATCCAATCTTCCTGTGTAGAAGTATGGCACAGCACAGATCCGTCAACACAGGCACAGATCTCACCACTCCAAGGTGCAATGTGCTGATGCATCAGCGCGCTGTGCCATAAAGCAGAGGTCATGATGCGGAGATGCCGGTGTTGGACTGGGGTGGACAAAAGTGAGAAGTCGTACAACACCAGGTTATAGTCCAACAATTTTATTTGAAATCACAAGCTTTCGGAGCGCTGCTCCTTCGTCAGGTGAAGTAAAGCAGAGGCACAGCAGTCCGCGATACAGGGTGGGAGGAGGGAATCTTAAATCAGTGGCAAGGCAATTCTCCGAAAGAGGGAAAACACAAGACCAAAGTCATTCATCCCAAGCCCATGTGTGATAACTTAATTCAGTTGCTGGGTTCTTGTTGCTGGGTCGGAAGACTCTGGGTTTAAGCCCCATCCCCGAGCTCATTATCTAAGCTGACACTTTAGTGCAGCACTGAGGAACTGCTACTTTGCCCAAGGTGTCTTTTTGGACGAGACATGAAATCGAAGTCCTGCCTTCCTGTTCAAATAAGAGCAGAGAGTTCTTCCGCTGTCCTGGCCAACATTCCTCCCTCAACCAACGGTCATTCACCTCAGGACATCAGGAAGGGCGGGTAGGAGGCAGATGCAGTTCAATATAGAAAAACAGGAAGCAATACATTTTAGAAGCAAGAGTAGGGAAAGGAAATACACCTTCAAAAGGTAAGATTTTAAATGGAGTCACGGAGCAGAGGGATCTTCTAGTGCAGACACACAGGTCATTAATAAAGGTGGCAATGCATGTAGATAAGGATATTAAGAAGAAAGAATCTTTGGTTTTGTTACGTGCTGAAAATAGAAAATACCAAAGCAACTAAGCAGTGTTGAACTTATACAAGGCCTTAAGTTAGGCTGTAGTTGGAATATAGTGCGCAGTTCTGAGCACCCAATTATAGGATGGACATAAAAACAATGGAAAAGGTTCGGCATCGATTCATTCAGGTATTACCAGGGATGAGGGGTTACAGTACAAAGAGAGAGACTTGAAAGGTTAGGACGCGCTTTTCGTGTAGAATGCGCCACTGCAAGCCTTTACTCAAGCACCAAGAACCATCCATAAGGGAATGAAATGGTTGCTTGAAAAAGAATATTGAAAGATATGGGGAGTGAGCAGCAGAGTGGGATTCGGCCGGGTGGCTCACACGGAGCAAAATACTGCGACAGACTCGATGGGCCGAATGGTCTGTGTCTGTGCTGGACATTCGATAGGCCTTCGATTCCAAAATGGCTGCCAGGTTCACCTACATACCAACAGTTCTTGCACATCAAAAAGGAATTCTTTAAAGTAGATTATGACCTCAAAAGACACTATTTAAATTCAAGCAGCATATTATTCTGCTATTCTCATACAGCTCCCAGTGAGCAGCTACTCATGGTTCAAGGGTAGGACTCGTGGGACTGGGAAAAGGCTATGCGGCCTAAAATACAGTGGCCTTTCACCAACAACACGGGGAGCTGGGAGAGGAAGGAGAGAGAGAGAGAGAGAGAGAGAGAGAGAGAGAGAGAGAGAGAGAGAGAGAGAGAGAGAGAGAGAGAGAGAGAGAACGGGAACCTAAAGATAGAGTGTGCAAAAATATCACACTGTGACTCACCTAAAAATGGAAGTAATGAGTGGCCCGGGTCTAAGAATAAAATTTTTAACAAGGCTGAAAGACACACTTTTAACCAATATTACGCCCTGCAGAGAACTCCATTCCGCATCTTGTTTTACAGGGCTCCTGAAAGCCGATATCAAAAACGACCTTTAGAAATATAAAATGATCGGATAAAAGTACATGTCCAACACAGCACAGCAACCAACTGCTGAAGGGAGAACAGCAGCAAAGCAGAATAATTTACAAGGGTGAGATCTAACCTCGCCCAAGAGAGACTCTTCCAACAAGTTTTATTCGATATATATATAAAAAAAGGTCTGCCAAATTAGTTGCACTGGGGCCGTGCGCACAACAATTGGATCTTTATCCGATTTCACTCTCCAGTCTGGCTTGGAAACGCTGTAGCCCACAGCCTTTCGTCTCGCACAGCCGGTTAAGGGTTCCAATGACAGGATGCGAAATCAAATTTATTATTGCTAACACTGCACACAAAAAAAACAATGCCACTCTTTTTTTCCTGAGGTCGGCAAGTCACTTTTTTTCCCCTTTGGAGAGGGCTTCGAAAAAAACCTCGCAGCTCTGAAGAGGCCTGAATATACACGTCTGTGACATGTCAAGACAGTAAGTTAGTCTGAAAGGGCAGTGGGATGAGAGCTCATCATCCAGATGCCACAGATAAACCCTCCAGGGATAACTGGGCAATCTTCCGACCCCTGCCACAAAAACTGATCTGATGTGGTTCACGCCCGTGGTGCACGTTATTAAAAGAAAATACTGCAGGTGCTGGAAAGCTGAAATAAAAACAGAAAATGCTGGAGATACTCAGCAGGTCAGGCAGCATCTGTGAAGAGAGAGAAACAGAGTTAACGTTTCATGTTCTGACGAAAGGTCATCGACCTGAAACGTTAACTCTGTTGCTCTCTTCACAGATGCTGCCTGACCTGCTGAGTATCTCCAGCATTTTCTGTGCTTGTTATTAAGTCCAATAAGACGCAAACTAGAAAAGACTGCTGGGCTCCAAAAACAAGTGGTTTGTGCTCATGGCAGCTCTGACGAAGGGTCAGCGACCTGAAACGTTAACTCTGTTTCTCTCTCTCCACAGATGCTGCCTGGCCTGCTGAGTGTTCCCAGCATTTTCTGTTTTTATTGCTGCTTTTAATGAGCCTGTTCACGACAGGGGAAGCCCTGGGGCTGCTGCTCACATCACTGGATGCTGTTGGATACAGTAACGTGGTCAAACTGGTCGATCAGTGCTGCACTAAAACGTCGAGTAGAAAAATTACCAACGCTGGTGGTACTTTAGATTGAAAATTAACGGCAACTACATTACCGCGTTATGCTCCTGAATGAACTAATGACGCACGACGGAAACATTTGTTGTGACCTTTTGAATACAGCAGCCAGGAAATCACAAGGAACCAATTACGGAGGATAATTCAATTTTGTTGAAATTGTAAAAAAAAATTCCCTCCCCCTCAAAGATAATTAATATTGTCTTTAAAACACTAGAAAGGTCGACCAAGTTGATCAGTCAGGAAATAGCGTCAAATTGATTTGAAAACACACTTGTGCTGCTCTGATTGCTCAGTGCACCGAGAAGCACAAAGCCAGAGAGAGACCGGCAGATCCCACGGTCTGTTCCTGGTCAGCGCCGCGTTAACTCAGCTCAAGCTTTTGAGGAGTGGTTGGGACACGACAGATAGCCTCAATGTCCCCTGGGTGATGCGGCCAGTCTCCCCATCCCAGATCCATCGCCAGCATTCCTGGCTGGAAAGCACAAAACTGCTGCTAACCAGGCGCTAAATGGGCAACTTCGCCTTGGGCAGACCGCAGGATGGCCGTCACGGGAACTGGAAAAAGTCACGCTGGCGCAATTAGAGGGCACCCTTAAGGGCGAGACTTGAGGCACATTGCTGAGGAAGCGCAGATGGATAATGACTCTACATCTAACTACGCCATACATGAGCTGGGAGTGCTCGAGATTGGCATAACAATGCCTAAAATGAGCAAGTGCTCCTCCCCCACCCCCTCGTAATATCCTTCACATTGTGAACGCAAAGTTCACAAAACATTAGTGCTCAGAAAAATAGCAAAGAGGCCATTTCTTCCCAACCCGAGCTATTATTTTATACGTACATATTAATACGTCCATATTAATACTGCGGTAAATCCAAACCCCTAACATCACTCAGCAAGACAGCAAGTAACTCACAGCAACCCCAAAGTGTGTAGATCACAGCACATCCTACTAAAGGAGAGAACAGAAGAACATCTAGAAACAAAAAGTATAATAAGGAATAGTCAGCATGGATTTCAAAAGGGAAAATCCTGCTTGACCAACCTTATTGAATTTTTTGAAGAGATAACAGAGAGTAGACAATGGTAATGCAGTAGATGTAATTTATCTAGATTTTCAAAAGGCCTTCGATAAGTTACCCCATAATAGACTGATGAACAAGGTCAGAGAATGCGGAGTCAGGGGACAAGTAGCAGAATGGATTGCGAGCTGGCTTCAGGACAGAAAGCAGAGAGTGGGAGTAAAGGGTAGCTAGTCACAGTGGCAGAAGGTGGGTAGTGGTGTTTCACAGGGATCAGTGCTGGGACCACTGCTGTTCACAATTTACATTAACGATTTAGACTTTGGAATCAAAAACACAATTTCTAAATTTGCGGATGATACCAATTTGGGGGGGGGGGGATAGTCAATGGTGAGGAGGACGGCAACAAATTACAGGAGGACATTAATAAACTTGTAGAATGGGCAAATAATTGGAGTTCAACACAGATAAATGTGAGGTATTACATTTTGGTAGGAAGAACAGGGAGGTGACTTATCACTTGGAGGGTGCGAGTCTAGGTGGGGTTGAGGAACAAAGGGATCTCAGAGTACAAATACACAAATCACTAAAAGTTGCGCCACTGGTTAGCAAGGCCATAAAAAAGGCATGATGCGGAGATGCCGCTGTTGGACTGGGGTGGACAAAAGTGAGAAGTCGCACAACACCAGGTTATAGTCCAACAGTTTTATTTGACATCACCTGATGAAGGAGCAGCCGCTCCGAAAGCTTGTGATTTCAAATAAAACTGTTGGACTATAACCTGGTGTTGTGCGACTTCATAAAAAAGGCAAACCAAGCACTAGGGTTTATTTCTAGAGGGATAGAATTGAAAAGTAGGGAAGTTATGCTAAACCTGTATCGAACCTTGGTTAGACCACACTTCGAGTACTGTGTACAGTTCTGGTCACCATATTATAAAAAGGATATAGAGGCATTGGAAAGGGTGCAGAGAAGATTTACAAGGATAATACCAGAAATGTGAGGGTATACATATCAGGAAAGGATGAACAGGCTGGGTCTCTTTTCTCTTGAAAAAAGGCTGAGGGGTGACCTAATAGAGGTCTTTAAAATTATGAAAGGTTTTAATTGAGTGGATACAGAGAGAATGTTTCCACTTGTGGGGAAGAGCATAACTAGAGGCCATCAATATAAGATAGTCACCAAGAAATCCAATAGGGAATTCAGAAGAAACTTCTTTACCCAAAGAGTGGTGAGAATGTGGAACTCGCTACCACAGGGAGTGGTTGAAGCGAATAGTATAGATGCATTTAAGGGGAGGCTGGACAAGCATATGAGGGAGAAGGGAATAGAGGGTTTCACTGATAGATTTAAATGAGAAGTCGCACAACACCAGGTTATAGTCCAACAGTTTTATTTGAAATTACGAGCTTTCGGAGCTCTGCTCCTTACCTGACGAAGGAGCAGCGCTCCGAAAGCTCGTAATTTCAAATAAAACTGTTGGACTATAACCTGGTGTTGTGCGACTTCTCATTTTTGTCCACCCCAGTCCAACACCGGCATCTCCGCATCATGACCACTGATAGATTTAGATGAGGAAAGACGGGAGGAGGCTCGAGTGGAGCATAAGCGCCGGCATGGACTGGTTGGGCCGAATGGCCTGTTTCTGTGCCGTATATCCCATGTAATCCATTTGAAGGCAGAAGATATGGAAGTGACAGTCAATTGTAGCCAGTGGTGGTGTGAGCAATTACTCTGAACAGCAGCAAAGATCAAAACCCTGGTTCTGTTTGTGGGAAAGTCAATCAAGAAGCTGCAGATATTCTGGCGCCAGTATCAAGTGTGATACAGGAATTTGCACTGGAGAATGCCTTAGAGGGCATGGAACGAAGGCTCACTCGGCTGATTCCTGGGATGAGGGGGTTGTCCTAGGAAGAGAGATTGAGTAAACTAGGACTATATACCCTAGAGTTAAGAAGAATGAGAGGTGATCTCATTGCAACATACAAAATTCTTAAGAGGCTTGACAGGGTAGATGCTGGGAGGACGTTTCCACTGGCTGGAGAGTCTAGAACTAGGGAGTCACAGTGGCAGGATAAGGGGTCATCCATTTAGGACTGAGATGAGGAGGTATTTCTTCACTCAGAGGGTGGTAAATCTTTGGAATTCTCTACCCCAGAGGGCTGTGGAGGCTCAGGTCATCGCGAATATTCAAGACAGAGATCGCTAGATTTTTGGATATGGGAATAGTGCGGGAAAGTGGAGTTGAGGTCGAAGATCAGCCATGATCTTATTGAATGGCGGAGCAGGCGCGAGGGTCCGAATGGCCTACTCCTGCTCCTGTTTGTTATGTTCTTATATTATGACAGCTGTAATGCTGATGTACCCTGTTTAACCTGCAACAAGCAAATCCCCTGTCGTGTTACACCTGGTAAGGCAGAACGTGCGCTGTTTCGCAAGGGCAGGAACATTATACAACGTTAACAACTAATCCATCATTCCGCTGCTGAAGTGGGGGTGCGTCCCCCTTTGGGCTCCACATTCCTGAAATGAATGATGCAATCAGCTACAGGTCTTGGTGCAGATTAGAACCATGCCTCGGTTTGTGGGAAGGTCAATTAGGAAGCTGCAGATATTTTGGTTCTGGAATTAGGGTGTGGCGTACAAAATTGCATTAGACAGTATGATGTCTGGGGAGAGAACAAGAGAAAGAGAGAGAGAGATACTGTGTGTGTGTGTCCTCATTTAATACAGTATATAGTTGATTGATGTTCTATACACCCACACATAAACCCAGATGGATTGACAGAAACCATTTCCCACATCCTAGTCCTCGTTCTTTATCCAGATCAAAACATTTCTCATGCAAACACGGGACCAAATCGGCCGATACCAACTTTTGTTGGAAATATTCTAGGAGATTGTGTCACATGACCTCCATCGCACCCCCTCCCCAGCCCCCACCAACGCTCCCTGACATTGGTCACCCGACACGTCCACTCTCATGGCGCCCCGCCTCCCCAGTCAACTGGAAAGCAAACAGACTCTTGGTAACCCAACTGAATAAACACAAAGTTCGCCAAACATTAGTGCTCAAACAGCCTTTTCTCCGCCCCCCACCCCAATCTCCAATATTTGTATAACTAATAAACAATAGCGTTCAAAGAGAATTAAACAAAACACACCCAATTTTTTTTGTGATTTTTTTTTTCTCCTGGGTTGCTCTCAGCAGCATCCTGGAGATTAATCCCAATTCCTGGAGACTCCCAGGTACAGAACTAGCAACATGTAGCTGCTCCTGTTTTGTAAGAATTTACATCTGTTTGATACCTTTGATAACGCACAGGATCATCCTTAGAGAGAAAAAAAACACAAGACAAGAACAAAGAGACAACAAAGAGAAGAAAGCCTCAGAGAGCCCAGCTGACTACCAAGATCCAAAGCTCTGATGCGCCACTGACCCAGGTTTCAGGCAAGAGGATAAAAATATCTCCAAAGCTGCAGCCGGTTGGGCTTCCCCAACTTGGTTACGCAGACCGTTAAAAAGTTTGATTCCTGCAGCTGCTGTCAAGTCCCGGACTCCAACCTTGCACAGAACCAGGGTTGGCCTGGAGCAGAGATCGGCTTTAATTCCCCACCCACTCTCAGAAATGTCTCCACAATCAGCTCTCTCTCTCACTCCTCGGGTCAGCTCGACAGTTTGGAAAGATATTGAGCCTCACTTCTAAGTTATACTGGCACGAATAACTGAAAACGCAACAGAGGGTCACAGAAGAAGTTTCTGCAGAGTGCAAATTTTGATCTTTGGAAAAATCCCAAGGCTTATTGTTTGTAATCCGAGCAGTGCTTGCATCAACGTGCATGGATTAAGTATCCTGTTTGTGCGTTTATATTGGTATGGAAACCACTATTTATAAAAAGAGCTGAGCTGCACTTTGACACAGGGAAAGGGCACGTTCTCCAAAATTTATTACAGAGACTCCAAGAGTTTACAGTTCTTCTGCTTACTACTTCTGAAAATCCGTGTTCATGGCAACACTTAAGCATTCAAGTATCTGTCTCAAGAGTGTTTTTACTCGAATCAACTGACATGGAGTGACAGAGGAGAAGGCCGGTTGTAAATGGATCTCCCCGGTGTCTCCTGGCAGCAGTGACTCTTGTGGGGGCATGGTTCCGCATGTGCCCTCCGATAGGTACCCTTACCCAAATGGCCCTTCTCGCATCTGAGCGCAAACAAGGGAGTGTCAGAAAACTATTCACCCCCGGGATGAGCATCAGCTCATATCCCAATTCTGTCACTCGCCAACGGTCACATCTGCAGGCTTTCCAGCAGAGAACACAGGCTAACAATGCGGGAAGGGAATTACAAAGTATTAACAGCACAGCAACAGGCCATTCGGCCCAACTGGTCCATGCCGCTGTTTATGCTCCACACGAGCCTCCTCCCACCCTTCTTCCTCTCACCCCATCAACATATCCTTCTATTCCTTTCTCCCTCAGGTGTTTATCTAGCTTCCCCTTGAATGCATCTATGCCTGAACGACTCCTTGTGTTAGCATGCTGCACATTCTAACCACTCGCTGGGTAAAGATGGTCCTCCTGAATTCCCTAATTGGATTTATTAGTGTCTATCTTATACTTACGGCCCCAAGTGGAAACATCTTCTCTACGTCTACCCTATCAAACCCTTTCATAATTTTAAAGACCTCTATCAGGACACCCTCAGTCTTCTAGAGAAAAGAGCCCCAGCCAGTTCAGTCTTTCCTGATAGGTATAACTTCTCAGTTCTGGTATCATTCGAGTAAAATTTGGGCTGATGATACAGGCGGAGGAACATTGAGGCTAACTGTAGAAACCCGGACACCCTGGTTTGATCAGGGATGGGTTGAGGGCTGGGGGGGGCTTCCTCGTCTGCATAACACGGGACCACACTGGGCAGTGTGTTTACCCACTGAGCCCCTTGGGAAGGGGGGAACAAAACTCAAGTAGATGCTCTTGTAGTCCAATTAATACCAGACATACACAAGAGGTGGTGGGGAGGAAGAAATCTGAAGCAAAGGTGAGAGAGGAACAAGCGAATGGAGTCCAGTCGTGCCAGGCTGCTACACCCCCAGGGGTTGAAACAAGAGCAAAAGCAATGGAAGAACATTGTTCTCTTGGTTAAGGGTTGGTGAAGGGGCCTGCAGGAACCTGAAGTGGGAAGAATCATTATATGGAATTACAGAAATTTACCATGTCAATTTGCAATGAAATGTAAGGAGTACTCAACAGTCCCCATCCAATTTAGATGAGAAATGGACTACCCGTCTCTCTCTCTGTGCTTCTGCTTCATGGGTTAAGGCAATTACAACTTTCTAATTATCTCGCCCAGCGACAAAACACACGATGAGATAATTAGAAGCTTCCCGTTTGCTTCAAAATTCAATGTTTTTTTTGAAAAATGAACTCAAATTGCAATGAGGAAAGACACTCACACTCTTGCAGCTAATGCACTTTGTGCAGTTTATAGAACACAAAACAAAAGCTACAACAATAAAATACATTTTTCCTGAACAAAGCTTTTTGAAATCTATCTTACGGCTTTTCTTGAAGTAACTGTGAAAAACAACAAAATGGATTTTGTTAGAAGCGGAGAGAGAGAGAGAGAGAAGCATTCTAATCATTTGGCTCAGGACCGCCCAACCCGTGCGCCCTGGGAAACTGCGCACACTGCACGCGCTCAGACTGCAGGACCTGCCTTCAGCCAACCAGCGGCAAAGTATCAAGAGTTGCTATTTGGGCGAGGTAGGCCAACAAGAGTCAGCAGGGGAGAGGCGGAGCCAGGCACGGGAGCCGGAACCAGGAGTGAGGAAAGCAGCTCGACCAATTAAATGCCATCTCACAATACTTCTGCTAAAACTATAGAAAAAAAGTCCGGAAAAAGATACAATATAAGATCTAGGTATCAAATTTCAGTAGTATCAAAACACACATAACTACAACTGAGGCACTTTTCGGCCCACCGCACCTATGTTCCTGCCACCATTGACTTTTATGGCCTCCATTCACTTCCTCACACTTTTAAACCCCTCGTCCAATCTTCATTTTTCCCCACTAAAAACCACACACCCCTGTGGGAGATGGGGCTCAGAGTCCATCACACTTCAACATATCACAAGTACATGTCGAGTTCTTTTGGCCGGGAGCCCAAAATTTACTAACGCCAATTTCTTCAACAGCAATTAACCTCTAAGTGGCCTCAGGACAGGTTAAACATCACTGAAACTGAGCAGCAGAATACTATATTGCACATTTCATGCTGATACTTTATAACAGCGAATGGCCCAGCGTACCATGACCAATGCAATGGGAGATCGACTAGTATATTAATAAACAATTAAACCACTTCGGAGGGCACCAAGAGTCAATCACACGGTGTGGGACTGGAGGCCAGAGTGAGGAAGAGAGGGGGCCGGGAGGAGGGAGTCAGCTTCCCTCGTGTGAAGGACACTAGTGAACCGGTTAGTTTTTTTATGACAATTTGGCAGCTATCATTGACATTCCTTTTCAACCCGCATTAAGTTCACTTTCCGTCAGTGCGCCTGGGCTTGCAATGTTACCAGTTGCTGCTTGGCAGAAAAAGAAAGCAGTGAAGCGGAGAGTGTGCTGTTTAATGAGATCACTGGCTTGGTTTCATTTACTTCCCAAAGTGTAATGTGGTGGGTGGGGTACCGGGGGGGGGGGGGGGGGGGGGGGGGGGGAGAACAACGAAGGACTATGAAGAGAAAGGAGAGCATTGGACGTGGGGAGAACCTCGTTGGAGTTGTGTTGCCTGACAGTAGCAGAGGTCCCAGATACTTTCATGTCTCCCCCCGCACCCCTGTCCCCTCCCTATCCTGGAGGGGTGCGTTTTCACAATTGATCATTTCGGTTCAGGTGGTCATCTTATAAATTGTTGGCAGATATTTTTTTGGATCCACGCTGAATGGTCTCTGTACCCATGATAGCCCAGAATCTTTGGAGACGGTCAGTGCAGGGGAGTTGCTATAGTTACTGCTTACATCAACAGGCTGAGAAAAGAACAGGAGAACCTTGTAGGAAATAAACTCCATACGTATGACTGGGAAACATTATTGAATTGAGTTGTTGGCACACACTCACTATGAAGTGCAGGTTTTTTCAATCCTCTTCTGCAGTTCTTAAAGAGCTCCCACTACTTCTTTATAAACTAGGAACCTAGGGATGTGTTTGACTTTGCAGCATGCCCATTAAGTACGGGTTAGCTTGAAATCCAACCCATCTAGCCCAGGAAGGGGGTCCCTACCGTTCCCCCAGCTCACACCAACTAACCAGCACAGACTAGGAATCAAAGTTCAGGCAGTTCAGAGATGATTCACTAGGTTAATTCCAGAGATGAGGGGGTTAACTTATGAAGAAAGGTTGAGCAGGCTGGGCCTATACTCATTGGAATTTAGAAGAATGAGAGGTGATCTTATTGAAACATATAAGATACTGAGGGGGCTCGACAGGGTAGATGCAGAGAGGATGTTTCCCCTCGTGGGGAAATCTAGAACTCGGGGGCACAGTTTCAGAGTAAAGGGTCGCCCTTTTAGAACTGAGATGAGAAGGAATTTCTTCTCTCAGAGGGTCGTAAATCTGTGGAATTCTCTGCCCCAGAGAGCCGTGGAGGCTGGGTCATTAAATACATTTAAGGTGGAGATAGACAGATTTTTGCAAGATAAGGGAGTGAAGGGTTATGGGGAGCGGGCGGGGAAGTGGCTTAGAGCCCAAGATTAGCCATGATCTTATTGAATGGCGGAGCGGGTTCGAGGGGTCAAGTGGCCTATTCCTACTCCTATTTCTTACGTTCTTATACCTGGGATCCTCCTGATCTGTATGGCTCACTAGACAAGCTCAGCGAGGTGCCAGAGAGCTTCAGATCCCTGGAGCTTCTTTCAGAGAATGATATCCTGCTGGCATGCATGTGTTTTTTTTTTAACATCAACACATAGGAGGACTGGCCAAGGCAGCACCAGTTATCACAACGTCATCCAAAAGTGGCTGCCTGTTTGAAGACGAATAGTGGGAAGCGCGAGAATTCAGCTCTTGTCTCGGGTGTCACTGCCATCTCCAACACCTCACAAAAATAGTGTCCCGTTATCCCGATCTACGATACATCTTCCGCAGGAAGATAAATCCCACGGCAGTTCCAAACAGGTGAGGTTACCATCGGAGTTGCTGGACGAAGACCGACCAAGGCCTTCTACTGTGCTGGTAGTCGCAGGATACAACGACAATGGAGCGGTTCGCTAAATCATAGAAATTAATCTCAATCAATTAGTCTACGACAGACCCAGGAGGAGCCTGGTCGGCCGTATGCATCACGGGTCATTGACGTTACAAGTTGGGACACCCGCCACTAGGAAATTGAAATAATATTTTCTCCGGCAAGAAAATGAAGCCACTTCTTCATCCCACAGATGTTAACACACTCTGAAGATACGACAAGACAGGATGAGGAGCGCAAGCTTTGCCAGCGCCATTTACTAAATGATCTTAACCCCAACCATGTGTAATTGTCTTTTAACAAACGCCAGAATGTTATAAAACATCCCCCCCCCCCCGCCGCCATTCCTTGTCTATACCGTTCCCCCTCGTCGAGACAGGGCATGTCTACTCTTCACCGCCAGCCTCAGGAAACCGAAGAGAGTGCGAGATGAGCCATTCCGCTCCCGCCCCAGCAAGCTAGGATGGCAGCAGCCAAGCTCTCCTCCAGGGATGTGATGGGAAACCCACCAAATAGGAGACGGTGGATGTAATTACATCCTCAGCCCTGATGTTCCGACACGCTGCGTGCTACAACCATGCCACTTTAAAGCTGTTTATAAGACCAGTATGGGTGGAGCAGGAAGAATATCCATAGTAAGCGTTTAAATCATATATCCACATACAAGTCCTCATTCAGCAATGGCTATCCAGGGTCAGGTCTGAGGCAGTGAGAAGAGATTAAGAAATATAGTAGGTATGTAGATGATCAGTCAAGTGACTGTAGGGAGGTGATCTGGTATCAATAGGCTTGTGTACAGGGCCATAACTGACACCCATGCTTTCTCGTCAGTGAGTAAACAGATGTTATTGTGCAGACTCGTTGAAGGGAGATTAACCAAACGTTTGACAGAACAGCATCAGGTTAGGAAGACATAATTAAACATATAAAAGAGATACAGACACTGAAGCTCCACGAGGACTTTTTGAATCTCATCTTGCTGAGGCTAGAGAGTATGGGGGGAGGGGGGGGGGGGCTCCTGTGCGACGGGGGGGGGCTCCTGTGCGACGGGGGGGGCTCCTGTGCGACGGGGGGGGCTCCTGTGCGACGGGGGGGGCTCCTGTGCGACGGGGGGGGCTCCTGTGCGACGGGGGGGGGGGGGGCTCCTGTGCGACGGGGGGGGCTCCTGTGCGACGGGGGGGGGGCTCCTGTGCGACGGGGGGGGGGCTCCTGTGCGACGGGGGGGGGGGCTCCTGTGCGACGGGGGGGGGGCTCCTGTGCGACGGGGGGGGGGCTCCTGTGCGACGGGGGGGGGGCTCCTGTGCGACGGGGGGGGCTCCTGTGCGACGGGGGGGCTCCTGTGCGACGGGGGGAGGGGGGCGAGAAGAGTCTGTGCGACGGGGGGGCTCCTGTGCGACGGGGGGGGCTCCTGTGCGACTCCTGTGCGACGGGGGGGGCTCCTGTGCGACGGGGGGGGGCTCCTGTGCGACGGGGGGGGGCTCCTGTGCGACGGGGGGGGGCTCCTGTGCGACGGGGGGGGGCTCCTGTGCGACGGGGGGGGGCTCCTGTGCGACGGGGGGGGGCTCCTGTGCGACGGGGGGGGGCTCCTGTGCGACGGGGGGGGGCTCCTGTGCGACGGGGGGGGGCTCCTGTGCGACGGGGGGGGGCTCCTGTGCGACGGGGGGGGGGCTCCTGTGCGACGGGGGGGGGGGCTCCTCTGCGACGGGGGGGCTCCTGTGCGACGGGGGGGCTCCTGTGTGACGGGGGGAGGGGGGCGAGAAGAGTCTGTGCGACGGGGGGGCTCCTGTGCGACGGGGGGGGCTCCTGTGCGACTCCTGTGCGACGGGGGGGGCTCCTGTGCGACGGGGGGGGGCTCCTGTGCGACGGGGGGGGGCTCCTGTGCGACGGGGGGGGGCTCCTGTGCGACGGGGGGGGGCTCCTGTGCGACGGGGGGGGGCTCCTGTGCGACGGGGGGGGGCTCCTGTGCGACGGGGGGGGGGCTCCTGTGCGACGGGGGGGGGCTCCTGTGCGACGGGGGGGGGCTCCTGTGCGACGGGGGGGGGGCTCCTGTGCGACGGGGGGGGGCTCCTGTGCGACGGGGGGGGGCTCCTGTGCGACGGGGGGGGGCTCCTGTGCGACGGGGGGGGGCTCCTGTGCGACGGGGGGGGGCTCCTGTGCGACGGGGGGGGGCTCCTGTGCGACGGGGGGGGGGCTCCTGTGCGACGGGGGGGGGCTCCTGTGCGACGGGGGGGGGCTCCTGTGCGACGGGGGGGGGCTCCTGTGCGACGGGGGGGGGCTCCTGTGCGACGGGGGGGGGCTCCTGTGCGACGGGGGGGGGGCTCCTGTGCGACGGGGGGGGGCTCCTGTGCGACGGGGGGGGGCTCCTGTGCGACGGGGGGGGGCTCCTGTGCGACGGGGGGGGGGCTCCTGTGCGACGGGGGGGGGCTCCTGTGCGACGGGGGGGGGCTCCTGTGCGACGGGGGGGGGGGCTCCTGTGCGACGGGGGGGGGCTCCTGTGCGACGGGGGGGGGGCTCCTGTGCGACGGGGGGGGGCTCCTGTGCGACGGGGGGGGGGGCTCCTGTGCGACGGGGGGGGGGCTCCTGTGCGACGGGGGGGGGCTCCTGTGCGACGGGGGGGGGGCTCCTGTGCGACGGGGGGGGGCTCCTGTGCGACGGGGGGGGGCTCCTGTGCGACGGGGGGGGGCTCCTGTGCGACGGGGGGGGGGCTCCTGTGCGACGGGGGGGGGGGCTCCTCTGCGACGGGGGGGCTCCTGTGCGACGGGGGGGCTCCTGTGTGACGGGGGGGAGGGGGGCGAGAAGAGTCTGTGCGACGGGGGGGGCTCCTGTGCGACGGGGGGGGGCTCCTGTGCGACGGGGGGGGGCTCCTGTGCGACGGGGGGGCTCCTGTGTGATGGGGGGGGAGGGGGGCGAGAAGAGTCTGTGCGACCAGGGGGCTCCTGTGCGTCCGGGGGTGTCAGGGGGTCTGTGTGACGGGGGGGGGGGTCTGTGTGACCGGGGGGAGGGGGGGCTGGTTCCTGCGTCTCCTCCCCCCCCCCCCCCAAAACACAATTATTCACTTACGACCACCAAAACCTTAAAAAAATAAATTCGGCTGGTCAACACAAAGCAAAATCTACTTTTTTTTTTAAAGCAAGGAAAACTGCTACAACATGGAGTTTACCAGCAAACGCAACAACCACCAAAACAAAAAGATGTTTTCATTAAAAACCCATTAAACCATAATTGGCTTCCTCTGCAGTCCCTCTGGCAACTTCGCAAGCAGCAGCATCACAGAATCCGATTGGTTAGGACGACGAACCAATAAGCAAGGCACTTCTTGGGCTGGTCCGTGGTGGCTCCGTAGCACCAATGAAAGCACAACTCGGGGACTGAGAGTTCTGGCAAGTGCTTGGGTCTGGCTCCGGCTCCGGCTCCTGCTCCACACACATGCTCACTAATACCTGCAATGCAGTGGCTGTGAACTGAGTTCATCCTGCATGTGGTGGAATGAATACACAAATACAGACTGCAGATACGAGTCAGGCAGGTCTGTGGACACACGTACAGGTACCGAGCAATCAATCAATTCTTAAAGAAACACAGATGATCAGTCTCAAATAAAAAAGGCACATACATTAGCTGTTCAGAGAAAATCCATCTCCCAAAAAAAACCCCACACTGGCATCTCCGTTTGTTAACCATGTCATACCCAATAAAGAAAAGACTTGCATTTCTATAGCGCCTTTCACGACTACCGGACGTCCCAAAGCGCTTTACAGCCAATGAAGTACTTTTTTGAAGTGCGGTCACTGTTGTAATGTAGGAAACGCAGCAGCCAATTTGCGCACAGCAAGCTCCCACAAACAGCAATGTGATAATGACCAGATAATCTGGTTTTTTTTAATGTTAATTGAGGGATAAATATTGGCCAGGACACGGGGGTTAACTCCCCTGCTCTTCTTCGATATAGTGCCATGGGATCTTTTACGTCCACCTGAGAGAGCAGACGGGGCCTCGGTTTAACGTCTCATCCGAAAGCTGGCACCTCCGACAGTGCAGCGCTCCCTCAGCACTGCACTGGGAGTGTCAGCCTAGATTTTTGTGCTCAAGTCTCTGGAGTGGGACTTGAACCCACAACCTTCTGACTCAGAGGTGAGAGTGCTACCCACTGAGCCACAGCTGACACATACTCTTTGACAATACTGTCTGAGCTGACAGGCCAGGCAAGTGCAGCTTGCAGTGTGTGTACCAAATAAACAGGAAGGGAAAAATGCAAATCCAAAAGGCATTCATATGTAAATGAAAAACATTGCGAGCAGACAGACAGTCCAATGCACAACACTGCCAGCGAGCACACTGGAATAAGGCCACGGAAACCCCACCAGATAAAGCAGAAAAGGTGCTAATTCTGACTGGTACATTCAACAAAGCAAAATGTTGAAGGCCTGACAATGGCCATAAAATGGAAGGACTGGGGCTCTCCTGGCCATCCATTTTATTCTATGTATAAATCATAAGAACCTCTCAGGAGAGTTGAGGATGAGGCAATGTTCAGTGTTCTATATCTGATATAAACCAACAGCACAAACATCAACGAGACACAATATGTACAGCGTTCAAAACTTGTATGCAAGAAATGTGTAGTGTTCAAAATGTGCATGTAAGAAATGATCCCCAGCATCCCTTGCCATGTCACGTGAATGCAAAGCTTGTGTCAAACTTGTGATTTACAAAGCAGAGTGTCTGGGCAGAGATTGCGGGAAGCTTATTCATCATCCTCTGTACACAAAGAGCACGGCCTTGATTATTTCATCATCAGGCTAGCTGTAACCACATCTTCTACAGCAACAACAACTTGTATTTATATAGCGCCTTTAACGTAGTAAGACATCCCAAGGCGCTGCACAGGAGTATTACAAGACAAAAAAATGACACCGAGCCACATAAGGAGAAATTAGGGCAGGTGACCAAAAGCTTGGTCAAAGAGGTAGGTTTTGAGAAGCGTCTTAAAAGGAGGAGAGAGAGGCGGAGAGGTTTAGGGAGGGAATTCCAGAGCTTAGGGCCTAGGCAGCTGAAGACACGGCCACCAATGATTGAGCGATCATAATCAGGGATGCTCAAGAGGGCAGAATTAGAGGAGCGCAGATATCTCGGGGGGAGGGGGGGGGGCGGTTGGAGGAGATTAGGGAGGGGCGAGGCCATGGAGGGATTTGAAAACAAGGATGAGAATTTTGAAATCGAGTCGTTGCTTAACCTGGGAGCCAATGTAGGTCAGCGAGCACAGGGGGTGATGGGTGAATGGGACTTGGTGCGAGTTAGGACACGGGCAGCCCAGTTTTGGATGACCTCAGGTTTACGTAGTTATAAAGTATTTCCAGCACAGAAACAGGCCATTCGGCCCAACTGCTCCATGCCGGTGTTTATGTTCCACAGGAGCCTCCTCCCACCCCCCCTCTTCATCGCACCCGATCAACATAACCTTCTATTCCTTTCTCCCTCGTGTGTTTATCTAGCTTCCCCTTGAATGCATCAATGCTACTCGCCTCAACCACTCCTTGCTTAGAGCGTGGGAGGCCAGCCAGGAGTGCGTTCTAGGCGAGGCAGTTGTGAATAAGCAAAAAAAAAAAATCAGCTGCAGTTCATCCCGAGATGTACGAACAAAAAAAAAACCCACACGAGATCGAACAGCAGCAAACAGACACACACCTCTGCAGAAAACAAAACAAACAGCTGCAGAGCCTGCTGAGGAAAGCAGAAAACCTGCCCGTAATGCAGAATGCACCCTTGAATCATTACTGTGCACATTTGGCTTTGCAAAGACAGGCTAATGAGACGCACTGTCAATACCGTGATCAGTATCTGTCGTACTGTGTGACTCAGCCCGAAGTAGATCTGCTGCTCTCCCGTACCAGTGGTCACATTGCAGCTTATTTTACAACTGCTCCTCTGCAAACACTGCAGATAAAATGACTGGGGTTGGGGGGGGGGGGGGGGGGGGGGGAGCCAACAGACAGACGCCTGCCTTACTGCGCCCCGTTCCGATTCAGACAGCGAGCCGAGCTGAATTCAATCTATTTCTGACCATCACTTCCACGAGCTCGGCTACTGTTGAGTCTCTAGTGCCAGAAATGGTTTTGAGAGAGAGAGAGAGAGAGAGAGATTAGTGTTCAACTTCCTCTCCATTAAAAAAAAATAGGTAATGGACTGAAGTCATCGCTTGAATGTCCAACAGAGAGGAATTATTGATCGTAATTACGCTCATTTTCTTCACAGTGGACTATAGTCACTTAGCCTTGCCCATCAAGATTGCAGGAAGAAATTGTAATAATAATAATATACAAACTGCACAAAAAAAAACTAAGAAAAGATGCACAGGTACCCCAAACATGGGGACACGGTGACGACAAGACCACCACTGGCTAGCTGGACTGAACATAGTCCAATGAAAAGTGAATGCAATTTGAGACATGACGTGTGGAACATGCTGGGGAGGAACAGGGGACTTTGGACCTCTGGCTCCCAAAGCTCTCCACCACTGGGGGTTTCCCTCGCCTCATGCCTGGGTCTGTTGTAGACTCATTGATAGAGATTGATCGCTGTGATTGGTCAACAACTCCCAGTATCGTTGGATCATGCAACTACCAGGATGGGAGAAGACGAACTAGACGGACTTCTTTCATCTAACAATTCCTACGTTCGAATGAAAGTTTTAAACTTGCTTCAGCAAATTTACTGTGTTAATATCTGAGAAGAAACTTTTTAAAATATTTAAGCGAATATGACTGATTTCACTAAAGGCGTGCATGAACATGCAATCCAGGTTAAACCAGATGGGAAGTATATTCTATTTATTCCCTCCGCCTTATCCCAGTGACAATTGACAAATTTCCCAAGTTTCCCTGGATGAACAGCTCCTCCCAATTGGTGCATCATCTCCATAACTTGCCTTACAGGTTTAGGATCAACAATCAGACCTGGTTATGCAGCAACCGCTTTATACTCTCAGCAGGATGAGATATGAGGCTGGACCAAGCAAACAAGATGGAAGATTTTTGAAAGGCCTTATTCTCTCTGTTTAAGGAAGTTCTTTGATGAAGTATCGAAAAGGGTGGATGAGGGTCGTGTGGTTGATGTGTATATAGACTTTGAAAAGGCGTTTGATAAACAACAACTTGTATTTATATAGCACCTTTAACGTAGTAAAACGTCCCAAGGCGCTGCACAGGAGTATTTTAAGACAAAAAATTTGACACCGATCCACATAAGGATAAATTAGGGCAGGTGACCAAAAGCTTGGTCAAAGAGGTAGGTTTTAAGGAGCATCTTAAAGGAGGAAAGAGAGGTAGCGAGGCGGAGAGGTTTAGGCAGGGAATTCCAGAGCTTAGGGCCGAGGCAACAGAAGGCACGGCCACCAATGGTTGAGCGATTATAATCAGGGATGCTCAAGAGGGCAGAATTAGAGGAGCGCAGATTTCTCGGGGTGGGGGGGCTGAAGGAGATTACAGAGATAGGGAGGGGCGAGGCCATGGAGGGATTTGAAATCAAGGACGAGAATTTTGAAATTGAGGCGCTGCTTAACCGGGAGCCAATGTAGGTCAGCGAGCACAGGGGAGATGGGCGAACGGGACTTGGTGCGAGTTAGGACACGGGCAGTCGAGTTTCGGATGACCTCAGGTTTACGTAGGGTGGAATGTGGGAGGCCAGCCAGGAGTGCGTTGGCAACATAAAGTACCACATAATAGACTTGTAGCAAAATTGAAGCCCACGGAATTAAAGGAGCAGGGAATACGGGTCAGGAAGCTCAGCAACTTGCTGGGTTATGGGGAAAGATCAGGGGGAGTGGGACTATTCGGACAGCTCTTTCAAAAGAGCCGGCACGGGCATGATGGGCCGAATGGCCTCCTTCCGTGCTGCATCATTCTATGATTTGAAGGAATCTTCAGAATTGCAGTTGCTGAAAACTGAATGACATTTTTTTTTAAACCATTTGATGGAAAGTGTTATGCAATAAAGAAACAAATGCTGACTAAATAACGGAGACACACAAGAGTCTTGAGCAGATTTGTATGCTGTGCTGAATGACCGTTTCACAGTCTACCTTCAGTGCTAAATGAATGATTGAACAAATATATTTCCCTGCAATCTTTAGCAGCATTTTATGGTGCTGATTGAAACTAATGTGTGAAATGATCAGTAATGTTGCCGAATGTTTGCACTAATAACATTGTAAAATATGAAACTCAATAAACATCCATCTCAAACAATGCTGAATGACGGTGCCTTAATTAAGCACTAAGTTACAGTGCTGACTGAATTCTCGAAACAGTACCATGTGGGGTGCTGACAGCTTCCTTCCTGTGAAACCAGTGTGGTTAACTTTCAACTATCTATATACTTATTAAAAATCTTGTGTCGGGTATGCGCTTCCTGTCCACAAACCTTACTTCCTGTGATCACTTTTTTCTGTCAACATTTCCCAATAATTTTTTCTATGCCAACTGTCACGGTGTAGTCACAACTTCTAGCCAGTGGGTGGCGGAGGAGAGCGTTTCTGAGATCTCTCTACTGCAACGCTGGCCACAGCATCATGGAGCACTGGCAAAAGTTCAGACTCCCCATCCTCTCACCCCATGCACCCGCCCCCCCCCCCCCCCCACTTCCACCCCGACCTCCCCAAGCTCACTGAAGTCCCTGTCCAGACACTGTGGAGGGGCACGGATTGACTCCCAAGTGCTTTCCGACAGGAAATGGGGGTAGGGCTAAACGAAACATCTCAGATCATTCTTCCGCACCTTTCCAAAATGTTTTGCTTCCTCAAAGCGTTGACTCGTGCCTGGGGCACAGCTACGTGTTGTCAACAGCCCTCTGCTACCCGGGCCACGTGGCCATTCTCCATGTGCGAGCCAGGCTATTTGACTACAGGAGTCCTCACAGCTGATGTGCTTTCCAGCGGAAGTGAGACGGTGTCGAGTTCCTATGAGGGCAGCATACCACCCCAACCCCCACCCCGCCATGGCCTACATATGAAATATACAAACAATGACAGACAGGCAAAGACCCTCTGGTCCATCCAGCCTGTCCCACACAATTGTGATACCGTGCGCATCCCATATACAATTCCCACTCCACCCACAAACCATGTGATCTCCTGGGAGTGGTGAAAAGCCAGATTTAAAAAAAACAACCAAATCCCAGAGGTTTCACCTTTCATTATTATCCCATATTTGACGTGCAGACCTTCACGACAAGCCGACAGATTCATGGTCACTTTTACTGGTGCCAACTTTCTATTGACCCGAGCTGACCTCACCCCACGTGCTACAGGAGCTGTATTACTATGCACTGCCCTTGCGGATGATGAGGCGCCCAGGGCGAACCAATGCCCTAAACTGCAGCGTTGGACTTGCTGGATTTTACACAGACTTTTATGTTTCAATTAACCCAATAAGGCACAATGGCACACACAGGACCAGAACTCTACAGGCTAAACTAATCAAAGGGCTTATTTATTAATTATAAACAACTCAACGAAGCGTCAGGATTAGGTAATTGCTATGGACATGATAATCATAGAAGTCAATGGCAACGCTCTCAAGGGATTGATTTAAGCTCTTTATAAAACTGCTCCCAACGCCATTAGGCACTTTGGTTCAAACTCTAAGTCTATAAAAACTCCAATAAGAACATAAGAAATAGGAGCAGGAGTAGGCCATTTGGCCCCTCGAGCCTGCTTCGCCATTCAATAAGATCATGGCTGATCTGATCTTGGCCTCAACTCCACTTTCCCGCCCGATTCCCCATGACCCTCAACTCCCCTGTAGCTCAAATATCTGTCTATCTCCACCTTGAATATAGTCAATGATTCCAAATAGCAGAAACTCCCTCATTCTTCTTCAGCAAGTTGCTTATTGAGCCTTTCTTCTCCCTCCAAACAACTTTCCCAGGTGTACCCGCAGCCACAGGCCGGATTTTAAGCTGCGCTTTTCTTTGACGTCACGTTCTCGAAGACAAACTTACGACGAGGTTTTACAAGGTACCAAAAAAAAACACCACGACAAAGTTTCATACAATTTTACAAAAAGCACTTGTAGAAAGCTGGAACTCAGAAGAAATCTTCAGGAATCAAAAGAGGATACAACGGGTTAAAGTGGCAGCGCACACACTAACGTGCTGGGAAACCAAGGGTTTTATTTTGGCCTTTGAGTTTAACTCTGGTCAGTTGTTTGAAGTGGGTTCTAATTTATACATAGCTGTGGAGGCAGAATTTGAATGTGGTTGACTGAGAGCCGAGGTGTGTGGACAGCTGTGCCAAGAAAAGCAGAAGAAACACCCAGTTTGGTCAACTATTTACATAAGGTGGTGTCGATGCAGATCACTCAGAATCTGGTGGGCGCTTTGGCAGAACCAATTATATTTTACATCTTCTTGCAGCCTTTCAAAACGATCAAAAAGGCTGAACTCTGTGTCCAGCTCCTGTTTTATATTAGAGAGAAAAGTACACCGTCGTCTCGCAGTGGACTTTCCTGAAATCCTGTATCCTTTCCAATAAATAACCTCCTGCCTTTCAGATGGTTCAGCACAGCGCGCTCTGGGAATACTGGACCCTCGCTAGCTTATTGCCTGAAGTAACGCACTTTTCTGTCGTTACAAACTCTCTCCAAGGCAGCCGAATGGAACTGTCCTACTGTACGCCTGGGTCAAAGCAGCCGAATGGAACAGTCCTACTGTACGCCCGGGTCAAAGCAATCGAATGGAACAGTCCTACTGTACGCCCGGGTCAAAGCAATCGAATGGAACAGTCCTACTGTACGCCCGGGTCAAAGCAGCCGAATGGAACTGTCCTACTGTACGCCCGGGTCAAAGCAATCGAATGGAACAGTCCTACTGTACGCCCGGGTCAAAGCAGCCGAATGGAACAGTCCTACTGTACGCCCGGGTCAAAGCAATCGAATGGAACTGTCCTACTGTACGCCCGGGTCAAAGCAATCGAATGGAACTGTCCTACTGTACGCCCGGGTCAAAGCAATCGAATGGAACAGTCCTACTGCTGTACGCCCGGGTCAAAGCAGCCGAATGGAACAGTCCTACTGTACGCCCGGGTCAAAGCAATCGAATGGAACTGTCCTACTGTACGCCCGGGCCAACAATGACCTGTTTGACTGGTTTCGGAAACAACTGCAAAAAGGAACTGCTTTCAGCACCAGAGACTAACAATGGCACAACATCCGTCACTGAGACTTCACACAGGAGCAACACAGTGATATTTCTGTGATGCAAATTACATCGGCAGGTTGCATATTTCACAAAGAAAACTGAGTTTGGCTAAGATTTCTACAAAATCAAAACTGTGCCTATTTAACTAACAATCAATAGCCGTCACAAATAAAAATACTGAATTTCAACTCCAATTCAAATTTCAGGTGTCAGGCTTGGCTCAGTGGTTGAAGTCCCACTCCAGAAACTTTGTTGTTCTTGTATAATCAAGGCCGACACACCTATGCAGTGCTGGGGGAGGGCTGCACTGTCGGAGGTGCCGTCTTTCGGATGAGACATTAAACCGAGGCCCCGTCCGCTCTCTCGGGTGGATGTAAAAGATCCCACGGCACTATTCGACGAAGAGCAGGGGTGTTCTCCCCTTTATCCTGGCCAATATTTATCCCTCAATCAACACCAGTAAAACAGATGATCTGCTAATGATCACATTGCTGCGTGTGGGAGCTTGCTGTGCGCAAATTGGCTGCCGCGTTTCCTACATTACAACAGTGACTGCACTTCAAAAGTACTTCATTGGCTGCAAAGTGCTTTGGGGCGTCCTGAGATCACGAAAGGTGCTATAGAAATGCGAGCCTTTCGTTTCCTCTTCCTGGAACTTGTACCGAATGCCTGCACAGTGAGCAAGATCCAAGCCATTTTCTTTCGACTCAGCCATTATTAGTCTGCTGGTGAAGCTGTGCCTTCTGGAGCAAGCCAGGCGGGGGTAGACTGAAATCTGCTGAGTAAAGACCGTCACGGGGATAAAAATCCATCAACGGAAAATAATGGCGCATGGGCAGTGATTACAGATTGCAATCTAACCCAGGCGGTACACGTCAGAACATCAACACTCAAATGGTTGACAGCAACCACCTGAAGCCTGCGATGAGTTCATTCTCTACCATTCATTTGGGGAGGTGTTCATTTTCTAAGCCCCGCTGCAGCTCCACGCTCAGCACGAATCCGGACTTTCAGCAGGCTCCAGGTCACTGGTGAGATGGCAAGCAGGATTAGAAGCTATCCCGACTCCCCGACTGCCTGTTTAAGGACAATATTATCTGTACTCGTTTACAATTACATTCCGTGGCTATCATTCATTGGGATACATTTAGTGAAGGTGGTAGTCGAATTGTTTTAGAAAATATTAATTTCATTAAACAAGCATGAAGATTCAGATCGGCCAGTTACTGCCAAAGCCACGAGCTGCTGTGGATTTTTCAACTCTGGCTCGTTTTGATCGTCAATGTCTGAAAACCTCAGGGGACCAAACGACAAAAAGGAATTACCAGGGGACTGAACGGTTAAGTTGCAAATATGTGGTCAGCCACTACTGTCAAGTCTAGGGCCTGGAGCTGGGTTTAAACTCAGTGGCTGAATTTGGGGAGTCTGGTGCACTGAGAGGAAGGTATTTAATGCTGGTTTCTTCTGACCTGGAGCCAGAAATTTACAAGCGACTGCCAATCTGAAAAGTGTTCTCCCACGCAGCAATTAATCTCTAGTTGACCTAAAGATGTGTCAATTTACAATTTGCGTGCAGGTTTAGAGATAGGCCAAGTTAAACACACCACACGCAACAGAATAATACAGAATGTATTAAGTCGCAACACTCCAGGCCTTTTCAAAGCAGCGAAGCTAAATTTGAAAGAAGGAAAGACTTGCATTTATATAGCGCCTTTCACCACCTCAGGACGTCCCAAAGCGCTTTACAGCCAATGAAGTACTTTTTGAAGTGTGGTCACTGTTGTAATGTAGGAAACGCGGCAGCCAATTTGCGCACAGCAAGCTCCCACAAACAGCAATGTGATAATGACCAGATAATCTGTTTTAGCGATGTTGGGTTGAGGGATAAATATTGGCCCCAGGACACTGGGGAGAACTCCCCTGCTCTTCTTCGAAACAGTGCCGCGGGATCTTTTACATCCACCTGAGGGGGCAGACTGGGCCTCGGTTTAACGTCTCATCCGAAAGACGGCACCTCCGACAGTGCAGTGCTCCCTCAGCACTACACTGGACTGTCAGCCTAGATTTTTGTGCTCAAGTGGAGTGGGACTTGAACCCACAACCTTCTGACTCAGAGGCGAGAGCGCTACCCACTGAGCCACAAATGACACTGTAGCAATATCCTCTCATTTTTGAGAGTCCTTTTGCAAGCTGCTTTCTCGTACCTCCTAACAACAGATCCTGGTTATGAAGGTGACCAAACCATCTGCTCCCAGGCTTCCACTTACATTGTTCCTCCCCTGAAGGGGCTGAGATATGGCTCTGTATCCATTGTTCGACTTGTCTCCAGATTTTCCATGCATGGGCTTACACGGAGTGTTGGCGGGCTACTAAACCATGTAGGCCATGATAATCGGGTCCAATCCCATCTTCATCCAACATCCACTCAGGTATGCTTCCCAGCAAGGGAGGGATCACTGGTTAGTGACCAGGAGCAGGAACCCCATTTGATGTTTCCTCCTCCCTGACTAAGGAGCCTCACGTCCAATTTCAGTGACCCAACTGCTTGCCCAATCAGTTAACCGAGCAAAGGTCAACCAGTGAACTCTGAACCTTCACAACGTGTGCGGCATAGCTCCACGCTGAACAGTGCATTGATCCACTGTGTTGTCGGACGAGCCTAGGCTTAGACCAGATGCAAAGAGGTGCACCAGAGCAGCCTGGTTCAATTATGTGCCTTCTGGCGAGGGGAAAAAACCACCCACGTTCCAGCCACCTTGAAGCGAGAAAGAAAACCAGGTGCGTTTGGCTCAGCTAAGATCTCAAACTCGATGGTTGGAATTGGTGGGCAGCTGACAAAACCCTAACAGTAGACAACTCAGCCATGAACACCTTTTCCTGCCTTTCGAAGATCGGCAGATTAACACCCAGCACCCTGTCACACATCAACAGGCCCCAGTGCTGGTAACGGTTCAGAAGGACGCTTGACTATTGAGCCATGGCCTCCACAAGTACTTCAACTGGGACCTCTCTCTTTTTAAAGACACACATCACTCAGGCAAGAATCAGCAGATGTTAATGTAACTTCAACTGACAGGCACAGGATGTCAGCTAAAGCAGAGAGATGGTGCCGATATCACTGCTTCAATTCCCTCTCTCTCTGCCTCACCTCTTCCTGCTTCAGATTTACCCATGTCTGAAGTCACACATTATGGCTTTCAGGCCACTGCGCCAGTCAACGGCAGAAATTAAAATGAAGGGAATGATTGCATTCAAGGCTGTGAAACGGGCATTTATACTTCAATGGTGAATTTGGAGTTTATTAGAGATGCAACTACTTATATTTATATAGCGCCTTTAACACAATAAAACGTCCCAATTTGACACCGAGACATGCAAGATGTTAGGGCAGATGACCAAAAGCTTGGTCAAAATACCTTCAGGATCACTAAAAGCCGGAACATCCTCAAACCATTTGCATCCGCATCGAAGGAGGCAGGAATAAGACCAACACCATCGAGAAAAGGACTGGCAATAAAAGCAGCCCACATTCCGAAAACAAAATCAAAAAGAGAAAAATACCGACAGTCAGATACACATAGCGGCAGCGTGCTAGCTGCATATACTGTGTGAATTATTTATTTACACAAACACAGACACGCACTCTCCACCTCCCCACCCCCCAATCAAGTCAGTTGCTGGGAGGTGTCAAACAGACGGAGTTAACTCGCTCTCCATTTGCCTTCCCCAGTGTCGGAGCTAAGTGGACGACGTGGTACGCCAGCACAGCGCATCTTCAAAGTTTTTCAAACTGGGGCCTGATGGGGGCCAACGGCACACACACTGGTAAAGAAACAGCATCGTGATCACTTGAGCATCGATCTCCTGGCAGGCACCACGTAAACTGGGCTGAGCCACTCGTTTTCAAGAGAGTCATTATGTGGCAAAGGCCCCCCCCCCCAACTCTTTGAATTTGCTACGGTTGTTGGGTCTGAGATGAAAACCAGGACATTGGCACCGCTTCCCATTCCATCTGCGCCTCCACACTGCAAAATTCTCTTGTCTGCAATTCTCCGACATTTGAATTTTATTTCTTCTATTCATACTGAGCAAGGGGAAACATTAGTTGGGGTTAATTGTGGCAGCCTGTCACTTTTGTTCTGGTGGGGGGGGGGGGGGGGGGAATAACTTGTGAAATGGGCATTTGGTGTATTCAGCGCTCATAGAATGGTTACAGCATGGAAGGAGGCCAGTCGGCCCGTCGAGCCCGTGCCGGCTCTCTGCAAGAGCACTTCAGCTAGTCCCACTCCCCCGCCCGTTCCCTGTAGCCCTTGCAAATTTCGTTCCTTCAGGTACTTATCCAACTCCCTTTTGAAAGCCGTGATTGAGTCTGCCTCCATCGCCCTTTCAGGCAGTGCATTCAAGATCCTAACCACTCGCTGAGTAAAAAAGTTTTTTATGTCGCCTTTGGTTCTTCTGCCAATCACCTTAAATCTGTGTCCTCTGCTTCTCGACCCTTCTGCCAATGGGAACAGTTTCTCTCTATCTACTCTGTCCAGACCCCTCATGATTTTGAACACCTATCAAATCTCCTCAATCTTCTCTGCTCCAAGTTCCCCTCCAAGTCATACACCATCCTGACTTGGAGACATATATCGTCGTTCCTTCATCGTCGCTGGGTCAAAAACCTGGAACTCCCTCCCTAACAGCACTGCGGGAGCACCTTCACCACACAGAAAGCGGCTCACCACCACCTTCTCAATTATGGATGGGCCTTGCCAGCGACGCCAACATCCCATGAATGAATAAAAAAAGGTAGACAGCAGTCTTCCCAATCAAACCACTGATTACTCCTGCTAGGGCTGTTAAAGGTGCTGGGTTACGCTGGAGGAAGGTTCTGCAGACACCACCTTGGGGGGGGCGGTGGAGAGAGGGGGAGGATGGAGCATGGGTCCAACTCAGCCCGGCACTCAAGAGGACAAGCAAAGTTCATATTAACACTCTTCTTTCAAAGGAACGCATATTTCAACACAAATATATCCAGCAACTATCCTCTACCTTCCTCACACCCAGCAACTACCAATTCACTCAATTTCAGTGACTCGGTAATGAGCGGTCATGAGAACCAACTCAAAGCACCTGGCAAAAAGGGGAGAAGGGTGGGGATGAGCAAGAATAAAAGGGGGGGGGGGGGAAAGAGAGAGGGGGGGTCTGAAGATGATAGGATCAAAGGAACAGGGCTTCTGGATGGGGTCACTGAGGTCATGACTGGGGAGGGGAACCCTCGACACATCAAGTGACCATGTGTAGCCACAGGGAGAGAAACCGTTTGAGGGGAGGGGAGGGGAGGGAGGCGGAGATCGGAACGAGCCATCGCACAGAAGGACGCTGGTGGTCTTCACTCGAGCAATCTTTGAGACATGAGCGAGGCAGCAGGCAAGAGGTTTGGAAGTCTGTTGCAGAGTGAAGCAAGATCGGGGGGGGCGGGGAAATGGCAGGTACCTCAGTGATGAGGATCCAACACAAGGCATGAGCTAATTGTAGAACAGGATTTCATTTCACACATTAAAATGAACTAATGATTGAGCTGAGGCCCCATCTGAGGGAACACGTCACAGCGAGGCTCAGGTCAAGCGAACGGGAGTGACAGCTCGATTCAGCGGTATCTACGAGGAGGGTGTCGAATCCGAGATACAAGCACAGTTTGGGGGGAGTTAACGGAGGGCGATGAGCCAGCTCCCAGTGAATCAGTGATGAGGGGAGGAAACTGCAGCATGGGTCCAACTCAGCCCGGCACTCAAGAGAAAGAGGCAGAACGACAGTAAATGCCTGCTCTCTCGCGACAGGGAGTTGCTGTTGGTGCGATTGGCCGGGGAGAAGAGGAGCTACTTTTGGAAGGGAAGAAAATGGAGATGAAGTTGATTGGATTCCAGATTGTCTGAAAGCTGTGCTTGGCTGATCCCGCAATGGGGCACCTCCAGCACTGCTACAGCAGACACTTTGCCTGGAATGCTAACAGGAACCGGTCATCGAAGAACAGTATAAAAGTGGCTCCGACTACTCAGATTTCACTGTAATCACATCTAGTTTAGATCTTGGTTTCTGTTTCCATGTAACACTGGGTAAAGATGCAGGCAATGAAATGTTTCTTTTCCATTTCTCCCCACCCCCCCAACCAATTCTTCCTCCGTTCCTGAAGGCACTGGCTGTCACTGGGCTACTGTTCCAAGGGCACCAGCGACCCTGTGAGCCAGTCACCGCATGTCAGCTATTTGTTCATGGGGAGACGAAAGAAAGACAGACTTGTATTTCTATAGCGCCTTTCACGACCACCGGACGTCTCAAAGCGCTTTACAGCCAATGAAGTACTTTTGAAGTGGAGTCACTGTTGTAATGTGGGAAACGCGGCAGCCAATTTGCGCACAGCAAGCTCCCACAAACAGCAATGTGCTAATAACCAGATGATCTGCTTTAGTGATGTTGATTGAGGGATAAATATTGGCCAGGACACCGGGGAGAACTCCCCTGCTCTTCTTTGAAATAGTGCCGCGGGATCTTTTACGTCCACCTGAGAGAGCAGACGGGGCCTCGGTTTAACGTCTCACCCGAAAGACGGCACCTCCGACAGTGCAGCACTCCCTCAGCACTGCACTGGAGCGTCAGCCTGGATTTTTGTGCTCAAGTCTCTGGAGTGGGCCTTGAACCCACAACCTTCTGACTCAGAGGCGAGAGTGCGGCCCACTGAGCCACAGCTGACAGGAGGGGAAAAAGGGGAGAAACACGGTCCCAGCCATCCACATTCACCCTCCCCACACACCCTCCCTCCACCCCACGTGCACCCATTCCAACCCTGGCGCCCCCCCCTGCATTCCCCCGTCCGCATTCATGGCACACGGCTTTGAGACAATCGGGAACCCAATCCACTTTGGGACGATGAGGTTCATTACAAGGCTTGAATCGAGACGTCAATGGGTAAGTCACAGCAGGGTGTAGTACGATATTGCTCCTCCCAACCCCAAAACAGTCAAGCTGTTCCCACTGAAAGTTCCCACTCAAATAAAACTGTTGGACTATAACCTGGTGTTGTGCGACTTCTCACATTTGTCCACCCCAGTCCAACACCGGCATCTCCACATCATAACTGAAAATAGAGGAGAGATTCCAACGCCATCAAAAGAGAAAGGAGCTTGGGGCAGGGACCTATTCATCGAAACTGAATCACAAGTCTCTCAGCGTTTGCACAATTCCCCGGGGGGGGGGGGGGTAAGCAAGTGTTGAATTACACAGTCCGTTAAGCATGTTCTCGGGGGAAGGTGGAGGCGGCGAGTGGGGCGGGCTGTGGAAAAGGCCAGCAGGGATTCTAATCAGACCACTGACACAAGCCCAAGTCGAGTCACTTTGACTCACAGCTGGTCCCGCAGCAGCAAGGGCAGCACGAGGTGGGGGGTATTTTTACACTGCAGCAGTAGGGGTGGGGGGGGGGGGGGGGGGGGAAAGAAAGAGTAAACAGATCTCACCCAGCCTTTGCGCAGTGCCACGGCGATTCAGAATAGTAACTGAAGCCAGCCCTCGCCCGCCTGAGCAGCAGCGCAAAGTTACAAGGCAGTAATTTCGTCAAATAGGCCAGGTGACATCATGTGCCAGGAAAAGGAAAACTCAAGGTGGCTCACCAACATGTCGGCACAACCCCTCCCCCCTCAGGAGATACAATTACTGCCATGAACTCGCTGCCAACTGTCAGCTTTTACTAAAAGTAACAAGACAGGCGATGATTATTTGAGACGCAGGAGGACAGATTTTCTCTTAGTGTCTGGGCTTCAAGGGTTGCCTGGGCGCGGAGCAGGGGGGGGGGGAAAAAAAATCACAGGCCTGCCATGGAGCCCGCCCGTTAATTCTAAACAGATGGCAAATCGTGCAGGCTCCACTAATCAGGTGTGATCCTCCCAGCCCATTTCCTCTGTGCGCTGCACCCAAACACAGTGAGAGGAGAAATAACAACAGAAAACGCTGGAAAAACTCAGCAGGCCAGGCAGCATCCGTGGAGAGAAACAGAGTTAACGTTTCAGGTCGAAGACCTTTCGTCAGAACTGGAAAAAAGCAGGAAATGAAATAGATTTAACTTGCTTTAAATCTATTTCATTTCCTGCTTTTTTCCCCAGTTCTGACGAAAGGTCTTCGACCTGAAACGTTAACTCTGTTTCTCTCTCCACGGATGCTGCCTGGCCTGCTGAGTTTTTCCAGCGTTTTCTGTTGTTATTTCAGATATCCAGCATCTGCAGTATTTTGCTACAGTAAGAGGAGATCTGCCCTACAATCTACAGACTCCTCGGTGGAGAGCAACTTTCAACATCAGGAAAAGGCCAATGGGCCCAACAAGCCTGCCTGTTTTTCCTGGACCAACCACAAAAATCCACCTCTTTCTTAAACCCTTCTCTCTCCAAAAACACTTTCAATTGTCTCTTGAACCCACTTACGAGGAGAGCTTACACAAACTAGGGGTGTATTCCCTGGAATTTAGACAGTTATGGGGTGATTTGATTGAAGTTTTAAAGATATTAAGAGGAACAGATAGGGTAGATAGAGAGAAACTATTTCCGCTGGTTGGGGAGTCGAGGACTAGGGGGCAGAGTCTAAAAAACTAGAGCCAAACCTTTCAGGAGTGAAATTAGGAAACACTTCTACACACCAAGGGTACCATCTACAAAATGCACTACAGTAAGGCTACTTCGACAGCACCTCCCAAACCCACAACCTCTACGACCTAGAAGGACAAGGGCAGCAGGCGCATGGGAATGCCACCACCAAGTTCCCCTCCAAGTCACAACCAACCTGACTTGAAAATATATCAGCAGTTCCTTCATCGTCGCTGGGTCAAAATCCTGGAACTCCCTCCCTAACAGCACTGCAGGAGCCCATTCACCTCACGGACTGCAGTGGTTCAAGAAGGCGGCTCACCACCACCACCTTCTCAAGGGCGATTCGGGATGGGCAATAAATGCTGGCCTTGCCAGCGACGCCCCACATCCCGAGAATGAGTAAATTTTAAAACATCAATACACGGTTTAAATAAAAACAGAATTGATCATGACCAGGAAACAGCAGCGGGTACGGATTCATAATAAAAGACCCCGCCTGACCAACCTCCTTGACTTCTTCAAGGCAGTGAAAGCCCAAGTGAACTCTGGGTCCATCTCGACTTCCAAAAATCATTTGACAAGATCCTACACGGAAAGGCTACTGTTTCAACTCAATTCAATGGGGATTCAAGCTAAAACTTGGGAACATACAAGAGATTGGCTACACGCAAGAGCAACGAGGGCTTTATAGAGGAGTTTAGTGGGAAAGGGGGTTGGAGTATAAGAGTAAGGAAGTCTTGCTACAATTGTACAGGGTCTTGGTGAGACCACACCTGGATTACTGTGCACAATTTTGGTCTCCTTATCTAAGGAAGGATATACTTGCCTTGGAGGCGGTGCAACGAAGGTTCACTAGATTGATTCCTGGGATGAGAGGGCTGTCCTATGAGGAGAGATTGTGTAGAATGGGCCTATACTCTCTGGAGTTTAGAAGAATGAGAGGTGATCTCATTGAAACATACAAGATTCTGAGGGGGTTTGACAGGGTAGATGCCGAGAGGTTGTTTCCCCCTGGGCTGGAGAGTCTAGAACTAGGGGGCATAGTCTCAGGATAAGGGGTCGGCCATTTAGGACTGAGATGAGGAGGAATTTCTTCACTCAGAGGGTTGTGAATCTTTGGAATTCTCTGCCCCAGAGGGCTGTGAATGCTGAGTCTGAGTAGATTCAAAGTTGAGAGAGATAGATTTTTGGACTCTCGGGGAATCAAGGGATATGGAGATCGGGCGGGAAGGTGGAGTTGAGGTCGATGATCAGCCATGATCTTATTGAATGGTGGAGCAGGCTTGAGGGGCCGAATGGCCGACTCCTGCTCCTATTTCTTATGTTCTTATGAAAGGGCAACGTCTGCTCTTTGGAAATGTACATCAAGCGCTATGATTCAGATCCCCGATGGAAACCGGTCGCATTCACAGACGATAGCAAACTAGGAGGGGCAGTTTAATTTGAGGCGGCAGCTCAAAACCACAGAATTCATCAGACAAAATATTTAAGTGGGCAGAGAAAATTGGAAGAGTGACAATTGGAAGGCAATGCAATTCGGAAGAGGAAAGTGGACGAGTAAGAACTCCAGTCTGACAAAGAACTGCTGGAGGTTACTGAACACGTCCAGTTGTCCTGTGTCAAGACCACACTGACCAAGTATCGGCACTTCAGCAGAAAGAGAGTGAATCACAGTTCCATGTAATTACAGATTACAGTTTACAATGAGGTTAATACTGCTTGTAACATTCATTCAGCATTCCCGGACCAGAAAGAAAGACTTGCATTTACATAGTACCTTTCATGACCTCGGGATATCCCAAAGTGCTTTACAGCCAATTAAATGCTTTTTTGAAGTGTAGTGTCTCTTGTAATGTAGGAAACGCGGCAGCCAATTTGCGCACAGCAAGCTCCCACGAACAGCAATGCGATAATAACCAGATGATCTACTGTTTGAGGGATAAATATTGGCCAGGTCACCGGGAGAACACCCCTGCCCTTCTTCCAATAGTGGCCGTGGGATCTTTTATGTCCACCGTCAGCTCTGGCGCAGTGGGCAGCACCCTCGCCTCCGAGTCAGAAGTTTGTGGGTTCAAATCCCACGCCAGAGACTTGAGCACAAAAATCCAGGCTGACACTCCAGTGCAGTGCTGAGGGAGCGCTGCACTGTCGGAGGTGCCGTCTTTCAGATGAGACATTAAACCGAGGCCACGTCTCCTCTCTCTGGTGGACGTAAAAGATCCCACGGCACTATTTCGAAGAGGAGCAGGGGAGTTCTCCCCGGTGTCCCGGACAATATTTATCCCTCAATCAACATAACAACAGATTATCTGGTCATCGTCACATTGCTGTTTGTGGGAGCTTGCTGTGCGCAAATTGGCTGCCGCGTTTCCTACATTACAACAGTGACTACACTTCAAAAGTACTTCATTGGTTGTAAAGCGCTTTGGGACGTCCGGTGGTCGTGAAAGGGGCTATATAAATGTAAGTCTTTCTTTTTCCTTCACTATAAGAGGGCAGACAGGGCTTCGGTTTAAGGACTCATCTGAAGGATGGCTGAAGATGTTCCTGTTTCGGTTCACTCATCAAGAAAGGTCACTTGAGGTTCTGCAAGGGGTGCCCAGAAAGACGAAGATGAAATGTAAGTGCGACGAGAGAGGTGTCTCTTTCTGGTTCGAGGAGAAAGCCAGTTGGTTGAAGATCTCGTTGAGCAGCAGCAGCAGAAACTCCTGAGCGCTCTGATCAGTAGGTTGCCGCTTTGGATACCCGCCCCCCCCCCCCGCAACACGCATGGGGAGTACAGGAATGAAACCCCTCGCTTGTCCAAGGGGATCAAGGTCGGAGACGATAATGAGGTTTCTGCACAAAACCTCATAAAATCAAAGAAATTTCAGCCAAGGAAGCAGCCATTCGGTTCATGGCTCCATGTCGGAGCTTTCCACTTCAACCCCCATTTTCCTGCTCTTGTTTCATACCCCTTCATTGAATCCGGCTTCATTTTTCTCCCCCCTTTCTGGACCTAGAAAACAGTGACATTAATTGCAGCCCAACCACCACCAGCCCCGCTGAGATTAGCCAACTCGGCACAAACCAGGAGCTCCAGCACGGGTCAGTCTCGGTCTGTATGACTCAGCTGCGCACCGGAGAAACTTGCTGAGCCATTGAGCAGGCCCAACGTATTCCACCGTGACGAGCGTCAGATCGGCACCACTCCCTGGGGCTCAGAATCAATGGAATGTGCAACCCAGTGAAGTTCTAGCTAGACTGAGCAATGCTGAATCTAGATCAAAGTATTATTAGAAGGAAAGGGTTACTCCACCAGAAGTTATGCTAAACCTTTATAAAACACTAGTTCGGCCCCAGCTGGAGTATTGTGTCCAATTCTGGAAGGACATTATGGCTTTGGAGAGGGTACAGGAGAGATTTACTAGAATGGTTCCAGGGATGAGGGATTACCATTACGTGGATAGACAGGAGAAGCTGGGGTTGTTCTCCTTAGAGCAGAGAAGGCTAAGAGGAGATTTGGTAGAGGCGTTTAAAATCATGAAGGGTTTCGCCAAGAGTAAATAAAGAGAAACTGTTTCCAATGGCTGAAGGGTCGATAACGAGGGGGCACAGATTTAAGGTGATGGGCACAAAAAACAGAGGCGACACGAGGAAAATCTTTTTCAAGCAACGAGTGGTTAAGATTTGGAATGCACGGCCTGATAGGGCGGTGGATACAGATTCAATAGTAACCTTCAAAAGGGAATTGGATAAATACTTGGAAGGAGAAAAAAATTGCAGGGATATGGGGAAAGAGCGGGGAAGTGGGACTAACTGGATTGCTCTTCAAAAGAGCCGGCACAGACTCAATGGGCCGAATGGCCTCCTTCTGTGCCGTGTAATTTTTATGATTATACAAGTTCCTGACCCCAGGATGGGATTTCGAACAACACACAAAAGGGAAAAAAAAATGTGACGAAAATAGAAAAATGATCAACGCTCCCAACAATAAAAACCACTTGTGTGTTTACGGCCCTGATAGTTCAGTGTTTATTGTTACTGAAGAGCATGTTGTCCCTCAGTAAAGGAATGCAGCCTCTGCTGAATAGCCTCACAGAGGCACGGAAGAAACTAGCGGCGCGGTAGAGTTGTGCTCGGAGGACGGCGCATTTCCCAGGTAGCGCGTGCTGCATGACCAGCGAGTGAGGTGCCAATTGTGGACTAACAAGGCAAGGGAATACACAATGAATGGTAGGACCCTAGGAAGGACAGAGGATCAGAGGGACCTTGGTGTGCATGTACATAGATCACTGAAGGCAGCAGGACAGGTAGATAAGGTGGTTAAAAAGGCATATGGGATACTTATATTCTATGCCTCGGCTAATGAAGGCAAGAGCAGGGAGGTTATGATGGAGCTGTACAAAACGCTGGTTAGGCCACAGCTGGAATACTGTGTGCAGTTCTGGTCGCCACACTATAGGAAGGATGCGATTGCATTGGAGAGCGTGCAGAGGAGATTCACCAGGATGTTACCTGGGCTGGAGCGTTTCAGCTAGAGACTGGACAGGCTGAGGTTGTTTTCCTTAGAGCAGAGAAGGCTGAGGGGGGACCTGATTGAGGTGTACAAAATTATGAGGGGCATAGATAGGGTAGATAGAAAGGAACTTTTCCCCTTAGTAGAGGGGTCAATAACCAGGGGGCATAGTTTCAAGGTAAGGGGCAGGAGGTTTAGAGGGGATTTGAGGAAAAACTTCTTCACCCAGAGGGTGGTTGGAACTCACTGCCTGAAAGGGTGGTAGAGGCAGGAACCCTCACAACATTCAAGAAGCATTTAGATGAGCACTTGAAACATCATAGCATACAAGGCTACGGACCAAGTGCTGGAAAATGGGATTAGAATAGACAGGGCTTGATGGCCGGCGCGGACACGATGGGCCGAAAGGCCTCTTTCTGTGCTGTATAACTCTATGACTATGACTCTATGTGTAGGACGCCAGGAAAATCCACTGCGTGTGTTTCAGATGGTTCAACCGCAACCTTTCGGAAAAATCCTCCTCCTTTCTCCTCCCCGCAAGGCAGTGACTCACGCTGGGGATCGGTTCTGTTCAGATTCGCACGCAGCCCTCGGGGGGACCTAAAGCAAGCTGCCCTTTCTCATGCCTGAGCCCAGACAGTAAGCGTTACATGACGGAGTAGAGGTGGGGGCTGCAGTCTTGGCTGATTCCCACCCCCCACCCAACACCCCTATAACCTGACCCAGGAAAATTGAGTTCAATTATAGTTTTCCACCACTATCCTTGGTGAGATGACTTCACCCGGCACAGGACAGAGGTCAAAGGTGGGTCTTTCTTGCCATTTGTTATCTTTATTACACACGTGGAAATACAAGAGATACTTCTCATTCTCTCCCACCGCCTCCCTCCACTCCACAAGATTAGAAATACTGAATATTTTCTCAGAGACCTCCAGTATGATGGAATTCAAACGGAAACACGTTAGCGGGTTGCGAAGAGTGAAGCAGACACACCAAGTGTTTCAGCTTCACACTGGGTTGGGAGGGGGAAGAGGATGGGAATCAAAAGGATTGAAACAAGCCCACAGCCAGTCTCACGAGCCTCTGCAAAGCCATCTTCAGACAGGCCTCCCCGCCCCAAATGAGTGGTCAGTGATTCCACTGCTGGCTTCCTTTTTGGGTTCACACCGACTCAAAGCAACGGTCGGCGCACTTCGAAGCGAGTCACTCCACGGACGGTGCTTCGAGACGTGTCTGCGAGATACGGATAAGGTGCTTGTAAATCTGGAGCCTTTCATTAACGACGTTAAACTGCTTCTGGGACCTCTGCACTCTTAAGAGAGCCCAGCAGTCCTGCGGATTCACTCAATCACTGTGGGGGGGGGGGGGGGGGAGGGGGGATTCGTGTTAATCAGGCCACTGTGAAACGCCTTGAAACATTCTCTGCTAAAAGCGCTATATAAATGCCGTTTACATATGATTATGCATGTCTGCACAACAGCATTTTATTTTACGCCCTTCATCATTCAATACAGGATGGCTGGTTTGACGTCGAATAACAGTAAAAATTCACTCAAGTATTATGCTTCTTTTTAAAAAAAAATTTTGGATACACTGCAAATTTTTTAAAACAACACTTGCTTAACAGGACCAGAGATAATGTAGGTCACAGAAAGATAAAGAGCCAAAAAAAGACTGTTGTAAAATGTGCAGAATTGTGGTTTAATGCAGGATGACAGTCAGGTCCTGTAATGGAGAAAGAGTGGGGGAAGAACAGGGCATTGCCACTAATTGGAGAGCTCTTTCAAAGAGCTGGCACAGGCACGATGGGCCAAATGGCCTCCTTCTGTGCTGTATGATTCAATGATCTCAGAACTGCTAACAATTTACATAAGAAATAGGAGCAGGAGTAGGCCATTTGGCCCCTCGAGCCTGCTCCGCCATTCAATAAGATCATGGCTGATCTTCTAGCTCATCTCCACTTTCTCGCCCGATCCCCATATCCCTTGATTCCCTTAATATCCAAAAATCTATCGATCTCTGTCTTGAATATACTCAACGACTGAGCCTCCGCAGCCCTCTGGGATAGAGAATTCCAAAGATTCACCACCCTCTGAGTGAAGAAATTTCTCCTCATCTCAGTCCTAAATGGCCGACCCCTTATTCGAAGACTGTGACCCCTGGTTCTAGACTCCCCAGCCCGGGGAAACATCCTCCCTGCATCTACAATGTCAAGCCCTGTAAGAATTTTATATGTTTCAATGAGATCACCTCTCATTCTTCTGAGCTCTAGAGAATATAGGCCTAGTCTACTCAATCTCGCCTCATTAGGACAATCACCCCCATCCCAGGAACCTTCGTTGCACTCCCTCTATGGCAAGTATATCCTTCCTGAGGTAAGGAGAGCAAAACTGTGCACAATACTCCAGGTGTGGTCTCACCAGGGCCCTATATAATTGCAGTAAGACGTCTTTACTCTTATACTCAAATCCTCTTGTAATAAAGGCCAACATACTATTGGCATTCCTAATTGCTTGCTGTACCTGCTTGTTATCTTTCAGTGCTTCGTGTACAAGGACACCCAGGTCCTGCTGAACACCAAAAACCATTTCTGAACCATTTGGCTATTGTCTTTTTTTTTGCGTCACAGCTTAAACTGAACATGCCTGAACTTCTTTCATGCCATTCCTTTTCGCCACTCTCGAGGCTTACCTCCCACTCCATTCCACGGCTGAGCAAGGAAACCAATCCCTGTCCTCCTCCATATCCGCTCATTAGGAAATGCATGAGCCACAGCCTGGGGTAACTCGATTTGTTTTGAGTCCCATTACGACTAGAGAATTATTTTCTGAATATAAAAAATGTTAAATTATTCTAAACTTGCAAGCTCACTCATGCAAGAATGGCTTACTTCTCAAATCCAAATCATTGTCCATTTCTTTTCAGTCAATCACTAATTATTTAATACTCTCACTAATTAAGGAAAAAAAATCCCACTGTACTTAGGAGCAGGAGTAGGCCATTCAGCCCCTCGAGCCTATTCCGTCATTCAGTGAGATCATGGCTGATCTGTATCCTAACTGCGTCCACCCGCCTATGCTCCATATCCCTTAATATCCTTGGCTAGCAAAAATCTATCGATCTCAGATTTAAAATGATTAATTGAGCATCAACTGCTATTTGAGAGAGAGTGTGTTCCACACTTCTACCACACATTGCGTGAAGAAGTGTTTCCTAACTTCTCTCCTGAATGGCCTGGCTCTGATTTTAAGGTTATGTCCCCTTGTCGTGGACTCCTCCACCAGCAGAAGAAGTTTCTCTCTGTCTACCCTATCCATCCCTTTCAAAATCCTAAAAACCTCAATCATGTCACCCCTTAACCTTCTATATTCCAGGGAATACAAGCCTAGTTTATGTAATCTCTCCTCATAATCTAACCCTTGGAGCCCTGGTTAACATTCTGGTGAATCTGTGCTGCACTCGCTCTGCCTTACTTACAACATGAGTTATATGTCATCGTCCAGAAATATATCTTTTTGTCTATCAAAACACCAATGACTACAGTTAAGGATTGGGGGGGCGGGTGGGGGGGGGGGGGGGGGGGCGGGGGAGGTTCATGCTAAAATAAATGCAAGCATGAGCGAAAGTATCCACCACTTCAAATAAAAAGCAAAACTGAATACACAAGAGAGCTTGCAGCAGAACCAAGTGTGAAGAGTGACATGTTCCAGGGCCCCTGCCCTTGCCGGTTTTTCGCCAACATATTATTCTGCCAATTGCAGGTTGCATGAAAAACAGCCAGTTGAAACTTGGAACAACAACATTTTTGCACATACTGAAAATTTTCATCTGAAAAACTATACAATTACTTCAAAACATTGAGGACATAAGTAAAAAAAAAGCTTAATCGCGCATTCCTGTCACAACACACTCTTCAGTAACAATAACTTGCATTTAAATAGCACCTTTAACGTAGTAAAACGTCCAAAAGCCCTTCACAGGAGCATTATCGGACAAAATTTGGCACCGAGCCACATAAAGAACAGGCCATCAAAAGCATGGTCAAAGTGGTAGCTTTTGAGGAGCATCTTAAAGACACTCTCTGTCTGCATACTTAACAACAGACTGACATTTATGTGCTGTTTATCACACCTCTCAGAGACGTGTCAAAGCATTTCCCATGCAGTGTAGCAACTGTTAAGTAAGCAGGGGTTATAGTCACACAGCAAGATCCCAAAAGCAGCAATGAGATCATGACCAGTGAATCTGGTTTTTTTTTGTGTAGTACTGGCCAAAGACGGAATGTTGGCCGGGATGCTGTGAAAACTGCCGGCTCCTCCTTGAATGGTGCCACAGAAGAATTAACACCCACCGAATCACAAGAACAGGCAGGCGGCATCTCAGCTGAACAATCCCTCTGAAGAACAGCCCCACTGGCAATTGCAACCCTCCCTCAGTGCTGCACTGCAAGGTCAGCTCAGACTATACGGTGTCAGCTGTGGCTCAGTGGGCGGCACTCTCTCCTCCGAGTCAGAAGGTTGTGGGTTCAAGCCCCACTCCAGGGACTCGAGCACAAAAATCTAGGCTGACACTCCAGTGCAGTGCTGAGGGAGTGCTGCACTGTCTGAAGTGCCGTCTTTCAGATGAGATGTTAAACCGAGGCCCCGTCTGCTCTCAGGTGGACGTAAGACATACCATGGCACTATTTCATAGAACATACGATGTAGGAGCAGGAGTAGGTCATTCGGCCCCTCGAGCCTGCTCCGCCATTCAATAAGATCATGGCTGATCTGATCTTGGCCTCAACTCAACTTCCCTACCCACTCCCCATAACCCTTGACTCCCTTACCATTCAAAAATCTGTCTATCTCCACCTTAAATATACTCAATGACCCAGCCTCCACAGCTCTCTGGGGAAGGGAATTCCAAAGATTCACAACCCTCAGAAGAAATTCAGAAGAGCAGGGGAGTTCTCTCCGATGTCCCGGCCAATAGTTATCCCTCAATCAACATCACTAAAACAGATGATGATCTGGTCATTATCACAGTGCTGTTTGTGGGAGCTTGCTGTGTGAAAATTGGCTGCCGCATTTCCTACATTTCGACAGTGACGACACTCCAAAAAGTACCAACTTTGGCTGTAAAGTGCTTTGGTCAGGTCATGAAAGGCGCTTTTTAAATGCAAGTCTTTCTTTCTTTCATTGTGTGGGACATGCACTGAAAGGTTTCGCCCATCAGTCTGACCTTGCTGGTTTTGGTCGCTCCAAATATTCTGGGGAGTGGTCCACGCACTGCGATTTTCTCAACTGGAAGGTTTAGATCAGAGTAACCATCGCTCTGAACTTTATACTCCACCAGGCCGCTTCACAGTAGACTACGCATCACCAGTGTAGGACATGGACGGAATAGTAACTCCCCCCCCACCCCCATCAGCTACCTTGCGCAAAAGTATTATTTTTTCTTCCCTATTGTTTTTAAATTAAGTGGTGCAAGGGATAATTTCACACAAGGAAGTCTTCTAATTGAAGCCTTTCAATCAACCTTCACACTGGTCGCCTCCGGAGGTTTGATTCGGATCCTCGCAAAGTTAATGATTTCCCTGCTTCAGACTGAATTATTATTCAAGCAGTTGCTTTGTTGCACTTTCTATTTATAGCATTTGGGCTCCCAGTTTTGAAAGATTTGCAGCTCAAAGTGTGGAGCTGCAGCTTGGCGCATTCTTGCCTCAGGAAGGCTCTTCAAAAGGTATGCGGGGGGGGGGGGGGGGGAATAACTTTTCAGTCTTCAACATGCACGAACTGTTGGGAGGGGGGGGGGTCGAACGTTGGTCCATTTTTGGCTGACCGTGAAGAAAGACGTTAGTGTCACGTGGTGGATAAACACCGACCAGGACTGTTTGGGCCGAACGGCCTGGTTCCACGCTGTAATTCTGTGCGTCACTTTGGCATCCAACATGACCCAGCTCGAGGGGATTCACAGATTCGAAGCAGGATTGAAGCCCCCTGAACGTTCGCCAAAGTCCTTTGACGCTTGGTTGAGCTTCACGCTCCGAATTCAGGCGAGCGCTCACTGCTCATACCCTGTGCTGAGGAAGTGTTTCGATGCCGTTTATTACGACTGAACTAATTCTGTCAAATTTTGTTTGACAACGCTCCAGTGAAGCACCTTGGGATGTTTCACTGCATTAGAGGCGCTGTATAAATGCAAATTGGTGATGTCAACTGAAACAAGTCAGAAATATCAACATCAGGCAACAGTGACAACTCTCGGTAAAGTTTCTGCTGCAGATACACATCATTATGAGCAAGGCGGCTGGGCCAATGAGCCTTACAGAAATGTAAATGGGACAACGCTCCTCCCTCTTCATCGATCGGACATCCATCTGTACAATTCAAAGGTTTCTTGGGGGCTGGGGGGGGAGAGAGAGAGATGAAAACTCACCCCCACCTCCCCCTTTTGCTGAATGCAGGAGCTCACAGCACACTGGCCCAATGGAGTGGTACACCAACGGGCTGTTACCAAAATCTACAAGGGCCTGGTGAACTGCTCTCTGCGATACCCCAATCCACCCCCCCCCCCAATTGCAACAACGCTGTGCTGAGGCCTGGTCCTACTGTGTAGGGAGGAATTTAATGTTTTATTTTTGAAATATACTAAAATCAGGTGGAAAGAAAGGAATCTTGAACTTATACAATTCCTTTTCGGGTCATCAAAACATCTCACACAACGGAAGGTTCCTCGTTAAGAGTGCGGAGACTATTCTCGAGAAATCTCGTAATCTTTCGCAAGCAGCAATGAGATGGATAATCAGTTCATCAAGGACAGGACGTTTGGGAGATTCAAACTGGGAATTGCAGGGAAGATGGGCACGGATTTGGTAGGCGACAACATGCTCAAGAGAGGAAAGGGAGATTGGAGATAGGGCAGTAGTCTGCAAGGACAGAGGGACCAAGTTGAGATTTTTTGAGGAGGGGGTGATGACGGCGGTTTTGTACCCACCCAACATACTTGAATTGGGAATGCAAAGCTCAATTGACAGCAAAACACCATCGGCCCACGATATTTGAGGCAACTGAAGTTCAGAAACATGCTGCAAGTAGTGTTCTCAACAGTTTCCACAGTATTTCCAGAGATATATGGAGAGTCAGTTCCTGGGAATCATGCTGGATCTAAGAATACTCTACAAAGTACCCATTTCTCCACTGCCAAGCCTCTGGTGTCAGTTCTTGTGAGTCAACTCGTATAATGGTCAACAACTTGCATTTATATAGCGCCTTTAACATAGTAAAACGTCCCAAGGCGCTTCACAGGAGCGTTAGAAAAAACCCGACACCGAGCCACATAAAGAGATATTGGGACAAATGGCCAAAGGCTTGGTCAAAGAGGTAGGTTTTAAGGAGTATCTTAAAAAGGAGAGAGAGTGGAGAGGTTTAGGGAGGGAATTCCAGAGCTTTGGGCCTGGGGAACTGAAGGCACGGCTGCCAATGGTGGGGAGGTGAAAATCAGGGATGTGCAAGAGACCAGAATTGGAGGTACAGAGACCCCGGAGGGTTGTAGGGCTGGAGGAGGTTGCAGAGATAAGGAGTTAGTGAGGGGGCGAGGCCATGGAGGAATGTGAACACGAGGATGAGAATTTGAAATTCGAAGTGCTGGTGGGCAGGGAGCCACGATTGGTCAGCGAGCACAAGATTGATGGGCGAACGGGACTTGGTGCGAGTTAGGATAAGGCAGCAGAGCTTTGGATGAGCTGTCGTCTGTGGAGGGTGGAAGGTGAACACTTAAGATGGCAGTCAGATGTCAGGAGATGGACTGGGAAACATGAAGCAGTCAATAAAGGGCTGATCTTTTGTCTAAGGAACGCCTGTTCCAAAACAGTACAAACACGTGTCTCTCAGAAGGCTGTTGAAAGCCTTCAGCCAGGTGTGACATGCAAAAGGAGCAACTCCCATTGTAATACACAAAATTAAGAATGGGAGTCTGCTCCACCCCAACGTCAATTTGCTTCGCCCCTTCCCACGACTTGTGGCTCAGAATAGATTCAGCACTGCTCTGCGTAGAAGCACTTCAATGATGCAGAGCTTAAAAAATACATACCCCAACTCCCCCAATAGTTCAGTAGGTAAATGGCACACCGCACACACAGGTGGACAAGGCAAGCTCTCAAGGTTTTTAATCCCTGACCTGTGCTGAACCAGATAAACTCAACCAGCGCAGATGCCAGGGTTCTGCAATTGAGCCCAGCATCTGTGGACTGGAGGAGGAGGGGGCAATGAGCAAGGTTTCTACTCTTCAGTGCCATCTCGTGATCTGTACTGCAGAGGCAAAGAACGAGAATGTGGGGCCGAGTTTTCTGGTCCAAAGCATCTCCCAGGAGCAGAGAATCTAGGAATATCAGACAGACAGAGACGAGCTCATTCCCATGAGGACGCCAGCCTGATTTTCCATCCATTTCAAAAGGAACACATGGAAAACGTAACTAAATCAGGTCGGCTCTGTCAGGGACGCAAGCTGTTCGATGTTCCTGTATCCGCTTGGCCAGGCGATCCAACAGCTCCAGTCACAGGAGCAGGAAAATCTACTCCTGTATGTCGGGAAAAGGGAACAATTGGGCTCGGGAACGCCGACACTCACTGGTCAGGCGAGCACCTGAAGGAATGGCCAATGGGGAAGAGTTGCAGGGAGGCTCCAACTCCGACGCGAGTTAAACCTTCAGGAGACGGTACAAAAGAAACAAGCTTCCAACTACTGTACTTCCGCTTTGCATCTGTTCTCATTACTCGGCCCTGTGAACCAAACAGGTTTTTTAAAAATAATTTTCAGCACCAGTGACAGTTTCTGTAATTGTGGTACCACTTTCCAAAAGCTTCAATTTATTCAAATCATTAGTGCAGTTAATAGAATAATTATTCACATCGTGCAATGGGCAGAATTACCCTTAAAATAACTACTGCCAAAATTACCCTACACCCACTTGTGTTTTCAGTTGCTGGTCCCTCTTTTCACTGACCCGCCCCTTCACCACTGACTGGGCAGACACCAAATTCAACCAACTGACAGCAGCCCGCTGTTGTGCCGATGATGTTTTCCCCCTCCCCTATTCTGAAAGGGAACAGGTGAAGGTAAAGGTGGCAGTTTGTGTGTTTGGGGGGGGGGGGGTAGACCTAGCTCCTGCCCACCCTGGCACGTCCCGCTCGAGGTCAGAGCTCAGTATGTGGGACCATGACAGGTGTGAAAACACCTCCCCTTCTGTCGTGTGGGACATTTTTTGTAAAGCAGCGACGCCATAATGGGTCCGAGATAGGTCTGGGTTTTACTGCACCCGACATCTCACTGGGCCTTGCTAAGCAAAGTGCCGTCGCACAGGGCGAGTATGATGGCCTAGATAGAGAGAATTCCTCTGCTCTTCTTCCACGAGATCTTTTACATCCACCTGAATAGGCAGATAGGGCCTCGGGTTAATGTCTCATCCAAAAGACAGCATATTCCCTCAGTGCTGCCTTGAAATGTCAGCCGAGATTGCTTGCTCCAAGTCCCATAGTGGAGATTAAACCCACAATCTCCTGACTCAGAGGTAAGAGTGCTGAGCCAAGGTGACACTTCACAGGGCGAGTATGTAGTAATAGAATCATACAGCACAGTAGGAGGCCGTTCGGCCCATCATACCTGTGCCTGCTCTTCGATCGAGCTATGCAATTAGTCCCACTTCCCCACTTTTTCACCACAGCTCTGCAAATTTTTCCTTTTCAAGTATATATCCAATTCCCTTTTGAAAGTTACAATTGCATCTGCTTCCATACCCTTTCAGGTAGTGCATTCCTGAAAATAACCCACTCGCTGCACAAAAAATAAATTCTCATCTCCCTCCTGGTTCTTTTGCCACTTATCTTAAATCGGTCTCCTCTGGTTACCAACCCTCCTGCCAGTGGAAATAGTTTCTCCCTATTACTCTATCAAAACCCCTTATAATTTTAACCACAATTAAATCTCACCTTAACCTTCACTGCTCTAAGGAGAACAACCCTAGCTTCGCCAGTCTCTCCACATAGCTGAAACCTCTCATCCCTGGTACCAGTGTGATGATTCTCCTCTGCACCCTCTCGAAGGCCTTGACATCGTTCCTAAAGTGAGGTGGCCAGAACTGGACACAGTACTCCAGCTGAGGCCCAACGGTTTAGCAGCAAATATTCCTCAACCCTGTCCCCCCTCAGCCTGCACCCACAGTCCTGAATTAAGGTTCCAGCTGGTTCCAGATGCCCCCCAGCACTATGCCCAAGTGCTCACTTCTCATGTTGGGGGCTCAGACAGTGAGACTAGTTATATGGCAGGTTATTTGACCAGTGGGGCAGCCATTACAGCTGAACCCTATGCTGCCCTCACCTGACCCCCCCTCCACCCCAATCGTGGACATAAATCAGGGGCACACCTTTCCCCTCCCTACCCTGGGGGAGGCTGAAGGTAGTGCCCTGGTGAGTTTAGCTAATTCGACAAGAGACCAAGGATTCCTGCCTTTGGTTCTGTTAAGAGTTTTTGAGCAGTGGATAAGGAAATGAACTTACGTGGATCCTTATACAGTTGGATACGTTTGAAGTTAACTGTACCAAACTACAGTAAATTTCAATGAGGGGGGAGGGGGGTGTAACGATAGTCTCTGCCAACACTCCGAGAGCAGGAGGATCACGACCCCCGACCTTTGTGGTTGGAACAGATCTGGCGTGCGAGGCGGGCAGAGCACAATCGCTCCCTCGTGCTTTGAAACAAAATCGGAAACAGCACAAAAATAGTGTCTCGCTCGTGCAGAAAGCGGGCCGGTATTTGTGGAAGGCCTCTACATCATGAGGAAGCAGCGTGTGCATAACAGGCATGTACGCGCCCACGGGTAGAGGGGGACCTCCCCCTTCTCACGGGTAAAAGGGGGGCCCCCTCTCCCGCATGTACACACCCATGGGTTGAGGGACAATCTCACCCTCTTGCCCAGCCTATTTGGGACATCTGCAGCCACACCTGCCAGCCCAAATCTTCTGGCCTGCCGCTCCACGACTGTGTCCCTCGCTTGCATCCTGATCCATGATGGCCCATCCGTCTGGAACCCTTCTCCTAAAATCACTTTAAAATCCCTCTCCTTGCCTTTAAAAAGCCCCTAGAAGCATCGGTTCAACCACACCTTTAACGCCACCCCTCCCACCCAACCCCCACGATCTTCTCCCATCGCCTCCCCTTAGAAACTGCTCTCACCATTCATATACAGAAATAAAATGCAAAAAAAACAACACGCAAGTCTTACAACTCAACCCACACCAGGGGGAAAAAAAAGCTGCAAACACACAGCCGGTCAGTCAGCATCTTTGGAGAGAAGAGGCAGGCGATGAGTGGGACTCGGAACGTCCTGAAGAACAATACGAGCCCGAAACCCCAAATTCCCCGCACTCTCCGCCGATCCGGACCGACCTGCTGTGGGGTTTCCGGCTCTTTCTACGCAATATTAAAAAAAAACCTGTTTGCCCTAGCGGGACCAGTCAGTATATTTCATCATGTCGGGGGTCCAGTTCTGCACTGCTCCTTGCAGTGTGACCAACATTATGAGGGGCAGAATGGAGGTGCTCTCTCTACCCCGCCTCCCCACTCCGTAACCCTTTCCCACATGTCTGGCATAGCCAGCAAAAAAAAAATTGCAAAAAAGCACAATTAACAAATGCTGCATGTACAGACCTCTCAGCACACAGATTAGGCCTTGACAGCAGGTCATATACGCACTCTGGGTAATGGCAACAGGCAAGACGTGAGGGAAGCAAAGCAAAAAAAAACAAGCATATGATTTATTTATAAACTTCAGACAAGAATGAGGATTTTTTTTGGGGGGGGGGGGGGGGTTCAATTTACACACAAAGAATCCTTCTTCAAAAAAAAACTGCTCAGTTAGCAGTTGCTAACGTCGACAGCTTGAAAGGGATTGCAAGGAAGAGAAGAAACCAGCCTGGAAGATTGTATTTTGTAGCCACTTTCTTTTATTACATTGAAACGAATCACAGGGCTAGTTCCAGAAGACTGCACTGTCACGCAGACGTGGTTAACACGAGAAATCCAACGCACACTGGAATTATATCTCCCGGGTGCTGGAGGGGGGGCGAGAAGGGGTAGGTGAATGAGCAGGGGTTACGCTGGTTTTAAAACAGATTCCCCCCTCCCATCACAATTCAGGAGATTTGAGCCCCCAGCTTTAATGCTTCTTGATTAGCGAGCACAGCCTAATCTTCCAGCAACACCGCCGCAGCAGCAAAGTCTTCCTGCACCAACAACCAACCTACTTTCAATTATATATATATATTTTTTAAAAAGACGTTTCAGCAAAGCTTTCCCCCGCCCCGGGTTTTTTTTTAAATTTGAAAATGCTCCTGAAATGATTTTTTTTTTCAATTGCAAACTGGCGTTGAAATTGCATTGGCCATATAAGGAGAAAAGAAAAAGCAAAATAAGAAACATACTGCGACCAGGCTGCAGTCAAAACAGCTACAGTCCAAGTGAGACTGTAACAAGTTGCACACAAGAGATTGACACTGTCTTCCCCCCCCCCTCCTCCCCTTCACGTTCTCCAACGCCCTGCGTGCGGGCAATACTGCTACAAATTAAGTTGCAAAAATATACAAAAAAGAGTAACAACCAAATATTTCACTCAAATATTTTTTTTGAAACACACACACACACACGCACATGACTGAATGCGAACGGGTATGGAAAATGCAAACCCGGGGAAGGAGAGAGGATAGAGAAGGGGGTGCATTTCTGACGTGCATTTTTATCCACAAAATTAAATCCGATAGATCAAAAATAAGGCTGAATTGCAGCGTGGCTGTCACCTGCTGAGATGGGTGGGTGCAGATTGACAGCTTCTTACTATTGCTCACAGACAAAAAAAAAACACACACAGCAATATATGCACCGCAAGGGAAAAAATATATATATATTATAATTTCCAACAATTCAACTACCAACCTCTAGCAGAGAGCTTTTTGGTGTTAATAATTTTCGCGGCATATTCCTGCCCTGTTGACAGTTTGACACATCTGCGGACGATTGAGAAAGCGCCTCTGGATAGAGAGAAAGACCGAGATTAGACACAATGTAGCGCAAAGCAGGATTTTAATTAAAAAGGGATCAGAAATGTTGCAATCTTTTCTTTGCAACCAGGAGGTTTCCCTGAGGCTGCTCAAAAGGGAAGGGGGGAAGAGAGAAGGTTTGCAACAGAGGTGGTGGGGGGGGGGGGGGGGGGGAAAGAAAGAGAGAGGGAGGAAGGAAGGTAAGTGTCACTTACTTGCCGAGCTCCTCGTAAAGCTGGTATTCATCGCTGAATCGGGTACACGTTCCAGTCGAGGCCATGTTGGAAAAAATTGCAACTGGAGATTGCGAGCGAGCTGCCGGCCGCCGGGTGATTGACAGCTCCGCCCGCCGCCTCTCGCGAGATGGTCTGCAGGGCGGGTCTGGCCCGCTGACTGACAGCCAGAGCAAGGCTCAGGACCTGAAGGTGGTTGCATTTGTTGCATTGCATTGCATTGCTCTTGGGGGGTTTCCCCCCCCAACCCCCTTCCCCCCCCCCAACCCCCTTCCCCCCCCCCCCCAACCCCCTTCCCCCCCCCCCCAACCCCCTTCCCCCCCCCCCCAACCCCCTTCCCCCCTCTTTATTAAAAGGTTTCAGAAGATTTATTGCAACCTCGCCGGCGAAGTGGAACGATTGCCGAGGGGAGCGCCGCACTGCCGGGGGGGCGCCGTCTTTCGGATGAGGCGTTAAAACCGAGACCCCCGTCTCAGCTGGACGTAAAAGATCCCGCCGCACTATTTCGAGGAAGAGCTGGGGGGGTGGGGTTTATCCCCGGTGTCCTAGCCAATATTTATCCCTCAATCAACATCACTAAGAAAAAAACAGATTGTCTGGTCATTGTCACACTGCTGTTTGTAGGAGCTTGCTGTGCACAAATTGGCTGCCGCGTTTCCCCACATTACAACAGTGACTACACTTCAAAAAGTACTTCATTGGCTGTAAATTGCTTTGGGACGTCCGGTGGTCGTGAAAGGCGCTATATATAAATGCAAGTCTTTCTTTTTATAATTAGAGGTCAGTAACAAGCATCACTGACAAAAAAAAATCCCTGCAAACCTGAAGCAAGAAACAGTAAAGGCTGCAACCACACAGCAGGGCACTCAGCATCTGTGGCGGCCCACACCCCAAAATGCAGACTGTTCTCATCACAGTTCGCTGTGGTCATTTGAGGCACTTTGCTTCAAAAGTCAACCTTTCTTTGAAAAATGATTTCAAAAAGAAAGACACTTTCTGAAGTTTATCAAACTCAAAACAAAAGAAAGACTTGCATTTATATAGCACCTTTCACAACTACCGGACGTCCCAAAGCGCTTTACAGCCAATGAAGTACTTTTATTGAAGTGTAGGCACTGTTGTAATGTGGGAAACGTGGCAGCCAATTTGCGCACAGCAAGCTCCCACAAACAGCAATGTAATAATGACCAGACAATCTGTTTCAGTGATGGTGGTTGAGGGATAAATATTGGGCAGGACACCGAGGATAACTCCCCTACTCTTCTTCGAAATAATGCCGCCGGATCTTTTACGTCCACCTGCGAGGGTATCAGGGCCTCGGTTGAACGTCTCATCCGAAAGACGGCACCTCAGACAGTGCAGCGCTCCCTCAGCACTGCACTGGAGTGTCAGCCTAGATTTTTGTGCTCAAGTCTCTGGAGTGGGACTTGAACCCACGACCTTCTGACTCAGAGGCGAGGTGTGCCGCCCACTGAGCCAGAGCTGACACGGTTTACAATCTTTTTTTCTCATTTATGCTCACATTTACACACACACAGCCTCTCTTTTTTAATACACTCATTATTCAACTTTACCTGAATAGAGCTTTTGAAATTTGTCCTATCTTTTCTCACAATAATTCTAAAAAAAAAGAGCAGAAACTGCGAGAAGCTTAAGAAAAACAATCCGCTCAGTTTTGCTGCCGAATGGCCCTGGTGCACCTGGGAAATTGGATACACTGCTCGGACTGCACAAACTCAACTCGGCCATCGTCACTGCTCGAGGCAAAGAAATCCAGTCCAACCCAGGCTTCTGCGAGAAACTGAGGTCTTCAAGCAAATACTTGACAGGGTAGATGCTGGGAGGATGTTTCCCCTGGCTAGGAACCGATTCCTGGGATGTGGATAATTGTCCAATGAGGAGAGATTGAGTAGACTCGGCCTATATTCTCTAGAGTTTAGAAGAATGAGAGGTGATCTCATTGAAACATACAAAATTCTTACAGGGCTTGACAGGGTAGATGCAGAGAGGATGTTTCACCCTGGCTGGGGAGTCTAGAACCAGGGGGTCACAGTCTCAGAATAAGGGGTTGGCCATTTAAGACTGAGATGAGGAGGAATTTCTTCAATCAGAGGGTTGTGAATCTTTGGAATTCTCTACCCCAAAGGGCTGTGGATGCAGAGTCGTTGAGTATATTCAAGACAGAGATCGATAGATTTTTGGATATTAAGGGAATCAAGGGAATAGTGTGGGAAAGTGGAGTTGAGGTTGAAGATCAGCCATGGTCTTATTGAATGGCGGAGCAGGCTCGAGGGGCCATATGGCCTACTCCTGCTCCTAATTCTTATGTTCTTATGGTATTAAAAGGCAATTCAATGGATAATTGTAAAGCAAGAACTTGCGTTTACATAGCACCTTTCACATCCTCCTGATGTTTCTGACGCTTCACAACTAACAAAGTACTTTTGAAGTGTAGTCACTGTTGTAATGTGAATGCGACAGCCAATTTGTACACAGGAAGATCCCACAAACAGCAATGAGATAAATGACAACAATCTATTTTAGTGATTTTGCTTAATGGATAAATGTTGACCAAGGCGTCAGTAAAACTCCCCAGCCCTACTTCCAGATAGTGCCATGGGATCCGTTACATCCACCTGAGAGGGCATTCAGGGCCTGGGTTCAACATCTCATCTGAAGAGCAGCACCTCTGACAGTGTAGCTTTCCCAGAGTACTGCACTGAAGCGTCAGCCCAGGTTATAGGTTCAAGCCTCTGGACTGGGGTTTGACCCCAAGGGTCTCCCTTCCCTTCTTCCAACCAGGTCTAGCACTCTCTCCTCTCCCTGTTCTCTAAGCTGAAGCACTACAATAACAAGAACAACTACTTGTATTTATATAGTGCCTTTAAAATCACGTCCGGATGCAGTTGGGGGCGGGACTGGAACCCGGAAACCAGCTGACCCATTCCCAAGTCGCATCCATTTGTAAAGTCGCGGCCAATAAATTTTATTATTGTTGCCAATTTTCTCCCCTTTCCTTTCCACACAAAGGCAACTCCTTTGCGGGCTTAGTCCTACAAGCACTGGGCATGCTCTGGTATCCCACCCAAGTGCCCATTGCATGTCAACAGGCTATTGGACTGTCGGGTTATCACAGCTGAGCCTGATCCTGTGCTCCCGCAACATCGACACGCAAGTACTTTCAACATTACTCACCTGCACCAACCAAGTGAACCAGATGAGCAGCTCAGAGGGTCTCCTGGTGGGTCGCCTTTTGGGATTGACTAGGATCAGCCATTCACAAGTCCAGGATGTGTAGTATTGGCCACGTTCAAAACATTGAACTAAACACTTTGCCCAATTATTGGTCTGCATAAAGCAGTGTACTCATTACAACACAAATCAAGCACTCTCATTCTTTTTCTCACACCAGTAATGTAAGTGTGTTCCAGCAGCCTCCGCACCCACGCCTCTCTCGTCTCTCCCTCTCTGAAATTCCACAGTGTCAGCCTATGGCTCAGTGGGTAGCACACTTGTCTCTAAGTCAGAAGGTTGTGGGTTCAAGCTCCCACTCCGGGGACTTGAGCACACAAAGCTAGGTTGACACTCAGTACAGTACTGAGGGAGTGCTGCACTGTCGAAAATGCTGTCTTTCGGATGAGATGTGAAACCGAGGCCCCATTTGCTCTCTCAGGTGGACGTAAAAGATCCCATGACACTACTTTGAAGAAAAGCAGGGCAGTTCTCCCCGGTGTCCTGGGCCAATATTAATCCCTCAATCAACATAACAAAAAAAGATGATCTGGTCATTATCACATTGCTGTTTGTGGGAGCTTGCTGTGCGCAAATTGACTGCTGCGTTTCCCACATTACAATAGTGACTACACTTCAAAAGTACTGATGAAAGGTCATCGACCTGAAACGTTAACTCTCTTTCTCTCTCCACGGATGCTGCCTGGCCTGCTGAGTTTTTCCAGCGTTTTCTGTTGTTATTTCAAAAGTACTTCATTGGCTGTAAAGTGCTTTGAGATGTCCGGTGATTGTGAAAGGCGCTATATAAATGCAAGACTTTCTTAATACTTCATTAATTTTTTTTTAATTTTCATCTGCTTTTCAGTTTCCCTTCATTACCCTTTCTCTATCTTAATTTTATTTTAAAGTAAACTTTTTTTAAAACCCATTTTTCTCACTCAGCCTTCCCAGGTCACATATCACCTATTCCTCCATCAGTGTCCCCTGAACTGGCCACTAGGAGGAGCACATGAGCAGGCAGACAATGCTCTCACCGATGTGCCTCTCCTTCCCTGTGGGCAGCGCCGGCCTTACGGGTGGGCGACCGCCCAGGGCACTGTGGTCAGGAGGGTCTGACGTTAACGGCGTCGACCTCTGCGAAGAACTTGGCTCTCTCCAAAGTCTGTTTCCTACGGACTGCAGTGCTCCACAAGAAGAGCAAACTTCAATTTTCAAGAGCAAGTTCCCAAACACATGGATAGCACTCAGGATCCTGTTAACCGTGCCCGTATCGGTGGTGATGGATAGCACTCAGGATCCTGTTAACCATGCCCGTATCGGTGGTGATGGATGGCACTCAGGATCCTGTTAACCGTGCCCGTATTGGTGGTGATGGAGAGCACTCAGGATCCTGTTAACCATGCCCGTATCGCTGGTGATGGATAGCACTCAGGATCCTGTTAACCATGCCCGTATCGCTGGCGATGGATAGCACTCAGGATCCTGTTAACCATGCCCGTATCGGTGGTGATGGATGGCACTCAGGATTCTGTTAACCATGCCCGTATCGGTGGTGATGGATGGCACTCAGGATCCTGTTAACCATGCCCGTATCGGTGGCGATGGAGAGCACTCAGGATCCTGTTAACCATGCCCGTATTGGTGGCGAGCAGCGAACAGAGCTTCTCGAAGTTGAAGCTCATAAAAACATATTTGCGATCAACCATGGGAGACGACAGGCTATCTTCACTGGCCGTCCTGTCCATCGAGAATGATGTGGCTCAAAATACCTTGGTGAACAAAGTTTTTTTTATTTGTTATCGTTATTTATTAGTTTAGTGTTTAATTTAATGTTTAGTTTATTTGTCACTTAGCTAAATGTTATTTTTTATGACTTGTATCGTTTTTTATTTAAATTATAAAAAATGTTTGAGGTTACAGCTTTATTTCTGAAACTTTCGCGAATACTACTACATACTTAAACTCAAAGAAATGGCGCCAAAATACAAGTTCGCCCAGGCCGCCATTTTCCCCAAGGCCGGCCCTGCCTGTGGGCCAGTGGCTGGCCTCTATTTGGCTGCTCCCTCACAGCAACATGGATGGCATTACATACCCAGCAGACCGGGCGTCATACCGTCATACCAGTCTCCCTTAACAGCCAAGATTCCTCCAGTCAATACTTGTGTACAAATCCTATTCATACTGACTTTATCACTTTATTAGATTTTTATATAAACCCGCGCTTCCCTCCCAGGTTAAATCTTTTACTCCGAAAGTACGAAGTTCTGTATTGAAGTCTTTTTGAGTGAATGGCCACAGAGCATTACCCCAAGTGTTAGAGTGAGTTTGACACCAGGATCCCTTAGAAAGATCAAATTAACACAAATAATTATTCACGTTAAGATCTTTTTGTGTTTTGCTTTTGTCCGGGTAACCGGGAAGGGGCACTAACCAGTTTCCCCGGAAGAAGATAAAACGACAGAGGTTACCCATGGACTGCTCTCGTCCACTACCGACTGCTTAGTTATTGCTTTCGTATCTTCACACTCTTCCCTTGGAGAATAGTGAGAAATATTCAAAAGCTGATAAACCGCAACAGGAACGCTCCTTCCAGGTTATAACCATCTTTATACCAGCCGAGAGGGCGGTTAGTCCTATGTGGTGGGAGGGTCTTATGGGCTCCCTTATGATCTCTGCACCTTCAGACTCAGAGGTGGGAGTGCTTCCACTAAGGTAAAGGTTCACCCTGTCCGAGGGGTGGAACAACAACGCCACAGGCCGGTGAGCACAATGCCCACTCAGCCGTTTGATTGGCGGATCGTTTGTGTGGCGTCAAGGCCAAAAAAGAAAGAAAACTGCATTTTAGAAATTAGGAGACGAAGAACTTGCTGGGTCAACAAGTTAAGGCAATAAGTAGTCGACCTAGGCAGAAGGAGAACTTCCCAGGTGCGATCCCCTGTGTGTGAAGATTTCACCATCTCAGCTGTGGTGGCAGGACGGTCACAGCGACTGACCAGCTCTTCCTTCTCTCTACATCTTCAGCCTGTTCAAATCAAGAGTCATTGCAGAAGCTTTCACTCTTATTACGGAAAAATAAAACACTGCAATTAAAGCTAACGTGATTGCATTGTTTTATAACCATTTATTTTTTTTAAGCGATATTTTATATCTTGTCCCCAGCTCTACCTTCCTGAGGTCTCATCGCACCAGCGCCTTGTCCAGCAGGGGGGGGGGCGGGGGGGGCAGCCAAGCAACCTGCTTCCAGTCCTCTGCGAGTGCGATTCCGTAACGGGCTTCTTCGGCGCAACCAAAAGTGGCTGGGGTTTTCTTTCCCCCAGCTTTCTTCCTGCCCCGTGAAGAGCATTTTTTGGATTGAGAAACCCGGGTGAAGGATCGGGGCCACAAAGTTTGGAAACACTAGGAGGGAAACCAAGAAAGAGTGGTTAAGAGGGGACGTCAAGCTTGGGTTTCAGAAGCACACGAGGAAGGAAAGACAGAGGGTTGGTAAGGTGTACCGCAGATTTGAGGACCCAAGAAAGAATGACTTGGAGTAGGAGATGGTGCGATGGCTCTTGATTTGAACATGCTGGGGATGTAGGGAGACAGAAGAGCAGGTAAGAAATGTCTGGGTTACGTAGAATTACATAGTATATACGGCACAGAAACAGGCCATTCGGCCCAACCAGTCCATGCTGGTGTTTATGCTCCTCTCGAGCCTCCTCCCATCTTTCCTCATCTAAATCTATCAGCATAACCCTCTATTCCCTTCTCCCTCATATGCTTGTCCAGCCTCCCCTTAAATGCATCTAGACTATTCGCTTCAACCACTCCCTGTGGTAGCGAGTTCCACATTCTCACCACTCTTTGGGTAAAGAAGTTTCTTCTGAATTCCCTATTGGATTTCTTGGTGACTATCTTATATTGATGGCCTCTAGTTATGCTCTTCCCCACAAGGTGGGCAACACGGTGGCATAGTAGTTAGCACTGTTGCCTCACAGCGCCAGGGACCCGGGTTCGAATCCTGGCCTCGGGTGACTGTCTGTGTGGAGTTTGCACATTCTCCCTGTGTCTGCGTGGGTTTCCTCCGGGTGCTCCGGTTTCCTCCCACAGTCCAAAGATGTGCGGTTTAGGTTGATTTGGCTATGATAAATTGACCCTTAGTGTTAGGGGGATTAAATACGTGGGGTTACGGGGATAGGGTGGGATGTGTGTCGGTGCAGGCTCGATGGGCCGTAATGGCCTCTATCTGCACTGTGGGGATTCTGTGAAGTTGAAACATTCTCTCTGTATCCACTCTATGAAAACCTCTCAGAATTTTAAAGACCTCTATTAGTTCACCCCTCAGCCTTCTTTTTTCAAGAGAAAAGAAACCCAGCCTGTTCATCCTTTCCTGATATGTAAACCCTTGCATTTCTGGTATCATCCTTGTAAATCTTCTCTGCACCCTCTCCAGTGCCTCGAAACCCTTACATGTAATGCCTCCCTGAAAGATTGTATCTCTGCAGACAAATTGCTTTCTGTGTTTATATACTGTGTAATACTGTAGATTCCCTCATTGCACCTTTACCTGACAAAGGGGCAACAGCTCCGAAAGCTTGTAATTTTAAATAAATCTGTTGGACTATAACCTGGTGTTGTGCGACTTCTCATTTTTGTCCACCCCAGTCCAACACCGGCATCTCCGCATCATGTATTCACTAGAGTTTAGAAGAATGAGAGGGGATCTCATTGAAACGTATAAAATTCTGACAGGGCTAGACAGACTGGATGCAGGGAGGATGTTTCCACTGGCTGGGGGGTCTAGAACGAGGGGTCACAGTCTCAGGATAAGGGGTAGGACATTTAGGATGAGATGAGGAGAAATTTCTTCACTCAGAGGGTGGTGAACCTGTGGAATTCTCTACCACAGAAGGCTGTGGAGGCCAAGTCACTGAATATATTTAAGAAGGAGATAGATTTCTGGACACAAAAGGCATCAAGGGGTATGGGGAGAGAGCGGGAATATGGTATTGAGATAGAGGATCAGCCATGATCATATTGAATGGTGGAGCAGGCTCCAAGGGCCGAATGGCCTACTCCTGCTCCTATTTTTCTATGTTTCTATGCATTGGAGATTTCATAGGCTACATCACCAAACTACCCTGCTCACTTGGGTAGGTCACCTTAATACAAACACACAAGACAATAGTCTCATGTTTATCAAACAGGTAAGCCGCTGTTAACACCTCCACAAGTTAAGATGTGGTTACATATTCATTCAAATCCTGTTGCTTTTCAAATGACTCATTAAAGTCAGTGGATTGTACTTGAGTCAATGACACATTTGGCAATAGGATACGGAGTAAATCTGCTGCTGTTCTATGAATAACAAAAGCACAATGACAACTTCCTTATTGATTTCTTGCATTAACACAGATAATATAACACAGATAATGCAAATCTCACACTGAACTACCACCAAAACAACTACCTGCTTCTCTTATTAAAAGTATTTTTTTTTTAAAGTGATGACTGAATGCATTTACATATTCCCAGGTGCACTTGTGAATCCTGCAGATCAGGGCGGCCTCGGGTTCAGTTGCTGACATGTCTTCGGATGATGTCACCAATGTCGATGAGGAAGTGGATCAGCCCAGGAACAGATCCTTGGGGGTCTCCAGAGCATGGGGGAGGGGGAGGGGGGCGGTGGCGGAAGGAAGAGAAGTATTGGCTGGAGATGCTCAGGCTACGATCAGATTGGTAAGAGTGGAACCAAGCGAGGACAGTCCCACCGAGCTGGGCAATGGAGGAGAGGCGCTGGGAAGAGGATGGTGTGGTCGAGCATGCCAGAGGCTGCAGGGAGGTCGAGGTGGGACAATGCACCATGACCATGAACCATGCACCATGAACCATGACAATGCACCATGACCATGACCGTTTCAGTGCAGTGGCAGGGGTGGAAAGTACAGCACGCCACCCCTGTCTAAATTTGGCATATGCAACGATTAGGTGCAACAAGTGAGACTGATTTCTCCACCCAGGTTTAACTTGCCTGTTTCCTGCCTCTCACCATCACACATTCTCCTCTGGCTGGGATGGCTGGTTAGTCTGAGCTGTGCAGTCTTCCAGCATCTGGAGCTGAGAGTTCGCAGAGGTCATGTGAAGCTGTACATTTCTGTGAGATCAATCTATCAGTTACCTATCCATCCATTCAGCCATCTGAAAGTATTGGGAGTGCCTGTCGACACTTTCAGGTCCTGCAGTTCCCAAAATATATTCAAAAAAAAAAGAAAGCCAGTCAACAACAACAACGTGTATTTATATAGTGCCTTTAATGTAGTAAAACTGTCCCAAGGCGCTTCACAGGAGTATTTTAAGACAACAAATTTGACACCGAGCCACATAAGGAGAAATTAGGGCAGGTGACCAAAAGCTTGGTCAAAGAGGTAGGTTTTAAGGAGCGTCTTAAAGGAGGAAAGAGAGGTGGAGAGGCGGACAGGTTTAGGGAGGGAATTCCAGAGCTTAGGGCCTCGGCAACAGAAGGCACAGCCGCCAATGGTGGAGCGATTATAATCAGGGATGCTCAAGAGGGCAGAATTGGAGGAGCGCAGATATCTCGAGGGGGGGTTGTGGGGCTGGAGGAGATTACAGAGATAGGAAGGGGCGAGGCCATGGAGGGATTTGAAAACAAGGATGAGAATGGGTCATTTCATGCTGCTTTTTCCAACCCGGAGTTAGAAACTTACAAGCACCAGATAGCAATCTGTAATTGACTTCGAGAGCCCCAGGAAGGAGAAGAAGGGAAAGGTTCTCCAGGGTTCAAACTCCTGGTCGGTATCTCAGAACCCCTGCTAATGGTCAGCAAAGGGCAGGGCAGGGCTCGGCTGCGATGCTTTCAGCAGTTGAGTAGCTTTAGCCACTAACTGTCAAGACTCACACACGATGAATGGCCATATAGGCGAGTATAGAGAGAGGTGACCAGCGCCGATGAAGCCGAACCCCAGCAAGAAATCGATGCAATCCTGGGAGTTGGGGTGGGGGAGGGAGGCACCGGGGGGAGGGGAGGACGGGGAAGGGGGAAACAGGGAAGTGGTAGAAAACATTGGCAATGAAAACAATAAGTACATTTGTTGACTCACAATTTGGCATGCGGACAAGGCATGCAAAAGTTCATAAAATCACATGGAGAACATTTTTCTGTGTTTCCCCAGCGTCTCCGCAATGGTTGATCAGGTGTGAGGATATTTAGCGAATTGTTTTAGAATCCTGTATGTTAGAGAAAGATTTTAAAAAATACAGCATTATGTTCCATAGTTGTTTCAGTCTTTTCTTGCTCAAGGAGAGATTAATTTCTTTATCTTGATTTTGAATCGGAGTATTTTATTATTGAGCTGAAATGCCTCTCTCCCCACAAAGGCAATTTAAAAAATGTTTTTAATAAATCAATTTTGCAAAAAGTCGAAAGAGATTCTTATTCAGATAGTTACCGCTGCCTTTGTGACCCAATAATTGGATGATTTCAGGTTGCCAGTCAGAAGAGAGGTCATATTTTACAAATACATCTTGCAGTGAATATGGGATTAATTCTTTGTCCTGTTGAAATACGTCTTCATGACTTTATCCACTTTTGCCGTCAGAGGATTTGGTTCCTAACCAATGCCAGGTCTTCTCGCAACATCAAGGTCACACGGCAGGTTTGAAGAATGCCCATCCGGCTCCATGATCTCATCCTCTCACAATACTCAGCCGACTGTCTTCCCATGACACCACCTGACTGTTTCCTAAAAGTCCTGGCCTCGATCACCAAATCAATCCAGCTGCAGATCACCTTCAGTGTAAAAAAAAACTGACCCTGTGCCCTCTGATCCTACTGCTTCAGTGTATCTGAAAGTCTCGCTCTGGGTTTCCATTCTCCATGTATCTTCTAAGCCTCTATAAGGCCTCCTCTAAGATGTCCCTTTTCCAGCCCGAAGGGCCCTAGTTTATCTAATCATCTTCATACCTCATCCTTCTAATACGGAGGATCGCCCTTGTTGCCAGCAACTATTGACAATATTTGACTTATTTTTTTTTTCAAGCATCTTGTCAGTGATATTTTCCAGTACTGGGCAGTCCGAGGATGCTTGCTGCTTTTACTATTATTAACACCTATTTAAGTGCATTTTACCAAAATAGTCTGATTTTTGAACAGCTCTAAAATACATATGGTAAAAGGATTGTGTATCACCACATCCTTGGAGGGTGCGCGTCTAGGTGGGGTGGAGGAACAAAGGGATCTCAGAGTACAAATACACAAGTTGCGCCACAGGTGAGCAAGGCCATAAAAAAAAGCAAACCAAGCACTAGGGTTTATTTCTTGAGGGATAGAATTGAAAAGTAGGGAAGTTATGCTAAACCTGTATTGAACCTTGGTTAGACCACACTTAGAGTACTGCGTGCAGTTCTGGTCGCCATATTATAAAAAGGATATAGAGGCACTGGAGAGGGTGCAGAGAAGATTTACAAGGATAATACCATAAATGCGAAGGCATACATATCAGGAAAGGATGAACAGGCTGGGTTTCTTTTCTCTTGAAAAAAGAAGGCTGAGGGGTGACCTAATAGAGGTCTTTAAAATTGAGAGGTTTTGATAGAGTGGATACAGAGAGAGTGTTTCCACTTGTAGGGAAGAGCAAAACTAGAGGCCATCAATATAAGATAGTCACCAAGAAATCCAATAGGGAATTCAGAAGAAACTTCTTTACCCAGAGAGTGGTGAGAATGTGGAACTTGTTACACATGGTTGAAGCGAATAGTATAGATGCATTTAAGGGGAGGCTGGACAAGCATATGAGGGAGAAGGGAATAGAGGGTTTCGCTGATAGAGTTAGATGAGGAAAGACAGGAGGAGGCTCGAGTGGAGCATAAACGCCAGCATGGACTGGTTGGGCCGAATGGCCTGTTTCTGTGCCGTATATCCTATGTAATCCGACTGGGGAGAGTTAATCATTTATCTTATTTTAGTTGCAGTACTGAGGGAGTGCTGCACTGTTAGAGGTGCCGTCTTTCAGATGAGACGTTAAACAGAGGCCCCGTCCACCCGCTCAGGTGGACGTAAAAGATCCCATGGTACTATTTCGAAGAAGAGCAGGGGAGTGCTCCATTGTGTCCTGGTCAATATTTATCCTCAACCGACATCACTAAAACAGCTTGTGTGGTCATTTATTTTAGTTTATTGGAGCACAATAAGGTGGATGGAGTGTCTTCAGCTGTGCAAAGATGTACCTCAGTCCAAATCTCGTACTACCACTTGGAAGAAATCTGTCTCTGTAAGTCTCGTCACTAATGGTTTTGTGCAATTTGAACTGTTTGGCAATTGCTCTGTTTCACATATCACATTCTGTGGAAATAATCTGTTCTAAACTTCTGTTGTGTGAAGGATTGAGTGCAAGTAATTGATTCCATATATTATCTTGGCCCTTTTAAGGTAATTGGCAGAAGAACCAAAGGTGACCTGAAGGAAAAAAATTTGCAGGGCTACGGGGAAAGGGCGGGGGGAGTGGGACTAGCTGAAGTGCTCTTGCAGAGAGCCGGCACGGGTTGGATGGGCCGAATGGCCTTCTTCCACACTGTAACCATTCTAAGGTTCTATTCGAGGATATACCTCACTTGGAAATATTGACCTGGTCAAGCTAGTCCTGTTGAATGAGTCAGACCGATTCATTCCTCCTCCCCAGAGAGTGTGGACTCTTGCTAGCCCACAATTCCATAGGTACCAGCTGCGATCTTGTGTTTACACCCAAGCACCGAATCCTCACGTGTGAGCCCAGGCAGGGAGTGTTGGCAGGCCACGCCCCCCCTGATATCCACAAAAACATCAACCAGGAGTTACTGGACAGCAGTTGATAGCAGGATCCCTGGCCAAGCTTTTCACCCTTCCCAGCCAGAGGACACCAAGGCCATTTGTCATCACCCATCGCTGGGCCCAGTTGAGAACAACTGACTCTGTTCTAATTAATTGGGGTTTTTTTTTAAAAACAAAATTTCTCCAAGATTCTAGTTTCGTCAAACTTGGAAATCTGGACAATGCCCAAGTGAGGCTGAGGTTCCTTTTTGGTCTTATTTTTTCCACATATCTATGATATGTTTTATCAGATATTGTGCATCTGTTGAAACATTGTAAGGAAAGTCGGGTCATAAGAACATAAGAAATCGGAGCAGGAGTAGGCCATTCGGCCCTTCGAGCCTGCTCAGCCATTCAATAAGATCATGGCTAATCTTCTACCTCAAGAATGGATTAGGAAAAAAAGGGTGGCTTTTGGCAGATACAAAGGACTAAAAACAGTGGAAGCCCCAGAGGAGCATAGAAAGTGCAGGGGGACTGAAAAAAGAAATTAGGAGAGCGAAGAGGGGGCATGAAAAATCACTGGCGGGCAAAATAAAGGAAAATCCCAAGGTGTTTTATAAATATATTAAGGGCAAGAGGATAAACAGGGAAAGAGTAGGGCCCATTAGGAACCAAAGTGGCAATCTGTGTGTAGAGCCAGAAGATGTGGGTGAGGTTTTAAATGAATATTTTGCATCTGTGTTCACTATGGAGAAGGACGACGTAGGCACAGAAATCAGGCAGGGGGACTGTGATATACTTGAACAAATTAGCATTGAGAGGGAGGAGGTACTAGCGGTTTTAGCGGGCTTAAAAGTGGATAAATCCCCAGGCCCAGATGAGAAGTATCCCAAGCTGCTGTGTGAGGCAAGGGAGGAGATTGCAGGGGCTCTGACACAAATTTTCAGAACCTCTCTGGCCACAGGGGAGGTCAAAATTGAGAGGTCGCACAACACCAGGTTATAGTCCAACAGTTTTATTTGAAATCACAAGCTTTCGGAGCTATCGATTGCCCCTTCCTCAGGTGAAGTAAATAGATACAGAATCGCCAAAGCATATATAGATAGAGAACAAAGCATGTGTACCTTACAATTGCAGACAACTAATTAAATCATCCTGACTATCTGCCGAGGTGTGATAAAGTTAATCAGGTCAGCCAGGAAGGTACCACATCAAAGACATAGCAAGATACAACTGAGACAATGAGGTGTAGTCGCAGGGGTTCTAACGTGTCAAAAGCTGCCGTCTGTATGTAAAACGAAAAGCTTTAAAATTTTTACTTTTTTACTGGGAAAATTTTTACTTTTTTACTGGGAATCACATCTGTGAACAAGCCAACGACGACTCGAGTCCGGATCATGTCATGTATCGTGACATAAACCCAAGATCCCGGTTGAGACCGTCTTCATGAGTGCGGAACTTGGCTATCAGTTTCTGCTCGATGATTTTGCGTTGTCGTGTGTTTCTAAGGTTGCCTTGGAGAACGCTTACCCGCAGATCCGAGGCTGAATGTCCTTGACTGCTGAAGTGTTCCCCGACTGGGAGGTAACAATCCTGCCTGGCGATTGTTGCGCGGTGCTCGTTCATACGCTGGTCAAGAAGGTTTATGTCACGATACATGACATGATCCGGACTCGAGTCGTCGTTGGCTTGTTCACAGATGTGATTCCCAGTAAAAAAGTAAAAATTTTCCCAGTAAAAAAGTAAAAATTTTAAAGCTTTTCGTTTTACATACAGACGGCAGCTTTTGACACGTTAGAACCCCTGCGACTACACCTCATTGTCTCAGTTGTATCTTGCTATGTCTTTGATGTGGTACCTTCCTGGCTGACCTGATTAACTTTATCACACCTCGGCAGATAGTCAGGATGATTTAATTTAGTTGTCTGCAATTGTAAGGTACACATGCTTTGTTCTCTATCTATATATGCTTTGGCGATTCTGTATCTATTTACTTCACCTGAGGAAGGGGCAATCGATAGCTCCGAAAGCTTGTGATTTCAAATAAAACTGTTGGACTATAACCTGGTGTTGTGCGACCTCTCAATTTTGTCCACCCCAGTCCAACACCGGCATCTCCGCATCACAGGGGAGGTGCCAGAGGACTGGAGGACAGTTAACGTGGTACCATTATTTAAGAAGGGTAGTAGAGATAAACCAGGGAATTACAGGCCAGTGAGCCGAACATCAGTGGTAGGGAAATTATTGGAAAAAATTCTGAGGGACAGAATTAGTCTCCACTTGGAGAGGCAAGGATTAATCAAGGATAGTCAGCATGGCTTTGTCAGGAGGAGATCATGTCTAACCAATTTGATTGAATTTTTCGAGGGGGTGACTAGGTGTGTGGATGAGGGTAGTGCAGTTGATGTAGTCTACATGGACTTCAGTAAGGCTTTTGACAAAGTCCCACATGGGAGACTGGTCAAGAAGGTAAGAGCCCATGGGATCCAGGGCAATTTGGCACATGGGATCCAAAATTGGCTTAGTGGCAGGAGGCAGAGGGTGATGGTCGAAGGTTGTTTTTGTGACTGGAAGCCTGTGTCCAGTGGTGTACCGCAGGGATTGGTGTTGGGTCCTTTGCTGTTTGTAGTGTACATTAATGATTTAGATATGAATGTAGCAGGTATGATCAGTAAGTTCGCAGATGACACGAAAATTGGTGGAGTGGTAAATAGCGAGGAGGGAAGCCTCAGGGTACAGGACGATATAGACGGGTTGGTCAGATGGGCAGAACAGCGGCAAATGGAATTTAACCCTGAAAAGTGTGAGGTGATGTATTTTGGGAGGACTAACAGGGCAAGGAAATACACAATGAATGGTAGGACCCTAAGAAGGACAGAGGATCAGAGGGACCTTGGTGTGCATGTACATAGATCCCTAAAGGCAGCAGGACAGGTAGATAAGGTGGTTAAGAAGGCATATGGGATACTTGCCTTCATTAGCCGAGGCATAGAATATAAGAGCAGGGAGGTTATGATGGAGTTGTACAAAACGCTAGTTAGGCCACAGCTGGAATACTGTGTGCAGTTCTGGTCGCCACACTATAGGAAGGATGTGATTGCATTGGAGAGGGTGCAGAGGAGATTCACCAGGATGTTACCTGGGCTGGAGCGTTTCAGCTATGAGGAGAGACTGGACAGTCTGGGATCGTTTTCCTTAGAGCAGGGAAGGCCTAGGGGGGACCTGACTGAGGTGTACAAAATTATGAAGGGCATAGATTGGATAGATAGAAAGGAACTTTTCCCTAAGTAGAGGGGTCAATAACCAGGGGGCATAGTTTCAAGGTAAGGGGCAGGAGGTTTAGAGGGGATTTGAGGAAAAACTTTTTCACCCAGAGGGTGGTTGGAATCTGGAACTCACTGCCCGAAAGGGTGGTAGAGGCAGGAACCCTCACAACATTCAAGAAGCATTTAGATGAGCACTTGAAACGCCATAACATACAAGGCTACGGACCAAGTGCGAGAAAATGGGATTAGAATAGACAGGGCTTGATGGCCGGCGCAGACACGATGGGCCGAAGGGCCTCTTTCTGTGCTGTATCACTATGACTCTCAACTCCACTTTCCCTGCACTATCCCCATATCCCTTGATTCCCTTAGTATCCAAAAATCTATTGATCTCTGTCTTGAATATACTCAACGACTGAGCATCCACAGCCCTCTGGGGTAGAGAATGCCAAAGATTTACAACCCTGAGTGAAGAAATGTCTCCCCCTCTCAGTCCTAAATGATGACCCCTTATTCTGAGACTGTGACCCCTAGTTCTAGACTCTCCAGCCAGGGGAAACAGCTTCTCAGCATCTACCCTGTCAATCCCCTTTAAGAATTTTATATGTTTCAATCAGATCACCTCTCATTCTTCTAAACTCTAGGGAATATAGGCCTAGTCTGCTCAATCTCTCCTCGTGGGACAATCCCCTCGTCCCGGGAATCAGAATCCAGGGTCGGAGGTATTGGGAGAGGTACAGGTCTGTTGTTCAAGACCCAGCCAGGTAGAGCAACCACGCCAACAGCCCACTGACCCATGCTGCCCAGTAATACATTTGGAAAGCGGTGCTGTGTTTTGCGATGACTGAAAGATTTACAAATGGACGTAAGGCATGTGACCTTTGCAAGTGAAATGAGATATTGATTTATTTGGGATTTTTCCAGGTGGAAGAGACAGAGGTAGCGTTTGAAAAAGTTAATTCGGCTGTGGTAATATATTCATCATTAAGGTGCACAGCAGATGGAAAGAGTATCCCATCTGATTTGATACATTAGGTTTACCTTGCTGGTTTGAATGCTGTGGGACAGCATCACACGAGCAGCTGTGCAAGTCGACAAGAGTCAGGAGCTGGGGCAGGCCGGACACTGCAGGCGCAGCTGATTTACCCTCGGTGTCAGCCGTGGCTCAGTGGGTATCACCCTCGCCTCAAGAGTCAAAACGTCATGGGTTCAATCGATTATCTTGTAGGTTAGCTCCACGGTACAGATTAGGCCACAAGACTGGCTGCTGTGGGGAAATGAAAGACAGAGCCATGATCTTATTGAACGGCGGAGCAGGCTCGAGGGGCTGTATGGCTGGCTCCTGCTCTTACTTCTCATGTCCAAGTCCCACTCCAGAGACTTGAGCACAAGATCCAGGCTGACGCTCCCAGTGCGGTGCTGAGTGAGTGCCACACTGTCGGAGGTGCTGCCTTTCGGATGAGACATTAAACCGAGGCCCTGTCTGCCCTCTCAGGCGGACGTAAAAGATCCCACGGCCACTATTTCGAAGCAAAGCTGGAGAATGCTCTCCCCCCCACCCACCTCCCCGGTGTCCTGGCCAATATTTATCCCTCAAACATCACTGAAAAACAGTAATACAAAAGCAAAATACAGTTCTGACGAAGGGTCATCGACCTGAAACGTTAACTCTGTTTCTCTCGCTCCACAGATGCTGCCTGACCTGCTGAGTATTTCCAGCATTTTCTGTTTTTAATCACTGAAAAACAGATTGTGTGGCCATTGTCACATTGCTGTTTGTGGGAGCTTGCTGTGCGCATATTGGCTGCTGTATTTCCCTAAAAATGACAACAGCGACTACATTTCAAAAAAGGGATGCATTGGCTTGAAGTGCTTTGGGATGTCCTGATCTAATTCAATGGTGGCACAGGCTGGAGTGGCTGAATGGCCGACTCCTGCTCCAATGTGAAAGGTGCTCTATAAATGCAGGCTCTTTCTTTCATTTCCCACAGCAGCCAGTCTTGTGGTCTAATCTGTACTGTGGAGCTAACCAACAAGATAATCGATTGAGACTATTCCAACCAGTACTCCAAGGATTACAGCAGCAGTACAGAAGAGAATGCAATTTTAAGTAGAAACACGTAGTTAGTCCATCAGCATCTGCAAAGAGAAAAGACAGGTTAAAGTCTCGGGTGCAGGCTCTTCAACAGAAAAAGAAACTGGAAGATAACTCAGCTCTTTCACAAAAAGTGGGGATGGAGGTGAGAGTTAGGAGTCACTGATAGGGACCAATAACACCTGTGACAGAGAGGAGATAATGGATTAAAAGCCCAGCTAAAAATGTTTGAAAAGCTGGAAAGAGGTAAAAGTGGGTGGATGATACATAAATATAATTTCAGTGAGGCAATGAAAAGCCATTAAAAAGAACAAAAAAAATAGCCTAGTAAGGCAGTGTGAAGACATGAGAAGGTACATGTAAAAGGTGCTTCCATGTCGGCATGGCGATCTCTCGTGACCAGCAGCTGTTCCAGAGTGGACTTGCCAGGGCTGAGCTGTGGGAAGACCAGGGGGGAGATGGAGAGGGGAGGGGGGGGG